>JAUMJJ010000092.1:3272500-3840000 GCA_033556795.1 Tapera naevia | reverse complement strand
TGCAATGAGGTCACCAGCAATTAGTGTCCAGAACACAAAACAAAAAACAATTGAAAAATCAGAAAGCTGCCTGGCTTAATGAATAAATCCCTTCTAAGAACAGTCATCATAAAGAAAAGTGAATTACTAAAAAGCAGTGAGGCATTTAGCATTATTCTGATGTTAACAGTAAATGTCACAAACTTCTGAACAGTCTCGTGATTGTTTCCCAAAACAGTAGGAACACAGCCCTGAAACAGCAGTTCTATATGCCATGTTCAAATTACAAATATTGATTTGTCTAATAATTTTAATTGAAAATATGTAAATAGTTATGCCTGTAAGAGCAGAAACCATAAATTTCACTCCATTACTCAGCTAGACAGTCACATTCCCTACACTTGGTCCAACAGAGAAAGGCAGATAGAGAGTGGAGAGATAGAGAAGAGACCATTAGTATATTGTGTGTGTTAAATTCCATTGGTTTGCTTCAGATGAGTAAAAGCCATACCTGCTCAACTAGGCCCCACAGGAGACAGTGTACGGGGAGAAAGGTTGTGGAGACTGGATTACTTTTGAATACTGGCAGGACTCAGGTACTGAGCATCTATGAAATAACAAGAGGGAGGTTGTGGATGCCCCCTCCCTGGAAGTGTTCAAGGCCAGAATTGACGGAGTCTTGAGCAGCCAGGTCTAGGGGAGATGTCCCTGCCCATGGCAGGGGAGTTGAAACTCGATGGGCTTTAAGGTCCCTTCCAACCCAAACCACTTTATGATTCTATGATTCTGAGATAGAAACAATCTTGGGCAGACCCCTAGGGACTAAATCTTTCACTGCCAAAAAGAAAATGTTACTAAACATTTGTGTATACGGTGGTGGTTCATGCTTTTGGATCTGATGCCTAGTTCTATTCACATGCTTTTCATAGGGACAAAACATCTTTCTGAGAAAATAAAGCATCAAATATACAGAGGACTTGAATCCAGGTGTACCAAACATATGCTAATCACCAGCTCAACTTTCCTGCTATGAGGCTGACCTTGAGGTGCTAAATATAGATTTTTATTATAGGTCTACATTAAAGAGGAGTATGGAAACAAGAGCAACTTCTAGAATACTGAATTTGATGCATCCATTAAAGGAAGGGGCATATTCAAGCTAATGTCAACAGCTCACAACCAAATACCAGTTTTGTCGCTTTTTTCCTTCTCTTTGAAAAAAACAAGCAATGCCTTATAGTATTTGATTTCCCATCTCCAGAATGAAGTTAGAAACCTCTTAAAGAATCTTAAGAGTTAGCATTATTTGTAAAAACAGTTGAAGACAAAAGTATTGTTAGAAGTGTGTTTGATTTCTTTCAAGTGTTTTTAGAAAATATATATGGAAATAATTTTATTAAATATTGCAATAAGTTGCAACATTCCGAGAGGCTTAAGGTAATTACAAAGATATCATTTGCTCTTTCAACAGCAGATTTATATATTTATTAATATCCTTCTCTAGCTATTCAATAATTTCCACAGGGTTATGGCAGAAAATACCCTATAGGAATTCTGTTCTCAAGCTAATAAACTATTATTTAGCCCTTGAACATTTAAGTGCCAGTGTAACAGAAGTAAAAATATATTTTTCCTAAAACAGCTCTAAAAGAGATAGTAGGGCTCTAATGGAGCCAAAAAAACCCCAAACCCTAACATTACATGTTCTTCTTTTATCTCTAGAAGGCCCACGCTGTCAATAAAACAATGAATCAGTGAATTACATTTTAATTACTGGTGACTTGGAGAATGTACCCATCTTTTGACTTCACTGAAACTGTGCTGTCAAAAGAGTCCTATGTGTCTCCTTTTTTCTTTTTTATCCATCTGCACAGTACTTGAGATTGTGCATGGCAAACTTGAGAATCAGTTATCACAATTATAACACAACACTGAGAACATTACTGTGCTTCTGACTCTGCCAGAAAGTTTCTGTTCTTGAACTGCTTGAACATCATGTCTGGGTAATGAAATACTCAATGCCTGAAGTTACTTTAGTCCAATAGAGAAAGCAGCAATGTCTTTTTTTTATTTCCCCCCTTAACCCAGAGAGAACGATTTTACTGGCAAATAAAATATTCATTTTCAAATCAAAGTTTGATGACGAGATGCACCCAGATTTCAGTTTTCCCAAGCTCTTAAAGCAATTTTCCAGATATTCATATGCATAAGCACTTCTTTTAAATGAATCCTACACATTAACAGGTTTTGTCTGTCTGAACCCTTTCATAAGTGTATGCTGAAGAATTGCATAATTTTCTCTAATAAAAATATAATATCTACAATAATGTCACTGGCAGTTCAGCTTTCTAGAGCATACTGAAATGTAACGCAGTCAATGCTCCCATCTACCTAAAGGGGAAGTCTATACATATCTGTGAAGACCACGTCAAAAACAACAGAAACAACAACTTTCCCTCAAGTAAGATTGCTTCTCCATTCTTTGTTTCTCCTTATTCACATGAATATTACCCAGTTAAAACAAAATTTATAAAACTCAGAATTCTTAAATTTACCATGATGTTCGATAACTAGCTTAGACCCTAAGCCTACATCTCACGCATGGAGATTCACTACCCAAGAACAAGACTTCAATTTTGTGGAGATTTACAAGTTGGTAGCTTGTAGCTTTACAGGTAATTGTAAAAATAACTATATTGGGCAGTAAATACATTAAATAGCTATATTTTGGATAAATATTTTGGAAGGAAGAAAAAGCAACCTTGCTCTTATGATTTCAAAGTGCACCTGCTGTGGCACAACTAGCTGAACTCTGTACGCATTCCCACCACAACACTAACAGAAAATGATGAAGAACCAGTTGACTGCTCCTCTCATTCTCTCAATTAAGCTATTTAGATTTAAATTTCAAATTTTCAACTGGCAGAAAGGCTGGAAGACTGGTTGAGTGAAAACAGAAAACAATGGTCAGAATACCATCCCAGGAATATTCAGTCTTCCATCATCATCCCTTTTCCAAGTACACGTACAGGTGCAGAAGTGTGGAAGACACTAAGTCCTACAGCCTCAGCCTGACAGCTTTGCCATGTCATAACAGCCAAGTGCATAACCATCATTTACTTCCCCTTGCTCACTTATTACCACAAATTAATAAAAGCAAAGCAAAAGGTAGACTGAGAGTATAAATGGAGGCACTTTTCAGTGGGAGGGATGGCTAAGTAAGCTCCAGGGCAGCTGCCAAGCTCAGTCTGAGGCATCAGCAGGTAATGGCACCAGACTTAGGACAAAGGAAACCTGAAGATGGAGTCTGCAGCTACAGCATGCTTCTCAAGTCACAAAGTTTGGCTGGCTTGTGACCTGAGACAAAAATTAACCTCCCATCAGCAGTTGACTTGCCTGTAAAATTGAAAGGTTTTTGGCAGGTGTGTGGTTGAAAAGCCTCTTCAAAGCAGAGCAATTTAGACCCCCAGTTTGCCACGGTCTGTACCGCAGCCCACCATTAGCATCCTGCTCTCAGCAGGATTTCCACTCCTTGACCCATGCTTGCAGTGTAAACAATGCTGCATTTTTAGACAATCTGTTTATTGCAAAAGCTGTCGTGGTGTCCAGGTTCTCCATTTCTGACTTTTATTTAAAACAATTCTCTTCAGTATCTAGAGGTAAAAGCATAATCCCCAAGGAAACATATGGTACATATTTCCAACAAATGCAGTATGCACTTATTTGTGAAATAGTCAGGAGTTGTTTATAAATGTCTTTCAGAAACATGAGATCTTTCAGTCGATCAGGATGTTTTCCTATTTAAACACTTAAAAACCTTGCCAACTAAATCAGGAAGTCAAGATAGAAACTTTATAGTGCACAGAAAAGCAGCTGTTTTCTCCCCCTCAAGTCCTGGTAATTTGTGTCTTTAAACAACAACAGCAACAACAAGGAAGGTAAACAGTAACTTTGTTTCATTACACTACAGAGACAAATTAGCTTTTTGAAGGATTTCCAGTGGAAGATGGGTGTACACCAAATTGGTACTCTTCCACACAAAGGACACGAGAGGACATATAAAATTAATCACACATTACATTTCAAGACCATTTTGTGAAGGGACAAAATACTCCTAGCAGCTGCTTTAAGGTTCTTAAAGGATTCCCAAACAAAACTTTTCCAACAAAACCAAAAAATCAGTACATTCAAAATATCACTGAAAATCTTTGAACTTTGAACGAAAATTGGTTTAATGTAATGCCAGGTTGGAAAAAAATGAATGTAATATAAGTGGATTTAAAACAAAACATAATCTCTTTTTCTTTTATTCAAAGGGTAAATAACTCTATATAACAATTAACAGCATCTAATGCTTTTGTTTTTAAAGTAAATTTAGCTGAATGCTACAGTCTTTTTTTGCAATTATCTATTTCGAAATGCAGAACTACTCAATTAGCCACATGTATTTTTCAGTCAGCTGCTTTTATCATTTTGTTATTCCACAAATACTTGGAGTTAGAGCATCCATTCTCTGAATATGAACAAGGTCACTTGCGTGCTAAGAAAGCATTATCTCCTACAATGCTCTTTACTATTCGATTTAAAAG
Organism: Tapera naevia; assembly: GCA_033556795.1. Taxonomy (NCBI): domain Eukaryota; kingdom Metazoa; phylum Chordata; class Aves; order Cuculiformes; family Neomorphidae; genus Tapera; species Tapera naevia. The sequence goes on along the minus strand of JAUMJJ010000092.1, from coordinate 3,835,432 downwards.
TTTTACTGGTAAAGAAGCAGAAACTACAGTAGAGTCAGAGGTCACCAAATATATATAAGCCATGAGAGAGAAAAATAAAATAAGTCAGGGTTTCAAAACTAGTACTCACTATAAAAGCTCAGTGACTTTTTCACAAATCAGGTCTGATTACCAATTCAGTAATAAGCACCTATGCAAGATTCATACCATCTTACACTAAAGAACCATCACTTAAAGGTCCAGGGACAGGACACTCATCTTTCATACCTCAGAAGCAAATCTGTCTTGATGTTCCCTCCTTTTTATCTTCTCTGTCTAAGCATACCTATTCTACCTAGAAAAATTATTATTCTTTTTTTAAAGTGCTTTTACAAAAAATGTACTTCCTTAATGTACTTAATATAGGCAAATTATACAGCATAGCAATAGCAAGAACTTGTCCAAGTGGCTTGAAATGCAGAGGAAATCCTGTAGAAGCCTTTAAAATCTTTCACAGTCCTCTCTGCTTATAAAGAGGGAGGCAGAGAAAAGCAATCATATGGATTTACAAAAATTACAATGACAACAGCTCCTGAAACTCTCTTCCTCCCACCTGGGCCAACCAAACCGTTCCCAGCAGAAAAAAAAAGGGGTGTTTCCCCATGGCAGTCATCGGCATGATTGTATTTGTATGTACACTTGTAAAAAACTAACTGTTGTCTAGAAAAAAAGATAAAAACCCTCCGCATATTTATTCTTGTGGCCCATTTATATTTGTGGAAAATGTACCTGGAGATATACTTATGAAAAATTTTAATTGGGTGGCTCATTCAGCAGCCAGGCTGCAGGAAAGAGCAGGAGTGCTCAAATCTTTGCCCATGAAGCAAACTCAGCCCAAGCAGACCACACACACTGCGGCCAGTGCACATCTTCTCAAAACGTTAGTGGATTTTTATTTTTATCCCAGTCTCTCCTGCGTTAGATGAGCAGAGGCACAGGTAGCTGTGCAGCTCTTGGCGGGCTCAGAAGCTACAGGCTTTGCCAACACCACCAGCACACCTAACAAGCCAAATGCATGCTATTGATCTTTCCGTTTGTACTTCCCTTCTGCCAGCAAAAATACCTTTCTCTGAGGCAGACTGCATCAGGCACTGACAAAGCCATTCCCTCTGCACTTCAAAAATATTGCAGTCCCTGCCTAAGCACGTGAGACTCATCCCAGATATAGTGACTCTCACCACATGAGTACCAAGCAAGCCAGGGCCAGTGCTCTTCCAAGGAGGCCCAGGAGGCAGCCATGCTCTGGTGTGTGCTGCACAGTGTGGCTGCAGACCATTCAACAGAGGGCTGGCAGGCCTCATAGCCCTGGCTCTCATTCCCTGCTCCCAACCGCTGCCACAGATGTCCGGACTTTATTACAGACATGAGCCTGGATGCCTGCAGGAAGAGCCAGAAGTGGAGAGCAGGAGCCAGCCTAATTGGCTCCAGTACAGGCCATGGCTGTGTTAAAAGTGGAAGCAAGAGGAAACAATGGGAGCTGTCTACAGAGGCTTCAGCCATCACTTTCCTAGTGTTGTTTCCTCACTTAAACCCCTATGTTATATACCACAAGACTATGGCAAGACTATATGCTGGGGTCCTTTGTGGCCAGAGCTGGGGAGGCCCAGTCAACATCACACAAATACGGTCTGTTCTTGGGGAAAAATGAGACACTCTGGATCAAAAGCTGCATTAGACATCAGCACTCCCAGAAGGAAAAACACCCAGCTGACATTTCAATTACAGCCAGAAGAACATCAGTGAGATTAAGGACAGGCATCTTGTGTTCCAGCATATTCTGGACAGATAACTTGATGGGAAAACATAGCAGATCTTTGAGAAAAAAGCCACTTCTACTTACAAATAAAGAGTGCTCAGGTGTTTCTAATATGGGAAAGACACAGAAACTCTATTTCAAGTTTTTCTTAACTACTCTAAAATTACATACAAATGCAGAGGTTGGAGTTAACCAAATTCAATGAACAGCTGACTACCGAATGTGAAATCTCCACTCAACTATTTGCCACATAGTTCACGAACCCATTTTGCCACTAACTTGTAAAATCATTCCTGCAAAGCACTCTTACCTAAATCAGCTAAAAATTAAGTAATAGAAACCATTGCAAAGATATAAGCTTCATTCAAACTGCATGAAGGACCTGCGAGTGCTTTGTATCACCAAACCCAGATGTATTCCCAGGGAAGAATTCCAAGATGCAGAACAGGCACATAGCACTGAACACCCCACGGAGGAAATTTAGGAACACAGATTGAGAAGAAGCTATGGTACACCCTGAGGAGGTGTCTGGTTTCGTTGAGCAGCAACAAAGACATTGGGACATAATTACAAGTGAAGCAGTCTGGAGATAACCAACCAAGAAATCATTTCTTCAAGGACATCTGGGAGATTTGAATCAAAAAACAACAAGTAATGCAAAGTTTCAAGATTCATAGGATATGAATCACAGGACCATGCTACATTGTCTTATTTTAACTAGAGATTCAATGTCCTGGCAACATACTAATATATTTCCTTTGCCATGACTAAAATATATGATATATTCTAGAAGCATATTGTATCAACTATGTTAGAAGTATAACACGTTTACACAATAAGAAAAACAACCATCATTAATAAACCACCACTTCTGTACCATGGATCAAAACCTTCCTAGTCTTCTAAGCAGACATCATCAAAACAATTTCTAATGATCCGAACTAGAGAACTTACATCCCATTTTTTGTTTTGTTTTTTTCTGACATAAAATTTTCATAATTACAAAATTAAGTTCACGGCTACTGTCTATAAAATATTTTGTAGCCTATGACATGTAACTCTTGAAATTGCCTTCAGCTCCAGCTGCACCTTGGCCTTCCTGACTATGTCCCTACACAATCAGGTAGCATCCTTTTATGCTTCCCAGATAACCTGTCGCTGCTTGCACTTCATATGCAGTTCCCTCTTGCTCATCAGTTTGACCAGCAGGTCTTGACTCAACCATACCAGTCCCTTCCCTGCCTGATGTCCTACATCTGGGGCTGAGCATCTTTGTGTGCTGTGGAAAGTTTCCCTAAATATTTCCCAACTCTACTGCTCCCTTATCCCTGAGAACCATTTCCCAGGGGGTTCTACTGACTAACTCTTTGAAGAGACGGAAGTTGGCTTTCCTAAAATTTAGGGTTCTTACTATACTCCTTGCCTGTCCCATACCCCTCAGGACCTTAAACTCCACCAGTGCGTGATCACTGCAGCCCAGGCTGCCTCCGGTCTTGACATCACTGATGAGCTCACTTGCACTGGTGACTGTCAGGTCCAGTAATTCAGTCCCTTGTGTAGGAGTGTCTATTACCTGGGTTAAGAATTTATTTTCAATGCAGTCTAGGAGTCTCCTGGATTGCTTCCAGTTTGCTGTGCTGCTTTTCCAACAGATGTCAGGGTGGTTGAAGTCCCCCAGTAGGATGAGAGCTTGTGAGTGTGAGGCCTCCTGTAGCTGGAGGAAAAAGTCTTCATCAGGAGGTTCCCCTTGATCAGGTGGCTTGTGGTAAATATCAACCACAAGGTTCCTTTTGTTGACTTGGTCATTTATTCTCACCCATAAGCTTTCAAGCTGTTTGTGGCTACTCCTCAGGGACAGCTCTTCACATTCAATTGATTTCTTTCCATAGAGGGCAATGTCTCTGCCCCTCCTTCCCCTTCTGAAGAGCCTACACCCATCAACAGCCATACTTTGACTGGTTTGGTCTGATTTTAATCTGAAGAATTTGGACAACATGGAAGAGGAGTCCATTTTGAAAGAGTTAGCCTGGGAGAGTTAGTCTTACTACCATAGAAAGGAGAAAATGAAGTAAGCAGGATAAGGTCAACGCATTAACATTTACATGAAATCAAACCCCATACAACTTTAATCCTTTTCAGTGACAGGCTAGCCATCAGAGGGGTGGAAATTAGACTTCAACATTAATTCAAAATACCTGGCTTAACCTTTAGAAAATAATTCAGTTCTCTCTTTCTTTTTCTTTCCTCTATTTCCATACACTACAAGAGCACTTTTTAAAATTATCTGTCTTTTTCAAACTTGCAATTAAAATGTGGCAAAACTGCTCATGCAACTTTTACAACAATTAAGGTATACATATGAGACTTAAACTCATTTTAAACTCCCCGTGCCTCTTCCATGTAGACTTAACTGAACTAACAAAGAATAATGAGTCAGTATTGGCTTCTATTCACCTAAAACAGCAGTGGACAAATATTAGCAGTCACTTCCTGTGAGTTCCAGGTAAACTTTTCAGTAACAAGTCATCTGAGAACAGACAAATAGGGTTCAATTTAAAAAAAACCACAAAAGCATAGTCACTAACTATTTCAGAAAGCAGAGTTAAGAATTAATGTTCCAATGGAGGAACACAAAGCAGGTAGAAAAGGAGAGAGAGAGGATCCCATATCTTAAGTAAATGGGACTTGAACATCTTTGAAAATAGTGAGAAGACTAAAACTTTACAAAGTACATTATTTTGCATGGCTCCATTGGGTTATCTAGGGCAACAATTGACTTCACAGGGATCTCTCACATTTCCCCAGGCAGGTGGGTTGCAGCATGCAATGTCTACAAAACTACTTAAGCTGATCCATTCCAGAGCTGCAATCTGGCAGTCCTAGATCAACAAGATCATGATGAAATAACATAGTGCCTTTGTCTCAGGCAGGACACCAAAAAGGATAGAGTCCCAGAAGGACGAAACACACTCAGATCCAGACACAGACTGATAGATGCCAGTTTGTCCTGCACAGAGACAGCCTGTAAAGTTGGAATTTTTGCCTTTAAGGTGATATCTATACTTCTGAGCACAACAGTACAGATCCTTCTTCCTCTCTAGAAATTTTTTGTTTACCTTCATGTAGGCTAGTGTGAGAGTGCATTGACTATCACTCTCATTAATGTAGAATACCTTAATAGCTTCAAAACAGCAAAACTTTTGTTAAAGACAAACATCTTCTCTTTAGATAAGGCACTACAATTGTAGATATAGACAAAAATGAGGATATCTGATCCCTACATAGCATAAGACACAGGAAAGTTAATGAAAGCAAACACATGCAGGAGTTCTGGAAATGTGATCGTGCTCCCTCAATGCACTAAACTCTTCATGCAGAGACTTAAGAGAACTTTTTCTCTTTACCCCTCCACACTCCCAAGGGCAAAGTGAACTTAACAGAGTGGTGGGAGTCCAATGGGCACAAACGGTAGTGAGCTTCAGGCTAGGCCCTGGAAAAATCATAAATGCTTTTGCATTTTTTGTCTACCTATAGCATCACCTAGGAAATTATGTGGGAAGTCATGTAAAGCAAGATATCACTAAAGAAGTGGTTGTTAAACTAGAAGGTACATGGCAAGAAAAGAAAATAATCACATATGCCAGTTCTTGAACAATAGATAAAACGTTTATTCCACTTCAATACTGTTTAAAAACAAAATCAAACTAAATCAAACAAAACAAAACAAAACAAAACCCCTATTCTAATCAATATTTCTTATTTTACTTGCTTCCGTCACCACTGTGGTCAAAGAATTCCCATCCTTCTCATTTCTTGCCTGGCACTGACTTTCCGTATTTTAAACACAAACCATTAGAGTACTGAGTTGCCAAATTGCTGCATTTTAAAACATTCTAAATAGGACATTAGTTCATAGCATGAACACTTTGAAATTTGATCAACAAGCCATTTCTCAATACATTAAGCAAAGCAAGCAAAATTAGGCTGGTTTATGTCAGGTACTTAGCATAAATCCCTTAATAATCTGTTGGAGTGCACAAATCATTAATAAATGCATAATTCCCTACGACAGGCTTGATTAATTAAGTCATATGTGTATCCTTCTAATTAAAAAAAAGAACATTAGGCAGATGAGAGGAATTTTTGAGTACAAAATTCAAAGGCTGTTTTGTTTTTATTTAAACAATGAAAGGAAAACTGCTCGTTAATATAGCTGCCAAAAAAGCAAGAAGCAAGAGTGCTGACATAAACCCCCTAAACTCTGACTTATTGAAAACAACTATATATTTATTCTCTCATTTGTAATCCAATTTTTAATCAGGTAGCTGCTTGATTAATCCAGGCAGTTCATATTACAAGGGTAGCTGGTACTATCATACACATAAATAGATTATCTGCTGGTTGCATTTCTTCTCAAGCAAACTGTCTAAAAATAAAGACTTAGAGGTTTTTGAACTCTCAGGGAGAACTATTTCATGAAAAAATAAAAATCTAAAGAATAAGTTCAGACTCCTTCCAAGCACTGACTTTAGTGGTGTGTGGACTGCAGACTTTGGTATTATAACTTGCAGCAACACTGAGGTAATAACTATTTTTAAAAGCGTAGTTCTTCTATTAAAACAATTAGATTTTTGGGGTTCCTTTTTAAAACAAGTAAACAAAAATAGAAAGAACAAATAAAAATGTTATGAGGATTAACAGGAACATAAAAAAAATCTGTTAAGCTAACAGACACTTTTGCCAAAATTATTCTCGTAGATAGGCTGGACTGATAGCAGTCAGCACAATTTGGTACAAAAATGACCGTGGATAAGCCCCACACGGTAAGGTTTTAGTTGCAGAAACAGGAACCTATTGAGGCTAAAAGGATAAAGTTAGTAGCTTGTAGGTAAGCAAGCCTGGTACCCGTCAGGCATAGAAAACAGACTGATACGAGGGATTAGTCCCAGTGGAGATTCCACTGCTTTGAGCAGGCGGTTGAACCAGGTGATCTCCAGATATCACTCCCAACCTAAATTATATTGTGATGTGGGCCCTTGAGGCACTGACCTATGGGAAAACAGTGTCCTATTGTTGTTTAATTACAGGGAAGTGCTTTGATTTTGTTGAGAAAACAACCAGGTGTCGAAGAGCAAGACTGAAATCAGTAGGCAAAAATGAGTAAGATGCAGGAACTGATGGACTTGATATAGGTTTAACAAAACACAGTGCATTTATGGGACAGGGAAGGGAGTGGAAAGCAGAAACAAGGGTACAGGAGTTATTTGACTAAAATCTGTCAGCATCCCAAGAAACATTACTGAAGCTCAAAATAGCTAAAAATTTTGGCCTGAATCTGCTGACCTGAAAGAGGCTAAAAGTCAGACAACAGATTCACTCATAAAACCATTGATTTGGTTTCTCAAAACGATGTGATGATTGGAAGGTATTAAGTCTTTTAATTCTTCAGATGCTAGCAAACCAGCTTAACATAAAACCAGCCAGACGGCTGCTGTGTGTAGTCCTAATTGGTTGGTGTAGCCAGATTTCTGGGCCTTATGCCTAAGCAATTAAATAACTCCTAACAAGAGCCACAAGAGCGAAAGAAGGCCCACCATGACTGTTACTCTTTCCCAGTGTCTTCATCTAAAAGAAAGCTGGCTGCAACTACTGAGTGTTCTCAAGCTTAGCCAGACAGGCTGAGCCTGCAGCTATGAAGAAGACAGTATTTTACTACCACATCAGCGAGTTCAAGATCAGTTCATTGGATACATAAAACAGGTTACATGTGAGATCAACTTCTGTGCAATATGGAACGCAACTTTTAATGAAGTAGAAATCCACTTTAATACAAAAGTAAGTACTGCATACAGCTCATTATTTCAGTTCAAGATCCCAGAGTTGGCCTACATAGCACTTGAAGAGGCACACAAGGACAGGAAAAATATTCATCTGCTGTATCACTTCTTTAAGATGGGCATTTATCTGAAAATATGAGACTTCCAGAGACAATTTACACACCTAAATTCCATGACAATTCAATTGGCAACAGCAGCCTCCTTGTCTTGAGAGAAAGTCTGAGATCTCCGTATAGAGAGAGATTCTTAAGCAACCTCTATGCAGAGAGGTATACAGTGCATAACATATATGCAGGCATCTACCAGAATCTCTGTTTAGCAGATTGATACAAGGCTTCAAAAATCCAGTAAACAAGAAAAACCAACAAGACATTCCACAAGAGACAAAAAATCCTGTTCTTAAAAGGCTAGAAAACTACGGCAGATCTACAGATTAAATATGTTGGAAGGGAAAAAAAAAACAAAACATGTACAGTAAAAGTCTGGTTGGAAAATGCTTCAATCAGGAGATAGGGAATGCTGTTATGAGAATCACAAAAAGTTGCTTGCCCAATGGCAAGGTCAATAAATATGAATGACAAAGAAAGCAAACATAATCATTCTGGATTTAAGTATTTAATAGTAAATCCTCATTAAAAAAGGCTCCAGCTGGCCTCAGCTGGAGACAGGAAAGAGCAAATAAGGTTTTCATATTTAAAGTCTGAGTGAAATGGAATTGATTTTTGGCATGGGAGGAAGAAACATTTGTGCTACAGATCAGCCATTTTTTCTGCCAGTCTTGCTTTCCAACACAACTCAAACACTCAGTGATTTCCTGGACTGTAATTAATTCCATGCCGTCATTCTACCTTCTAGGAAAACTGTCTTCTTTCTAAAATTTAGTTATGAGCCTAGTTTCTCCTGTTCTTCTGAACCCTCCAGATTGTTCTGGTGCTGTCTGCCACCTCCCATGTCCTTTGTCTGATGCCCTCCACCCTAGAAGATTTGTGGTCTTAATATGCTCAGGAAGATGCAGCCTCTCTCATCCTCTAGTCAGACTTTTCCTTTCTTCTCCTTTCTATTGTTCCATCTACAACCTCATCAAAAGCCTACATATTTTCTTTTGATGTTTTGGTTTGTGGGGAATTTGTTTGGGGCTTTTTTTCTGTGAAAAAAACCCATATTAATCAGTTATACCATGTAACGTATACACGAAATGAGAGCTAGAATGGTCTGGAACTAGAAAGTTTGACTGATGAGGCTACTCCCAGTTTGAATGATTTCAGAATGTGATTGAAGCCATCCTGACATCTAAATGGAAATCAAAATCAGCCCTTGCTCTGCAGACAGGCTTTGCAAAATCCCCAAGAGGTGGATTTTTGACAGTATTGTTCCTTTTCCCTGAGCATTTGTTTTCTGCTATTTCACGCCCTTGAATGCTGGCTGCCAATATACTAGACTGCACATACACTCCTTGAAGGAATTAGAATGGTGTCACAGCTCATCTTTACTTGAGACTGAAGAGGGATTAACATCCAGGTCCACATGGTTTAATCTTTTAAGTTTAAGCACTATGACACATCATATTAATTAAAAGAAAACAAATATAATTGTTTATATACGTAAGAATTTTTCTTGTCCTTCAAAATCTTCCTCCCTCCCCTCCTTCTCTTGCTCTTTCTCCTGGATCAAAAAGCTCAGAAACCTGAACAAGTTAAGAATCCATCTAACAAAAAGCATTGCTTTTTCCTCTCTGGCTTGACTTTTTTTAATATAATCTTATTTCTCTCTTTTGTAGGAAATACTTATAGTCTGAATATACATCCCATAAGACCAAAGTTTTTCCCTTGTTTTTCCATTTCCAATAAACATGCAGTAGAACTGCATTAAGACTAAGCTTGCTGACATACTTCAGAAACAAGGAAAAATACTTAGCAGTTTTCAGCTTTACAAAGAAGAGTGAATTTTTGTAAGGCCTCACTCTGGTGAATTGCAAGGACAGAAGATGGAGCACGTGTTTCCAGAGACAAGTTTCCTCAGCAATTACATTTTCCTCCCTTATACACAATCCCAGTGTTATTAAACGCTTGCAGACCATTCACTGCAGGAGGCAAGGGCACAACCAGTTCTGACCAAAGCCTGGAACAAGGATAAACACTGAAATTCTGGAACCCACCTAAGGGCCAAAGTTCTGGAGCCAGGGCCATGACACAAGCTGAGGTTGAAGCCAAAGACAAGAACAGAACAAACTGCCAAGAGGCAAAAACCAGAGCCAGGATATAAACCAAGAGTTGGAAGCAAGAGCCAAGATACAAGCCAAAGGTCAGAAACAGCTGCCAGGGGCTTGGATCAACAGGCTTCAACCATTCAACAGCTGAAGAGCAAATGCAGACATCGCTTTAACGCCCAGCCACTGAGTTCTATCCCAACACGGGATAGCCACACATGGGACTGTGCTGCTGAAAAGCACCAGACCTCCCATTTCTAACAGCCTCCAGACTAGCACTGAATTCCAGCCAGACTCTGCAATCCAGGCTGAAATGAGTTCCAAACTATTGCATCACAGTTAAGTATCAGTACAGGGGTATGAGGTAAATTCTGAAAGTAGCATCAGAGATTTCCTGTTTCCATCAGCCTAACAACATGATTCATTACATGTAACACACGCCTGTGGTGCAGCATCCTTGTGCCTTTGGCAGGGTGTGCTTGAACATACATTATTGACACTGTGCATCAGGAAATGGGATGACTAGACAACCAAGGTGGAGACTGAAATACCGATAATTTACAGGTATAACAAAACTACTTTTGAAGTTAGTTCCATCAAGAAACTTGTGGCTGTGAAAACAGATATTCCAGCAAAACCAGTTAGAAAGTTGATCTTGATTAATTGATCCTTGATCAATTATCAGGCTGTCACGATTGCCAAAACAAAATTTAGGAGAAAAGCCAATGTATAAATACACCTACTTGCACTGTCACAGACAAATAACCACTGCATCATAATTAAGTCACTCCTATAAAGTCTACCAAGTCTGAAATGAGAAGTAGAAGCTTCAGAAATCAGAGCAGAAGAACAGCGTAAAACAGTTCATCACAAGCCTGGACTAGCCGAGGGAAAGGAAAACCATCAATTGCATCCACACTGTAGAGGTAACAAAAGGGCTTATCTAACCCGTAAGCTAATAAGCCCAAGTGGTGGAGGAATGAACAAAGAGAGATAATCAAGAGTCCACTGCAGTGACATGTCCAAGCTCATTCAATTAGAATTGGATGCAGTGATAACTAAGAGTTGTCTAATATGCCCTAATTAAACACCTGGCATTTCCTAAAACTTCATCCTCTCTACATCATGTTTCAAAAAAATTTTAGAGACATGTATATGTATTTCCATTAAATGTGTCTTCAATTTTTTTATTTCTGCAGATGCCAAATTACAGGCTGCCTAGCAAGAAACAAGTTTTAGATTATCAGCATCCAAAATCATCAAGTCATAGTCTTCATTCTCTTCCACATTTACACCCTGCTGACCAGACTCAGGTAAACGCCTTCTTTGTTCTAGACAATACACATGATGTCCCTGTGTTGTCATATGATGTCATCAAATTCAAACTCAAGTACAGACATTCTTTTAAGAGTGTGTGTGAATGGTTTTGGTGAAGGAAATGAAAAGTAGGAGGGCAAAAATGAAGAGGAAATACATTTTGTTCAGTTTTGTTTCTAAAGAACTACACTGCCAAAACACAGGTGATCTTTTTTAGATGAAGTCACAGTTTGTGTTACTAATATTTCCCTTTTTCAGAGTCTCTGTAGGTGCATGTACTTGTAGTTAAATTCCAAAGACTAAACCTTATATTTTAAATAAAAAGCTATTTTTGTAAAACATGAACATTCCTGCGGGATTACAAGATCTGCACCTTGGTATTTGAGAGCAACTCAATTTCCCTTGGACTGGGTGAGTGGAATATGAATCAAAGATCCCAATCAACTGCACAATGCAGTTGCAGGCTAAGGGAAAAGCAAACCAAAATAACATAGATATATAGATTGATCAAGGAAAATCACATTGCTGACACCATGAGACCAAGAAATTACAGACTTCAATGAGTTTAGAGATTGCCCTATTTTACTGAATTTAAGTTTACCACAATGTTATTTTTAAAGAGGTGGGATAAGGAAAAAAAAAAGTATGATACATGGTTTCTAAATGTTTAAAGTATTTGAACAAGTGCGAGTAATAGGGTATATCAACCCAAACTTTTCAAATAACATCTGGTTCTCTACTCTGTTAAGGAAACTAATACTCAGGCTTCAGGATCTTTAAATCTTTAGGCTCTCATGTCACTGTCCTTACCAGGAAATCAGCACATACTCTAAGACAAGCTTTTCTCAGTGAAAGAGGTTGTGCAATGATAGCAGAGAGGTTTCCAGCTAAAAGCTGAGGGCAGTGGTGGGGGGAAGAAAGAGTAATCCCTGATTTCTGTAGCAGCTATGCTGAGGAGACGAAAATAATATATCTTGCCACTGCTTAGATACCATTACTGAAGTCTTTTTCCTTTCTTTCCTTGAAGGTCTAAATCTTTCTAGTCAAATGAAGAAAATTATCTACTATCAGTAGTGGTAATCTATGTAACAAGTGATCTGGAGATGTCAGTATACTTTAGAACAGCTAGAAACCATTCACTTAGACCACTCCTAAAGCTGAGAAGAGTTAAAATAGCTTTTGGTCTGTTATTTAGCCTGAGGTCTAAAAAAATTTTCCACAAGGTTTTGAGTATGTCCTACAAGTAGGAACTCAATTCTCTACAGGGGCTGCTGTTAAAGCTGGATGGGTTGTTAACAACACAGGTGTCCCTGTAATTTCACAGTTGCTTGGAGGGTTCATCAGGTATCTCTTCACTTAAACATCAGTAAGCGTCTGGAGGCAAAACTATATGGGATGAAAAGGACTCTCCCAGTAAAGTAATTTCTTACTTGTAAATCCTACTAATTTATTACCCTCTGTTGTGCCTCAAGCTCTTTGAAGAACTATTACATAAATCTTTTTTTTAACTGCATTATCATCTCTTGCACATAAACCATAATTTATTTTAAGGACTTCAAAGGTTATCAGTTATTCCGGCTGCAGCTCCAGACTGACATGGCAATCCATTAAAAAGAGAGACTTTTCCCAACAAAGTTTTTCACTCTGAATTGCCAGATGACTGAAATTCTTAAGTGGTCACTCTCAGACAAATTGTCACCATATTTTTATGATCTTTAAAAGCTTCCGTTCAACTGCATTCTACTAAGACATTAGCCATCTTTCTCGTTGCCTATATTTTTCAAGAATTATACGAGACTCTCATCGTGCTTTGTTAATCCCCAGTATTATTCCAAAGAAATTCTTAGAACGGAGCACATATCAGGACGAGAAGCTTCTGGTTTCTAAACACACTCAGAAGAAAACACACTTCTCCAAGTATTTCATGCAAGATTTCTGTGGTGCTCAAATAAGATTCATCTGCTTCACCTCTGTTTGAATATCCTCTCTATATTAAAAGGACAAAATTCTGTAAACTATGTTGAGTGTTTATCATAGGAAGTCCAAAAAACACTTCCAGAGGAATTGGAAACCTATACAACCAAAAAAAAAAAAAATGCTTGAAAGCAACTCAAACAAAGAGGGATTTACCAAATGGAAAAGGCATCTCTAATGGCTGAACTGACTTTATCAGTATTCTAACAAATAACACCTCCTGTGCTTTAAATATTTAATGTGAAATCCTTGGATTTATACAGCTTACAAAATGCCAGAGGCTTATTATCTTTACAGATTGCATGACAGGAATATTCATATAATTTGATTCCACTGTTTAAGACAATAGAAATTTCTCCAGGTGTTAACAGTAGATAACTTGTGTGCTGCTTCAATGATCTACTAATTATAGAATCCCTCAGGTAGAACAATGTCATTAATCTGATTAAATTATTTATATTTCTGGAAAGTAAAATCTTATTAGTTCCTTGGCATTTGATTGCATAGTTTATGCAGCTGCGTTTGTAGTCTATAGTGTGGAGAAAAAGGTCTGTATTTTACCTAGCTATCACCACAGCTGGAAGATAACCAGAGTGCTTTCTGTCCTAAGTTATATTGCCATTTATAAATTTTAGGGCATGCCCTGTATTGCATAGGTTGTCTATTTAGAGCACTATAACACTTCTGAGAGTGAAAGTTTGTTGGAAGGTATATATCAACAAATCAACAAAGATGTTCCCATGACATAAAGAAATAAACAAAAAAAAATCATTTAAATATTAAGGAATTTAGGGAATTCTTAAGGATAATTTGATGTTTCACCTGTTTTAATTGCTCTATCAGAAAACATATGCATACAATAACTAATATGATCATTTAGCTTTTTGCTCTTCTAAACATCTAGAGCATTTCAGTACAAAATGAACATCACAGAAAAAGTTGGAATACCAGTGAGCCTTTGTGTGTGTATTAAGACACCTAATTTAACAGTCACTTCTTTCTTTAAAAAACTATGAATTTTACATTCAGGATATTGGTATGAAATTGTTTTGTGACTCATACAGAACATACATGTAGTCAGCCACTTTAAACTTTATAAAGATCTACAAGTCCTAATATTAATGGATAACCTACAGCTTTTTATTCCTTCATACAGATTACCAGTCCCTCCTGTGTACTACTGGTCATCTATCAAATCCAAAGGATATCTGGAAAGGCATTAGAAGGAGCAATTTCATATATCCAGCTGATTCTTCTAACAAAAAATAATTCTGTTTTGTAAGTTATATTACTTTCTGGCAATAACAACAAAAAAAAGTGATAAGACTTTTCACCTCTGTCCTAGACAAATCTGGTTGTATAACATGTATGATGTTCCTCATGGTGAAAGTGAGAAAGAAAATCCTCTCCACACTGCAATAACAGCTCCTGCAATGAGTCATAGGAGAAAGTCACCTTGAGTAAAATACAGTATATCTCTCAAGCCAAACTCTCTGCTATTTAATCTGGAACAGTATAACTGAAATTAACTAACCAGCAATGATTTGTACGATAAGAAAATTCAGTGCTTTGTTTATCAAAAGGTTTCTGATGTGCTTATTGAGAACAGAGTTCCCAAGGAAGCCTGGTTTGCATGGCACAGATCTGGATGACAATACACGCCTGCTGATACCACTGTCAGTAGACTTTCTTACAGCCTCTTAAGTGAGAAAAATGTCCATTCTTTCAGAAATGTCCATTTGAGTCATTGCCATAGGAAATTTACAGACCATCCTGGAGATGTAAAAGTGATGATTCTTCCATCTGCTTTAAATCAGAGTGGTAATAAGCATGGTCCCACAATCAGCTCACTGCTTAGTTGGACACATGCTCAAGGTTTGAAGCTTTCTTAAACATAAGAATATCTATGTCATTCTGCGCAGCTTAAAAAGCAGAGCAAAAACATGAAATATGTTACCTTTAAGCTTAAAGACTTAATTTTCTGCTATTCTGCAGCTACTCTCATACCACAAAGCATTATCCAGTATATATAATGATCCAGCAAAGTCTACTATACTGAGTGACTAAAATCCAAGTGGGTGGAAAAATGAAAAGATTATTCAATGCTGAAAGAGCAGTAAAGACCTGTTACAACTCTGTGCTGAAGGTTTTTAGCATTTTTTCTAGAGGATACATCTGATTTGTTTTCCTTAAGTCCACTACGCATCAAATCCCAGAACAAGTACTTTTTTTCACCTGTAAAATGTTATATCACACATCAGAAGACAAATCTAGATTCAGAATGCAGTAAAACCAGCACTGGTTCCTACAGCTGTTAGTGGGAAGAAGTGAAATGAAATTACAGAATCAGCAGTAGGTAATGCTGCCACCTTATTAATAGTCCTCAGTGCACAACGATTTTTTGCCCACATACATTCAGAGTGCATTATGCTCTGCTCAAGGACGTGAAGGATGAGAACTAGCTTAAATTATCATGTCTTCACATCTAATGTGTTACAGCTCTCTTCCAGTCTTTTGCAGGATAGATAATGAACTTCATTAGGAGGGTAAGTATGGGAACCTTGTTCTTTCCAAAAAACTTCTACAGTTCCACTTCCAGAATTAAATTTGCTTTTGCCCTACCTTAAGGACACTTTCTACTTATCATCAAAAAAGTGAAAACTAGTCATAGATATTGTTAAAGATTTAATTTTTACATGTTCTTTCACTGCTATTTAAACAGATCCTAAGTTCTTATGCACGTGTAGTCCTTTTCTGCATAAAGCTAAAGCTGGCAAACGATTCTTCTGAATCCGATGTAAGTAGAAACGTTGGGTGAGTATGAGGCATGAAAGAAGTGAGGGAACATCAGACCAAATAGAAAAGAAAAGGAGGAGCAGATTATCTGTTGTAAACAGCAGAAACTTCTCTGGCTCCAATAGACTATGACAGTTTGCACAGCTGACACCTGCCCTAGGATGAGAGATAGGGATGTCATACCTTAGTCTACTTGACTGTTTCTTCAGATAAATAACACTGAGTACAATATGCATTATAAAATGTAGTGAACGCATAAATACTGGTAGCCCTAACTAAAGAAATCTGTCATCTCAGATGCCTGTGTTACATTGCCTAAAAATCTAGCATCCAATGACCATATAGAGTAAAACCATTATATGACAAAATTATAGAATCATATAATGCAGAGATGATGCACTGCAATATAAAGTGTTATGCATACTTATGTATGGTGGGTAAGGCTGGGACAGTTATCTTGGCTCTAATATCCATAAGCGCAAACTCATCTCAAACACGTTTCACTAAATGAGCTTATATATTAGAACACCTTTGCTCACAATTGATCTTGTACAGAAAATTCTGGAATCCAAGTATGGGCCATGCTGAAAAAGATCTCATTTCATTATACCCTAATCCAATTTACATACTTACCCAATTCACGGACTCAAAGTATACCATTTAACAAAAAGCAGGAGAATAGGCTTCATGTCACTGAAATGAAGTGAGCACTGACACAATAACCCATACCTACATCATCATGTAAACATATCATACTAGAAATATGTAATACTATAATTACAGCATGTAGGAAAACACAGCACTTCTTATTGCTTAGATTAGCCCTCACATGCTGGCTGAATGTAACACTTAATAAGCTTTGGAAAATAGAGAGGCTAGTCAGCCATATCTGCAAAGGAAAAAGGCAATTCTGAAGCAGTAGAAATGTGGACTGTGTACATCCTTATTCCTTTTTCTGTCTATAACATTCATAGTGGGATGATCAACTATTTATAACTACTTGCTTTTCTCAGAATGCCCTCAGCAACATGTGAATGAAATTTTAAATGTATGATCTGTTCTTGGTGCTTCAGATGATTCAGCAGTACTTCATGCCCCAACCCTCCTCATGTCACTCACAAACCTCCATCAGGGAATTCCATGTAATACATGGAATACTGTAGAGAAGCAGTACTCCCTGTACAACTACAAAACACAAAGACTCCACCTCACCACCTGAATTATTTTATAACACTTCAACTGAAATAGTATGAACAAGTATGGCAAATGAAGCTGAGATAAGCAATGAGGTTTAATTCTCTGACATTAATGATCCCCAAAGATGCATTATCATCATTTAAAATAAGTGAAATTAATTCTAATTCTCCTCAGAATTAGCATATCAGGAACAGGCCTAATCTATAACGGAAAAATATAACCTCTCGTATCTGTTGGTCACTATATGTCTATTACTTGCCACATTCATGCACATTATTTTTCTTCAGGATAACCTGCAGTGTTTGGGATCATTTCTGAATGAGTCAAACACTATACAGTAGAGTTAGTTCAGAAATTTCCTGGTTATTCCTCTGTCATGTGAACGAGCAAGACCTAGAAGTTTTGCTGACACTTTGTTACAACTGATGGCCTTCTCTGAATACTTCTCAGTATCTATCCAAAGCCTGCTGGTGAGCTCAGGACTCAGGAATTCACTTCTCCAGCATAGCTCTGCCATGAAAGAGAGGCTGAAGCATGGAGCTCCCAGTCTTCAAGTTCCAATGAATTCTCACAGCTACTGAACAAAAGTGCCAGTGAAACATTTTGCAGAGTGCATGGTAGGTCTGCACAGCCTGGAGGGGCTAAGAGCATTCCCTACTGCTTACTGCAAATCAAGAGGTCCATACAAACTGAGCAGCCAGGACCATAAGCACTTTATGACTCTGCAGGAACTGAAGGCACCTAAGAACTGTAGCCAAGAAGATAACTTAGAGGTTGGTTGCTCTCGCTCTGTTTCATCCTATTTTTTTCAGGTAAAGTCATCAGTTGTTTTCCAAGATCTATACTTTTCCTTTCTATGCTAATTTTTGGCATTTCTACTTCTGGTTACAGAAAGCCAGAACTTCTGACTTTTAGACCAGATTTATTATATTGTTGTTTATTAAAGCAGAAAAACCATCACCATAAAAAAAGAACCATGGAAAAGAGAGAGCACCTTCTGTGCAAACCACCTTCCTGTATTGTCACATTGGTCCATTTGATGTTCTCAAAAGAAGTTTAACACTCTTGCCAGGCCACACCATTGCAATCTTCTTTACTTTCTTCTAAAGGCTACCTGATTGGTTAAAGCAGCTCAGACCTAAGCAGGTGTCTGATGCAAAAGGGAACTGTGACCTGTTCATCTGCCACCGTGTCTGAATGTAAGGAAAGAGGCAGACTTTGCCCAGGCAACCTGGCCCAAGGCAGGCCAGCAGCAGCACCAGCTGCAGATCAGGCAACCAGTGCTGAATTTGCCACCAGCACCGCCACAACCAGGAGGGACCCACAGACCAGTCACACAGCTCTCAGCAGAAGGCAACATCTAGGTAGGCCCGTTGTTCTAATGATTTCCCCTGGCTCCCTTGGGGAAAAGGTGGCACCCTTCCTTGAGGTATTTCAGAGCTGCTCACACCAAGCTGACATAACCACTACACTCAGCTCAAGAACCGGCATTTTAGACAGCAGTCTCCTCATGGATGGGGTCATCTCTCTATGGGTTGCAGAGACACTCAGTTATATACTCCGTTCCCAGCCTATTCTCTACCAAAAGCCTTCATGATACTCCACTGCTGCTGTCCATTGCCCATCCCAGAGGAGAGAGCTGCTAGCTGGCACTAGCTGCCATCTGGGGAGATGAGAAAGGCCATAGCTAGCTAGATTTAGCCATAAGATAATTCTGGTGTTTATGACCATATGTCTCTGATGGTCATTACTCAGAAGTACAAGCAGTGCCAAAAGCAGATATCAAGATTATTGTGAAGCCCAAATTAATAAAATAAATACAAGATTGTACACATTTCATCCTCGCCTAGACATGACTCATCACT
Organism: Tapera naevia; assembly: GCA_033556795.1. Lineage (NCBI taxonomy): Eukaryota > Metazoa > Chordata > Aves > Cuculiformes > Neomorphidae > Tapera > Tapera naevia. The sequence continues at coordinate 3,816,466 of JAUMJJ010000092.1, read as the reverse complement.
ACTCTCCCTCCCCAAGCAGCCTGAGGAGCTGACTGAGAGCTTCCCAACCTCTCCCTCCCCTTCCAGCCTCTCCGCTGTTCACTTACAAACCACATCAAGGTATGGTTTTAAGGCTACATCACTGGGTATACCGTGCATTCAAGGGCTAACATTACACTACTGTTAAATAACTTCTTGTACACTAATTAGGATGCAATTGGATTAGGTTTCACTGCCTGACCTCATGGCAACACTACCCAACTACTTAGAAAAACTGCTTCATTTTCATCACAATGTTGACACAACAAGGAATTATTATAACCATTTTATAGAGGCTCAGAGTAATTAACCTGTTTACTCAGAGTCAGCAGTGAAGTCCACAGCCAAAGCCATAAAATCTAAAATCCCATAACCTGAAAAATCAGAATCATGCATCATCTATCTCCTTGATAATTCTGATGATACATGGGAGAATTTCCAGGGATAGTCACGTTCCACTGATTCTCTCTGACCTCAATGACCATTTCGCAGATTTGCAAATAGTAGAATAAGAGAAGAGAAATATGGTAGAACAATTTTACCTTTAAGTTTAAGAAAAAACTGCAGACTAATTACACAATTATATTACTATACAATCAAGTACCACATTGTATACATTGAAGCAGAAAGGAAAATTGTGTCCAAAGGAAAAATACTTCAAAAGTACACCTATGGTAAAAGAGCTAAAAATAAATTAATTTACAGGTATTTATTGGAAGTATTACTAAGAGATTTTGAACACCCTGGAGACATCCTCTAAGGGGAATTTTCATACTCCTCTAACTTTTAAAAGTAGTCCTGAGCAGGAATTTAAGAAAAGAGTGAGAGTACTGAAAGTATTCCTTTTGCTTCAAGTTCCCCCACCTCTCAGTCCTGCCCTTGACAGTTCTGTAAGACACCTCCGAGTTCAGAAGAACAATATGCCAACTCAATAACTTTTTGTTTTGTTACATTATAACTAGTACTTCAGAAATGTGTTAAAATTTGCATTTTTAATTCCAAAATAGCTGCATGAGAGAAAAATGTCATCTTGAAATCATTTATAGTTCTTTCTGCCACAAAAATAAGGGAGTTTTTTTGATAGATTTGTCATTTTAAGGTAATTATGGCAGTTGGGTTGTATAAGACAATATGTTCACTTAAACAGTGTGTTTCAGTGAAAACTGTCACTGTTGGGCAGACTTAAATGTTGACAGTTTAGCCTGGCTGATCTCTAGTGATTCATGGAGATAAGCTGATTAAAACTTCAATAAGGAAACCGTATATCACATGAAGGAACAAAAACCAAAGGAAGACTCAGCTAGACTATAAGGAAAACTTGCTATAAGAATACAGAATAACTGCATTACATTATTCCGAAGAACAATAAAACAGTAATTTCTCTACTGAAACAGTCTTTTTAGGGTATTTTAGTGAGTTAAGAGCAAGAGGAAAAAAACAGAAAGTATCAGATAGATAAATACTGCATAAACTATATTCCAAGGATAGAGTGAGAATTTTGGCAAATAGGGTAAAGGTTCATTATCCTTCTCACTGTTTCTTTGTAGTTTTTCTCTGGGTAGACAGCTTTCAATTGTTTACGATTTGGAATCCAGAAACCTTTCTTTCTGTCTAAATGTCCATAGAAAACAACAATTTATGGAAAACCACCTCACAATAGAACAGTCTAGAAGGAACAACGGAAAAGATAACAATGCCTGTCCTTTTAGTGCAGCTTTTATTACTCTTGTTTGGGGATGAAAAATATCAAGGTATAAGATTTATGATAGAAAAAGAATCCCACTTTCTGCACAGTTCCACTGTTCAGAAGGACATTGTGCAATATCTACAGAAATACATGCCCCAGATAGTGTGACTTACATAGTCCCAGTACAAGTTTCTTTCTTTTCCTGTGTGAAAGAGCTGTCTCTGCACTCTTTTCCAGCAATTATGCCTGAACCATATTGTAATCTGCAAACCCTTCATAGCACAGCTGAGAGCCTGCCTTGTGGTTTGCAGACAGCTCACTTGCCTCTTGTTTTCACTTAGATTCTCTCACTGTCCCAGGCTTGTTCTGCAGCTGCACAATATCACCACCACAACAAACACCTTCTGCTGTCTGTCCCACAGGTGACTTTCATCTTGTTAGAGTCACCATCACAGCACAGTAGTTGTTGAGTCAATGATTCTTCAATACTTGGTTGACATCTTGCACTTTCTTGTAATTTGACATCAGTCACTTCAGTATTTTCTCATCTTCCACACAGAAAACTCATATGTAAAAGTCAGTTGAAAATGATGTAGTTTCCTTCTGTATCTTTGTGTTGCAGGTTTTTGTTAGGTTAGGCTGGATGTTTTTTTTTAATTTTGTTTTAGTTTTTTTGTTTTTAAATAAGAATTTACAAATCAAAACAAATGCTACAACTTATAATGGACACTGATGGCTTCACCTATTTCTGCATTGTCATGTACAGAACTTCCCACTCAAACCAGAAAAGGGCATCCCTTCCTTCATTTTGGCAACACAACTGAAGAACAGTTTTCCTCCCTCTGGCTGGCCTCTTTCTCACACAGGTACTTCTCTTGTCCATGACATCAACTCACCAGGAAAATCTCATGGCAAGGAACATTCACAGGTGAAGTTGTGCTAATGCATAGATGTGGGTCCTTGAGCATTGGCTAATTTATTTTCTTATATGGGAACCTACATACCCTTACCTATGGTTTCCTTCACTTCCTCCAGAGAATGAGGAAAGTTTGCAGGTCTCAAAAACATGCATATGCTTTCCTTACCCAATTCCTTTTAAAACAAGAATTTGTCTTTTGTGTTTAGCTCTTTAATGTAACTTTTTCATTTTTCAGGTAAAAGCAGCCTGAGATGCTGTACAGAGACCTCAGATGTCCTCAGGAAATTCAAAGTGCTTCAGAGCTAAGCTGTTCCCTGTTTCAATTATGTGGGTGTTTGGAATTAGCACTTGTCACATTTATCTTATGTTAGAGTGGTTACAAATGCATCTCTGAAACCATGACACTTTAACAAGCTGCCAGCATTGATTAGTACTACCTAGCTTTTACACGGCATTTTAGCTATGAATCTCAAAGCATGCTACAGAAGATGGTAAGAAACTTGTCATTAGACAACAGAAAAGACTGGGAGACAGTGTGGTGAAACAACTTGCCAGAGGTTGCTCAGCAAAGCACTGCCTGGCCAGCCATTAAGGCCAGTATTATACCGAACAAGGGTGCTCCCTATCTGCTGCTGACACGCCTTCAGAAACACCTTGCAGCCATGTGTCCAAAGGGCAGGGTTTCCATGCTATTTTATGGATGTCAGGCTCCTCTTGACACAAAAGAGAAAAGATAAAGAACAAGGCTCCCTACCTGAATACATTTCCACAGTTTGACCTTCTCCTAAAATGCTTTTTTTTTCAGTTGATTTTTCACCAGGAATACTCTTCTGTTCTAGCACGCTCCAGCGCCTTTGAGACTGCACTCAAACACTCAAATTCTAATACTGAAACCACTAGAAATCATCCCTAAGATATACCTGCTAACCAAAATTTGACTCTAATCAAAGTGTGCTCCCATATGAAACTACTAGTAACCATTTTAAACTGTAATATACTTTTTTAGCAGATGATTACAATCAAACTGGCTTTTAGGCAGTCACTCTAGTCCACTGTGCTCTACCAGATCTTTCTTCACTAGAGCATACTGAAGTTTTTTTTTTACTTATCATGTCGTCTCCAGCACTCATAAAAGACAGGTTAAGCAGCACACACACAAAAAAAAAAAAGCATATATAAATATCCTCTTGATAGAACATAACAAAAGCAGTTTATGACATCCCAGAGACAAGGTGGTAAAAAATAGCAGGACCTTAGTTTTCAAAAGTCAACATATTTTTAAATGTTTATTTCAAAACCTCCTAGTGAGAAGGCAGGAGCTTGAACAAACAAAATCCTAACCACAGTTTAAAGAATGAGAAAACTGAGAAACAGGACTGGATAGCCACAGCTGAAATTCTGGGCTATTTACAGTAGGAAGCAAATGCATCACATGCATAGAGGACCATGCTTAAGCAGCTTTGAATTCATATACATCTGATATGTCTGAAGGATACTAAAAGGCGCCTCAGAGAGGACCACAGCACTATGTAAGATCTTTATATGTTTGTGTGCCTCAGTACCACCCCTTCTGTCTTAGCAACAACTAAACATTTGCTGAAGTTGGAGAAGGGATCAGTGTGACACAGCCTACTCTTTCTAAGACGCCTATTCTTTCTAAGATGCCTATTCTTTCTAAGACTTTTTGTGTAACTGTGATTGTTGTTGCTTTGGCTATATAACATAGTTTATATGAAACTGGAATGAGAAAAAGTCTCAATTTGAATACCCAGGGTACAGCATTCAAAACAGTGAAAAACACTCTAAGGAATTTTTGGACTTTCATGGCAATGGCATAGTTCAAAAGAGAAGTCATGTTTCCTCCTCAAAATTACTCAATATATTAGGAAGAAAGGAGCAAGGAGGAAATAAACTTTAAAAGGACAAAAAAAGTTTTCAAGTATTTCATACTATTATTACATGAGGCTTCTAGTTTGAAGATTTCATGTTTATATACTCCTCTATAGATCACTCTAGTCAGTTAGCCCAGGATCCCCTGGGATACATCACCTGTAGCTCACAGCAGTTGTTCTCCCCTCCCTGCCCCCCCAGAGAAGCTCAGTTAGCACTTTTGAGCATGAGGAGTAAGAGGAATCTGAGGACCCAGAAAACTGAAGCATCTGCGAATATGAAGAATTACCTTTTCATCAACAAAGAGATTTTCTGTGGAGAGGACAACATGCTTCTTGCCGAAACATCAGATATTCAATTAGCCTTAGTTATATCCAGCAAGTTCCTTTTTATCGGTAGAGGGCCACGAGCTATTCTAATAAGATTTCTGCAATTAAACATTATAACAACAAATAACAAATTATCTTGTCAGATACTGATACAGAAGTAATACACATTTCTAAAGGAATTACTTTGCAAATGAGTGGGTTAATATATTTCTTGTGCTATAATTTTTAATTTGTCAGCCTGACAAATAATGCATACTGAGAAAAAGTTATGAACTGTGTTGTTTAGGTAATTTTGTCCTCCTTTTTGTATCTGTTGCATACACACACAAGTGCCTGGAAGAAGTGGAATCATTCAGAAAATCAAGCTTAAACTTCACAGCCGGAATATTCAGTATTTCATGTTAAGCACCAGCTGTAAAAGAATTAGTGAAGGTATCTACACACAGTTGTATCTGTGCATTGGTAAGTTTATGCATTTGCTGCTGTGTGAGGGGTTTTGTTTTGATCTACATCGTCTTTTTTTTTTCAAAATACGAGAAGCTGGAAACAATGCTATCATTTTTGACAAAGAAAGGAAATCCTCATATTGTCTAGAGGAAGAGCAGAAATAAACAAAAACATAAAAGGAAGAAAGTGATATTCAAAAGCTTTAATAACACATAAGATGGTACTCAAACCATCCATCTCTTAGGTTTATAAGAAAAAAAATAAAAGAAGAATGGAGAGAAAATAACAAAATCATTCAGAAGGATAGTGTAGGACTATTTATTCCAGCAAACATGGGAGTCAACAGCCATCTTATTCCCTAAACTACTCTTTGGAAAACACTGTATTCTAGAAGTAATTCCTAAAGCTCTCTCTATCTTTTTAGACAGATGAGATGGAGGGAAGGGAAATTTCAGCCACCATCATGACACATAAAAGAAGTAAAATTACTAAAATGATACTCCAGGCTTTACCACACTGAATACTTACACAGGCAGATGATGGTTTTCTATTTTCTTAGAGGAAGAGAGTTATGAATAAGCGATTTCAGGCCCACAGGATAATATTCACGTTACTCTGAGTTATTAGCTCCTATTTGCCAAATCCAGTTACATAGAAACTTTTTATTTCTAGTTTCTTCTTCATACTCTCAAGGTCACCATCTTCCTTGTCATCTTTTTGCCTTACTAATTGCTTTTTTTATTAGAGATGGTTAGGAAGAAATTATTTTTGCAACTGAGCTAAAAGTTGGAAGAATTTTTTTATAGCAAAATGAACCAAAAAAAGGAGAAAAAGAGGAAATTGAAACATAATTATATGCACTCTGTTTGCCAACAGCTTTTTTCCCCTGTTCTTTCATTTAAAAAAAAAAAAAGTTTAACACATACTTCTCACTGAGGCTCAAGCTTTTAAACAACAAAAAATTCAGTCAGCTCCTACTAATCTCAAAAACTCTCCATGCATAAGAGTAAAAAAAGGCTGACAAATACCACAAATCATGAAGACAAAAGCTTACCTCCATGAGAATGTAACCATCTAAAACAGCAAAGTAGCCAATAGCAATCACTCTCCTCCAGTTTTTTTCCTTCTGGCAGCACAAAGGAACCTAGACCTTGGCTAAGTAACCTTTCTTCTTCTCCAGCTCTCCTCATTGCCTTTCTTTTCCACAGCCATTTAGTTTCAGCTTCACCAACAATGGTGAAGGGATGCATATGAGAAAAGAAGTTTTATGCCTATGCTCCTTAAGTAATCAGCAGCTCAAACCCAACACAATCACCAACCAAAAGTGGCAGATGCTGAACTTTGGTATTCTGGCCTTTCTGGCTTCTGGGGAGGAGCGTCTGGCAGGACTCCAGTCACTTCCATGTTCCCCTTCTCATTTGCTGAAGAGTAGTTTCTAGGCCCTAGGGATTCCCCCTGCTCATCTCCCACCTGAGGCAGCACTAGTCACATCGAAACTATGTCAGGAAAAATTTTCAGATTAGGAAGAGTTAATTGGAGCATTTAAGCCATCCACACTCCTATTGATGTTGGGAGTGCTACCTTCCTAGCCTACTTTCAGATTTCGTTATTGCCATCAGGTTGTTTTTCCATTGGTTGCAGGAAGGAATTTTAAAAATGTATTTCCATCATTAAAAATGCTGCATATGTGTCTGCTGTTACCCAGCATCACTTTCGTCAAACACAGCTAAAATAACACACACAATCACTATCTTATCCTTGTTCCCAAATTATTACATATGTATTTGACAATAACAGTTCTTGCCTTTTGTCTTACTTATTCTTCAACGAGAAGTAAGTTTGCAATTAGCAAAAGACTTCAGAAAGCAGAGCTGTATCCATCCAGCTTTTGAAAAACAAAGCTAAAGCTTCGCTTCTGGAGGCTGACAGATGTGTAAGATGCCTTTCAACACAGTGAGAACAAGTATTTCCCCTCCTCACTCACACTGTGTAACCTGGAGATGTAATTTATGATGGATTCACAAACAAAATGGTCAATGGTTCAGTACAAACCAAACAAGCAGACACATTTCTAAACCTGTCCATCATGATGCTTACACAATCTGTTGATCCATTGAACAAATACACGTTGAAAGATTAGGCAGGAGTTGACTGCCATTCGGCAAGATAAATGTAGACTAGACTCATTTTCTGCCTGACTTAACACTTAAGGATTTGTATTAAAGGGGAGGGGGAGGGCATTCCAGCCACCTAGATCTTTGGAATGAGACTACCCTGCCAAGGACCTCACACAGAGGTCCTTACCAGCTCTCTTTCACATACTGAACCATCTGTTTTCTGAATAAAATAGCTTGGCAAGTGTGCTGGTGCTCAAGGAGCACTAATTCTGCTATTCAGGTTTTTTTTTGGCATAAGAGAACACAGGCAGAAGGATGAAGTTGTATGGGGTACAGTTCTAAGTTTAAAGCACTAGATGTGCTGTCATGGTCTTTGTTATATTATTGTTTCACAAAATAGTTGCAGGCTATTGAGGCAAGGAGAAAACTGAAGACCATTAAATAGTGAAAAGTATTCACGCTGCCTAGGGTCATCTCCTGGCATAAAGCAAACCTAGACTTTATTCTACCTCTTCTTAGTGACAGTCCCTCTGAAAGCAGCAGCTTTCCAAGAGGAAGACTCCTTGGGTTTTGCCAGAAAAATCCTGCAGCTTTTTTGAAGTTGGGTCCAACAAGATGTTGGTTAAAATATGATTTGTTGAGATAAAAAGCAGTACCCAGCAGAAAGGAGTTTGTTATGACTCATGTTTCCCATAAGATTTGTGAAACTTTAGCATCCCCAGCAAAAAGGGCTGATGAAACTTTAGATGGGCAAGTTGACAAGAGCTCCAACAGGTTTAAGCTACCGTCAGTAATTCATCATAATGAAGTGTTTCCTTTTCTGACAAACCAAAAAGCTCCCAACAAAAGTGAAAGTTTCTCGTGTCTTTTTACAAACTTCTGAGATGTAATCCTGAATATTTCAGGCAGGTCTTCAACAGCCCTGAAGAGACTTTGAAGGGACAGCAGATACAGCTGTTTTTTCAGGGGCTAAAACTCCAGGCTCACTGAAGTAAGCAGCAACATTTCCACCACTTTCAATATATGCATATTTTCACAAGCTTACAAAAACACATTTCCATCAGATGTCCAAATTCTGAAACCCACATAATTCTGGGAATGTGTCTTAGTGGAATGATTCCAGCAACCTACACCAAGTGTCTATCTTGTGCTTTTAGATCTCCAGGCATAAGTTACTCAGCATGTCAGAGCCTCCCATTCCATTACAGTTTAAAAGAATTTGGGACAGGTGACAATTTTTCTAAGCATCTTGATCTCTTGTTCCATTTCACACACAAGACAAGACTTGTCAGAAGCAGGCTGGATACAGATATCACTACACAACCCCTTTTCCTGGAACATCGGCATGTTCCACTCCGTGTTTTGCTACCTCACAAATAAGAACAAATATCTTGCCTGCATCACTGCTTATTTCCCTTGTGTTACGGAAAAGATACTCTTTCAAGTAATTTTTTCTCAGGAAGATATACTTACAATGCTAAAATACGATCAACCTAGGTCACATCACCTTTCTCCCATTTTGTTTAATTTACTCTTTCTAAGGCAGATCCTGTAGTCTTTAGCTTAGTATGCCTTTCTGTATGTTTCAAAGTGTGGAGGTTGACTGAGTGCTGATCTGTACTGTATGCTACTGTAATACTGAAAGCTGCATCTCAGAAAACTAAGCAAAGCCATTCTACCAGATACAGCAAATACTGTCCAAACATTACTATGGTTAGTTGAATCTCACTGTCTCATACGCAAGCACTATTCTCTGCACACTTAAGTTTAAATTCAATGTAGAACTTAAAAGCTTTCAGAAATCAGTTTTGATAATAGTCACATAATATATATGATAATAAAACCAAGCATAATCTCTTTGCTAATACATGTGATATTACTGCAGTATTTCTACTCCACTCAATCTGTTCCTCCTTTGATCTTCAACTCACTGTTGTGCTACCATATATACAGCAGATAGTTTATCTGGTCCTGGATACTCTTATGCTTTATTTTCCAGCTGTGTTGATACCACAAAACAATGCAATTCTGATACAGAAATAGATCAGACTTTGGCCCATTACAGGGCTATGAACAGTCTTGAGATGATGCTTTGCTGCATGACTATTACGATACACATGGGGCACTGCAACGGCTTACTCAAGGGCATTCAGTATGGAAGCATAGTAGAGAGTGGCCAATAGCCAGAGCCAGAGCTGGAAGACAGACACCTTTCAAGAGGAAATGCTATACAGTTGCTGAACTTGTTTTGAGAAGGGAACAGCAACTCTGTTTCTAGCATCAAACAGCTTTTGTTAGACTCTGATCTACTTTGGGAAGAAAAAGGAAACCTCATCTTACGACTTCCAATTTATAGATATTTACTTGACGATTTGTCAATTAATTATTTCAGTAGTTCAGAGGACATGATCAATTTAAATGTCATAACCCTATCCAGAGTTACTTCTTTATAATTAAACAAAGACTAGAAAGAAAGAAAAAGTACAACTTTTTCCCTTAGTTTTTTGTCACACTGCATTAGCCAACATCAGGTGACTTATTCATATCAGTATTTCTACTGTACATCCAGAGAATAATCATACTATTTACTACAAGAAACTTAGACAATAAGTTCCTAAAAGAAAAGAAGGAAAGGGTACAATACTATTTACATATTAAAAACTGTCCACTGCAGGAGCATTGTAAATGGGCAGGGTTTGGTTCCTTCATCTTTTAGGATGGATGAAGTAGAGGGATAGAAGTTTTAAAATAAAAGTGACAAGAAAAACCCCAAAACAACTATGAAGAAGTGACATCTAGGACTATCTTTTCTAATCTATTCTTTCCCAAGTTTAAAGATAGACACTGTTCCTTTACAGGTAAGTCAGTGAGTATCTTATTATTGTCCCAGTATATGCTTGTTCCATTTCATTAGAAATTTGACTTCCTTGTTTCTCAGTAAAGTCACTATCAGGAAAGATCAGTAAATAACAACTAGTGCTCTTCTGTGAGATATTTGGATGTAAAGCACTGATAATTTTTTGTTTCCATAGAATCATAGGATGGTTTGGGTTAGAAAAGATTAAAGATTATCTAAGATTATCAAAAAGATTTATCTAATTCCAGCCCCATTGCCACCGGCAGGGACATCTTCCACTCCAAGGATGGGACATCCACAACTTCTCTGGGCAATGTGTTCCAGTGCTTCATCACAGGTTTTTTCACTCAGATGAAGTATTCAGAGGGAGAGAGATAAGGAGAAAGGGAGAGGGGAAGAAAATTGTTGAGCAATATAAATCCTTCACAAAGAAAATAATCAGGCATTTGAGATTAGTTTGGCAGTCCCATGCTTTTTAACCTAGCTGCTAAAATTATACTAGAAAAGAAATCTACAATATGGTTCTAATGAATTCACTGGAGACAGTTTGCATTTTAAAGAAAACATAAACTTGACCATCTGGATTAAATTACAGCAGATTGCTGAGTATTTTTCTTCCCTCAGTCACATGTATATGTCTAGCAACATCATATTTGGCACAGCAGTAACCTGTGATAAGCTTCATGGCTCTTTTGAAAGCCTGCTGGTACCTGCTCCAAACTTGGGAAATCAAATGGTAACCATTATGATAAATGACAGTAAAAAAAAGCCTCATCGGTGTCTAAAATAAGTGCTTTACACCAAGAAAAAAAAAAAAAGACAAAACTAGTATCTACCCTTAAACCCTTGTCATTCATGAACTCCGAGGAGTGCAAAACATGCATAGTACAGAAGAACTCCTTTGAATTCATCACATTTTCTCCATTCTCCTCAAGATGCATGTTCCATTTTTTATCCATAATAAGCTGAAAGGAGGAAAAGACAAGCTATATTTCTTATATTAGAATTAAAAAAAACAGCTATACAGAAACCAATAAATAAAAGTAGCTAGATAGCACATACGAAGTGCTGAGTGAGAGAAAAGAGGTTCAACAGCTATTGAAGTAGCTCAGTTCTTCATTCAGCACAAGGTACTTGCTCTTCACAAAACTCAAAAAAAATTATGTGCAATTTACACCCAGATCAGGCTCATCTCTCTAAAAACCCTTTGATTTTCCTTCCTGGAACGGACAGATGGATTTGCCAGCTGCCAAAAGAAGGAATTTCACAAGCAGTACCTTACACTGTACTACACAAAGACTTTGAAGCTTCAAACACACATAAATGCAGCTTTTCAAGGATAACAAAAAGGAATCCAGTTTGAAATACAGGAAAAGTTGAGACTCAAAGTTTTGTCTGGAGAAGGAATCCCATAGTGTTTTAAAATACCTGATTCAGCAGAAGGTAAGCAGCAGCACGAAGAATTTATTTACTGTATCTTAAGAATACAGTCATCCCTGCTTTCTGTTTACACTGCAGTGACCCCTGAAACTTTTGGAGTAATTTGCTCAGCTGTGTCTACAAGCCACATTATGCACCCCATTTCATCTGGTAGGCCACACCTTATCTTACTGTCACTATCCACACACAGGTTTTGACTGATGGCCATTACACTGGAAAAACAGCGTTACTGCTTTACAGGAGTTTTGCCTTAATATTGATAACTAGCAAATACAATCTGGTTATCTCAATGCCACGTACAGTGGCATTTATACAGTGTCTAATTGGACAAGAACACAGAGGAGCTTTTACAATAGATGAAGCTCCAAGTAGCTGAAAAAGGAGTAGGAGAGCAGCTCTCCTAGGATCTCCTCTGGCCATCACACTGCACCTGGACACATGTGCATTATCAGAAAGCATCACCAGCAGAGCTGAGTACTTCCAGTCAAGTACGCTCACAAGAAGATCGTTATGCAAAGACTGCTATCCTTTTGAATGCAAGTTTTTATTATTATCACCAGCCAAGCTCATTCCAGTGCACACACTGCTATCATACAACAAGCTTTTGGAATAACTCAGACACAGTAAGAGCACATAACAGCTTTCTAGTGTTTTTGCAGCTCAAGCAAGAATAAGCCCTTCTCCACAAAGTCAGTGCTGCATGCAAGTGCTGTGCTTGCAGTTAAGGAGAAGCCAATGTCAGCTACTGGATGGGAGGAAGTGATTTATATACACGAGATTTAACAGTTCATAAGGATGGAAACCACAATGGTATTTTTAAGGTACAAATTCCTTTTTCATATAACGAAAGGGGAAAAAACATAACATGATTATACAGCCCACTCAAGACTGAGTCATAGCCATGGAGGAGTTAAAATTACCATTTCTTTTTCCCTACATAAGGTTGTCTTTTCCATCTCATCTTATCCCTGCTGGTTACCACCTTCACTGCTGCTTCCCCATGCCCATCTATTTTCTTTCCTTCTACTTAATCTCATTTGTCGTCATTAGTGAATGCAAGTTACCACTTGTTGCACCCCAGCAGACAAGCAATGCATAATAAAAATTGCATACAAGAAGAATAAAGAGGAGGAAAACTGTCTCTCTTCTCTCAAAGAGCCCTAGGGAGAAAGAGCAGTCCACAAATCATTTTGACTCATCAAACTATTTCTGCCTGTCAGGACAGTGCACAGCTCTCTGGACTGTACAGCGAAAGAAGAAGAGGCAGCAGTCCTTGTTCTGACAGGATATAAAAAAAAAAAAGTAGTTAGGCACTGAAATGTGTTTTACAGAAAGCTTGTGGTATCTCCATTCTTAGAGTTATGCAAAACTCAACCGGACAAGAGCAAAGCAACCCAGCTTACCTTTGAATCTGGCCCTGTCTGAGACATAGAGATAACCTTCTGACCTAACTTTTATTCAATGACCTAGACTGAGACTTTCCAAGCTAAATCAGTAACTTTAGAAAGAACTGGTGATATGAGAAAATGAACCAGCAGGAGGTCAGAAGCCTTTATGATAAACATCCACATAAGGATTATGTTTCCTCCTTGGTTTTACTAAAGTGGTCATGAATAGACACTAGGAAGAAAGACCAAGAAAATATGAAGGTAGAGGTCTACAGGAAATAAATAGGGTAGCTTTATGAGACAAAAACTAAAGACACGGCTGAAAACTATCATAGAAAAGGCTGGCATAATGTATAGAGACCTATAGTGGATGTGCATGTGTCACGCTCCCCTTGGCAGATCAAGTAGGTCTACTACCATAGGAGAAACGTTTTTTTTTCCAGTTGTTTTTTGGGGTTTTTTTGTTTTGTTTCTTTCCTCCCCAATAGATTTCCTACTGGATGACTGAATTGGTAGTTATGAGTTGACCTCTTTCCACCTGTGCAGGAAATCAAGTAAATATTGATTGCACAACATGACATTGATAACAAAGCTAACAGTAATAACAAAACAAGTCCTTCTTCCAGTACAACACGATATTAAACAATTTAGCCTCCTAAACTGCAAAGCCTGGTAGATCAGGATTGAACGCTATTTCTAGCTAGCTTGATCTAAAGACTTCAGTACCGATTTATCAGTTTGTAAAGAATACTCCAGCAGCCCAACCTACTGGTTACCCAGATCTGGATAAGACAGAAATAAATATTTTGCTTGTGTGCAAAACCAAAACAAACAAAATTCAAGTGGAAAAAAGAGTAGGAGTTACAGATGTTAGGAAGGCCTTTCAAGTCCTGCCCATCTCCAATGAGAGACTTCAAAAAAGGAAATTTTTCCTTTAAAAACCTGGAAACTGCAACAGAAAATAAATCACTGAAAGCAAAATCAAATTAAAATTCTTCTCCTAGAAGGGGAAATTTTATTGCTGTATGATACTCAGACAATTGCACAGAGCTGAAACTGTTCCTATTGTTTAATTTCTGTTTTCTTTCATTTTGCTTTTGTGACATGAGTTTCTTCACATTGGTATAGTAGCAAGCTACCTCTCAAGGAGCTGGAGAGACAGTCAAATAACTGGCAATGTTTTACTTTTGGCTGAATGTCTTGCTTGAGGCATATTTTCAGGCTTTGGATGAAAGCACAGGAAATTGCTATGATAAGCCTCAGACTTTAAAGTAGTAGCATAGTGGGGAAGACACTTTGCTATTGCACATATTGTGGAACATTTCAAAGCAACACGGCAGAACACTGCTCTGCAAGAAGATTCTGTCACTATACATGAGATGAAGAGAACCCCCACAAATATAAGATCCACTTCTCAAGATTTCTATAGTACCAGTCCTAGAAAAGCAACAGTTATTTTTGAATGATACCTGAAATTTTCTGTATTATTTGCCAGTTTGCAAAGACTGGAGATGAAAGAATTTTCAGTAGGATTGCTGCATTTTTGGAGGTAAATGCCACACAATGTTCAGTACTTTGTGGTACTGGCCTGTATTAGTTCTGAAACAGGAACTATTAATGTCACATTACAATTGCCCATGCTGCAGAAGGCAGATGCTTTGCCTGGGCAAATACTTCGTTCATATCTTGCCTTATCTCCAGTTTAAAAAGTCTCCAGCATAACCGATCAAGAGGTAATCATCAACAGATTTGCTAGGAATTTTCAGTCTTTTCTAGATATTGTTTTCCTGAACAGGAAGTTGAAAATCCTTACAAGTAAAACGTTTTCCTGGGAAAAGAGAGAAGGACCTCTGATGGTTCCTATATACAGCCTATTTTCATTAGAATGATTTCAAGCAAGCTGGCTCAAACCAGAACACTGAGGTCTCTGCCAAAAGTACATTACACTTTAACCACAGTGGTTAGCCATTGCCTGATTGGATAAGAACATTTCTTAGGAACTTATAAAACAGGCAGACAAACATTTGTTTGGATATTTGCACTTCTACTGCCTTCTTTCCTGAGAGTACTAAGAAAAAAAATCAGAACAACCAGCAGCATGAACTAACTTTGTAGTATTTGGCTCAATAACACAAATGTAAGATTCCACCCAGATGTCTTCAATCAAGTATAAAATCTTGGCTTACCTTTCTGGTGTTACATCTTCATTGCTGCTTGAGTGTGCTATTTATAAGGTATCTCCATTTCTTGTGTAACTAGAAAAGTCTTCCCTGCTGACATAAAAATAATGTTCCTTTCCAATCCAGTCCAGAGCGACCTTCCTTTCCAGTAAACAAGCCCCAGATAAAACAGTTCTTCGCCCTGGCTGGAAAGAGGCAGCAGAGCCAGAGTGGGCAGTTCTTCAAATCTGCTGCAGAGCAGCTTGCTGCAGGGAGTCGAGGGAGACGACAAGTTCACTGTTAAGGTATTGGACACCCCACAAGTGGAAGCAGTCACAATAAGGAAAACACTTGCTACAACCCCCCAACTCCCTTTCTTCTAGGTCTTTTTTGGACCATCTTGGACAAGCCTGGACTAAGCAACACTTAGTAATGAACTTGTAAATTATTCATTCATAAACTCATTAGCTCATCTTAATCTACAATAAACTTACTTCTTTCAACCACCATTTCCCACTGCGCACACTCTCCTCCCTAAATTTCTCCTGGCAACCCTTCTTCCAGCAGGCCCCAAATGCAAGACCGCCTCCCTCAGGTCCCCAACCAGCACCCCAGCCTCAGCAATAGAGGCTGGCTGGGCAAGCTGGATGCTATACTGTACTCCAACACCTTGTTGGTACACTATTGCTCACATCCCCCCTTTGACAGCATTACTGGAGGTTCACCAGAATATGGCACCTGGGCTCTTCCAAACCCTTGATGGCCCTGTCCTTGAGGCCACATGCTTCATCAGCCTCTTCCACCTCATGGTCAAGGGCTAATGAGAAAAATATGATCAAAAGAGAGGCTTTGCTCTTAGTCTTCACCCTCTTCTCCCTATTCAACATTCCTCCCCTTCCCCTCCCTGCATTGAAAGCCTTACAAAGCACTGTGATTGTGCTATATGCCTGCTTAGAGCCTTTGAAAAGGCAAAAGTTGAATCTTTAATATATCAGAGTATAAAGAAAAGCTTTGGGATATTTCATAGAAAAATAAGCTCTTTGACTTTGACTATCCAGGCTTAGCTTGGGTTTTGTCTTGTAGTGCTGGATTCCTAAAAGCAAAGGGTGGGGACTAGATAGGTTTCCTCACAGCTGATAAGGCACGGCACGTTGCAGAAGAAAGGATATTTTGGTAGAGCCCAAACACTGGTGGAAGCCTTTGATGGAGAACTTGAAAAAAAACTGTGAATTGTTTTGAGCAATGACCATGAATATGATTCTGTGTACAATGAATTATTCATAGTTAAAAAATTTCTGCTCGGTCTAGGAAAAATGACACCAGTAAAACATTCAAAGGGATGTTGCAGTAAGTTAGAACCATTTTATGACATCTGGAATATTAGAAATTTGAACAAAGATGGGCAGAAAAAACTGCATTTTCCTAGTGTGCAAGTGAAAATTGTTACACATGAAGGCATTATTATTAAATGAAAATCAAGTCAGGCTGATTAAAGAACTAAGATTTTTGGGTTTTTCTGATGTCTTATTTGGTGGTTTTACACAAAATGAAAAACATGGGCTGACCAAACTGAGACCGATCAGAGCTTAGACTAACAATAAACTCTTTGAACTCATTACAGAAAAAGAAACCCAGTACACGTTAGTGTTCGGCTTTTGCTGGAGCTCGTAAGCTGTTGTAAGACGAAAGGTGCTACTCACAGCTTGCACATCTTTTCCAGTCATTAAGTGCTGGCCGAGAACTGGTTTGTCTGACTTGTTTCCCAACCAATCCTTTCTTAAACTACCCAACTACCCAGAGCAGCATTTGGTGTACGTCAAATCCCTCACAACCCAGTCTGAATTTTCATTCTTTCCATAACAGAGCAAGAATTTGCAACTTAGAATTTATGACAAGAAGCTCCTCCTTTTTGCACAAATACAATTTGTTACCTCCTTGTTCTGGGTAGAACAATGAGCTTGACCTCATTAAAGCCACAGCAGATATGCAGGTTGCAATCGTGATAATCCCATCAGTGAGAATAAATTAATTCTGTATACTATGTCACTCAATTTGGTTTGTTTGTTACAAGAGAGGGCAAATTCAGTGATTAGCCTGGCCAGTTTTACTGTGTCCTCTAAACAAGGCAGATTTTGTGTGTCCTCTAAATGTTTTTTTGTTCATCCCAGTATAGGTATTGCACTATATAAAACCTCCACATTCCTTACTAAGTAGCAAGGTTTATTTTAAGAATTAAATTAGTATGTAATACCTTAGAAGATGAACAGCTATTGTAAACACAGAATAAAGGCTTAAGCACCATAGCTCTTCTGTTCCTGTATTTGTGTTTTACAAGGAAAGACACAGAGCACTAAACTGCCTAAGTTCCATAAAACGTGCTATAACTAATTTATAAAGACAATGCCTCAACAAATTAGCACTTCAGATAGACATATACGTGCATGCATGACTGTAAGAATTTAAAACAGGGCCTGAGAGAGCCCTGTAACATGAAGTGCTCTTGATCCCATTCAGCTGTGCTTTAAACTACAAGCAGCACCTGTTTTTGTTATGCCACCCTATGCTCAGGTCCTCTGTCTCAGCTCCATAAGGCAGGCCACTAATTTTCCCTAATCAGTTGTGTGTTAGTAAGCCTTGTCAGTTCATTTACATCAGTGGACGCTAATACAATAGGAAATGAACATATTGATTTCACTCAGATCCCTGGGCAGCTGCCAGTTACCAACAGATCTCAGCTGAGTTTGAAAACAGCAATGCTCTTGATTGCAAAATTACTTTTTCCCTGTCTGTGCCCTCCCCATGCTCACTTCCGATCAATACATCATTCTGATTCACACACACATCCTCCTCAGGAGGCTTTGAACAAACTAAGTACAATTGTGAGCTCAAAGAAAATGTTGGCATTTATTTTTTATGTTGCAAACTAATTCTATATATCACCTCTCTCAGGATTCACAGACAGGTCAACTCCTATTGAAAGGCCCTATAAAACTGAGGTAAGGTACAAGATCAAAAAGGCAGCTCTAGCAGAAATGACAGGGGATGAAACCCATTGCATATCACACCATAAAGAAAATGTAGGAATTTATTTAAAAAAACAGGGGCAAGTTTCCTATTGGCAAGAAATTTAATGCTAAAATCAATCAGAACTAATGTGTGTCATGATTTTTACACTCAGCAGTTACAGTATAATTCAGCTCCATTTCCCTGTAACTGCTCGAAAATCAAATGCTTACTATGGATATACACATAGGACAAAACAGCCAAAAAGTTGCTCCTTCTCTTACCAAGGCTAGACCAAGCAGAAGAAATTAGTTTTTTGTGGTTCGGTTTTTTTCAAGGCTAGCTTAATAAATTATTTTTCAGTTTTGTCACTAAACCTTTGAATTTAATGTACTAACACCATTTAAATACATGGTAGATTTTGCCCACCTGTACAATGAAATTTCTGGATATAGCTCTAACACCTTATCTCCCATCTTCCAGTAGGAAGGAGTAGTGGGCAGTAAAACCTACCACTAATACTTAATCTTGCTAGAGCAGGCTGGCTACAAGCATAGCTAGGATAATAATTTGTCCCCTCCTTCAACCACACATAATACAGTCTTTATTCAGCAAATAGCAAAGTCGTTTCATACCATGCCAAAGGTCAGATTTTGCTGTATTAATAGCTGCTCTGGGAGGATCAGTGTTGTGTTATTCTATATTTTTGCCAGAGCCTGGAGATGCAATTTCCTACAATCTGCAGGTAATTTCCCACCAATTTTCTTGGGGAGCTAATAGGCTGTGACAGGAGATGGAGCTAGCAAGCAGCAGGAGGCTTCAGAAAAGACAAATTGCATCTCTGCCACGGAACTGGGCAATCTGGAAAGAAAGAGTTTAGAGCTTTGCAGTGTTACTGGGCCCCATGCTAACAGCAAATCGTTCAAGCTGCTATCTGAATTTCATATTCTTTTCCTTCTGAATGTTATCAACATGTATCACTTTGTAGCACTTTTTCTACAAATGACAGTTAAACACAGATCATGTATGATTACTAGTTTAACTGCCTTTTAACTAGACAAGCTTTGCTAAATGCTATTCACACTCAGAAACACAGAAATATACAGGCTCACTGTCAAATAGTGATATTTTTGATTATCTTTATAGTCTTCAAGGTACAAAGCAGATGCCTACAGAAAAGGATTGATTTGTAAGCTAAAGTCAAATCAATCACACAGTGCAAACCATAAGAACATCTAAAAAAAGCCACTACAGTGAAAAAACTTATTGTGGTAAGAAAGCCCGACTGATCTTAGAAAGGACAAAATGAAAGCACAAAAAACCCCATGCTCCACTCTGTGTTCGAAACCCAAAAAGTTCAACTGAAAACTCTAGAATCATTTCAAAACCATTTATATGACCAATTTCCTTACAAATTTACAATTATTTAAAGTTAGTAAAACCAGTAAAATTCTTAAAATGTGTCACCGCATCCACTTCAATAGAAATGAAACTGATTTAAAGCTGCTAATCCTCACCTACGATATATAAAAAAATGAAACAGAAAATATTTCAAAGGCACATAACACTAGCAACTATTCTAAGTTACATCTGTCACCGTACGTCCCCTTACTACTACAGCAAACCCAGGGGATAAATACTGTAAACACATTTTATTACAGAAACCTGTATACCTGGAGGCTTTTCTACAAAATATAGAAAAACAAGTTTCTGAAGGCATGGAGATTACTAAAACAATCAACAAATTCACAAAATTATTATAATTAGCAAAATTTGCAAAGTTAATATTTTCCCTTCCTCTCTAATAAGAACAAATTAAGCAGAGTAAAAACAATCCCACCTAAATTATTGCTGTCCATGGGGAGACAAAAATAGTACTGAGATGTATAAAATTTTACTACAATTCAACCCTAGGGATTTTTTTTAATTACTTCAGTAAAAATGTAAAATTACAGTGAACAAAGTGTTGAAATATTCTAACATGCATTTTGAAACTCTTCACATTTAAACAACTTGTCATTAATATCCCCATTTCATATTTGTCATTTTTAATGTTACAGCTAGATAAAATACTGAAGACCCAGGCAGAATTATAAATAGAGTACCAGATCAATAACTTGCACTCAACAAAGAAGAGTGTCGACATAAACAAATAAAAAAGCTAAAAAACCCAGAAATACTCCCTTAAACAGATTCACTGATAAAAACACAGAAGAGTATCAGGTCTTGAGAACCTTGAATTTAACAGATGGAAATTAATGATTTCTCTATACAAGTTTATAAACTTCTTGAAGTACACATTCAAAATCTTAATTACATAATAGATTAGCAAATATTTACCCAACTGCTGTCAGAAATACACATCCCACATAATTAACAATCAGAAAGACAGAGAAAAGTAGAAGCATTATGTATGTATAACCCATTAAAACATCTCCTTAGAGGACTAAAACATATTCAGGAGGAAACACAGGGGAGCACAGTAGCAAACTGGTCCCTGTACAAATAGGAAACTTATTCCAGTAAGTAAATTTCATGTGGCCCAAAAGCTGAATCATTGAACTCTAAAGTTTTGCTGCACGCATGGCATGCTAAGCAAATACAAATCTGACATTAAGGTCTTTTGCATACTTAATAATGTTAACAATTTATCATCAACAATTAAAAATATTTTGAGTTTGCAAAGGATTGTATATTTACTTGAAACTTAATTAAGTAAATACTCAGGTCCAGCTGAAAAAAGTTATTGCTGATTATTCTTCAAGAATAAAGAGAAGCTTCATCACACTCCTAAACATCTTGACACAGCAAACCACAAAATAAGAGTTATTAGTTTATAATAATTGCAGCCAGTTTGTAAAGTAATGGGATAATCCACTGTGGATTGCTGTAAAGAAGTGGGTCAAAGACTGAAACAAACAGATGGATTTTATTTTAAAAAAATTAGGCTTACTACTAGGAAAGTATCAAGTGATTTGTAAGTTTCCTAACACTATGGGTTAATTTCCATTTATGACCCCTTCATTCTGCTTGTTAACATTTTCAAACTGCCATTAAAATCAGTCCTTGAAGGAAAACCTGCATTTATTATTTGCAGTTAAAAGCTATCATCTCCAATTTCTATGCTAATGACAGAGTATACAAAAGGAATAATGATAACAGCATGTTTGATTACCTAATCTCCAAACCATGTGTTATCTTCACCTCTACTTCACTCTTGGCAGAAAACAGATAGAAGCAAGGTTCAAGAGATACTATACCTTCGTATTATGAACACAGCAAAGTTAATCCTTGCCAAGCTCTATGCAACAGCAACCTTCTGGTGCTCCTTGAATTATCTGTTCTATGAATCAATATAAACTCACTGAGGGTAAAGTCACACACGACATTTTAAGAGAGGAAAAGATCTCAAAACTTAAATTTTACCTCAGAAGATATAAACATAGGACAATGACGCTATCTTATCTCTGGGTACTTGCTTTAGTAAGGACAATTATTACACTAGCTGATATTATCTTGGCAGCTACCCACTAAAAGATTCAATCAGATTTTCTTGTAGTTGACATATCACCAGCAGATTTTTTTGCCACAAAATTCTTACTAATGCATGAGCCAGGAATGCACAACCTGCTGTTCGGCTCCTAGGAGTGAACTGTGGAACCTGGCAATAAGGAAAATCTAAACTCTGCTCAGATTAAAAAAATCTTAATTAACAATGGTCCCCACCAGTTTTTTTGTATTCTGTTTTCTGCAAGTTTCTCCAAGGAAACAAACCCGGCTCTCTTGAATTTATACATGATAGAAGCAAAAAGTTCTTCTGTTTTGAGATATAGCATCTTCAGGAACATTAACCCTCTAAAAACAATTCTTCATTCATTCTTAGTCCCCTTCACGTTTTCTTGTTGTATCCAACTCATAGATTTTTTTCTTAATAGTTATGAAAGAAAAAAAATAAAAAACTCACAACCATGTGCTTAAAGCGTTTTCAAAGCACAGGTTTTGCTGGTTCAGAAAATGTTTAAGTGAGTATTTGAGCTCTCCTATACAGAAATCTGAGTAAACTTCTCAGAAATACCAGCAAGCTAGACCCAGAAGGCAGATTCTTAAAGAACCCAGTTTCTGTATGTCTGGTTTCCCCAGCAAAAACTACCACATTGCACTATGATGCAAATAAAAATGGGATTATCAGTTCCTGCTGAAAATGGGATTATCAGTTGCTGGAAAGATAATCTTGGGCCACAAAAATACCAAGTAATGGGAAATGTTGAGAACTGGCCGTGATTTAACTCTCTGTCCTCCCAGTGTTAGATGGCTTCTTATAGCTGTCAAAGAAATGCCTTCTTCCAGTTCCAATATATAACCCAGGAGTCCTTGAATTTCTGTGCAGAAACGTCTGAACACATTTTTGGAGAAATTGCATAAAAGTGAAATTGTATACTGGAATCTCATTCTGGATAAATTTGTAGATTACATGTTAGACTACCACTGAAAGTATGTGTGTGCATGTTCCCCTTCTCCCTCATCCCTTCACTTGTTCTTTCCCCATGACCCCTTCTTTCATTCTGGTGTTCCTCAGGTCCTTTCTCTGAGCTGCTTCATCTTTCCTATTCTGTAATAACAGACTTCTCTCTGGCAGGACACCATGACTCAAGTCTTGTACAGACCTATATTCTTCCCGTGACAGCACAGTTGGAGCCAGTCTAGCTTCTCCAGTGAAATGGCTTAAGGGGTAAACATTATCAAGTAGTGCAAAATTCAAATTTAGTATTAGCCAGAAAACATTAAAATCCACCTTTCTTAATTACCTGAATGTTGGAACTTCCCCATTGACTCAAAATTGCACCATCATAATAGGAATTACAAAGGATTAGTCTAACTAGATTATATGATCCCACAGGCTTATGAGCGGGGCAGTCTTTCCACAAAAACAAACCACCAAAAAATACCAATTTGTCAGTCCGGGTTTAAGTTACTTCAGCAACTTATTTATACATAAAAGTATGCATGTGACTAGACAACAGATTCTACTTTGACATTTATATTAAAAAAAATAACACTATTATTTTTACAGTCTATGAACTTTATACCCATTTAGTGTTCCCTCTTCCCTTTAAAGGAACAAAAGCTTCTGAAACGCCAAATGAGTTTAAAACAATTAATGCAGATGAAAATTCCCTCTCAAGGACCAGTGGCTTGTGGGCTGATGTGGGGAACTAGCTTTGTTTGGAACTGTAATCAAAAAGAGGTACTTTGACACATTGACAAATGCATTGTGTGGAGTAATATCATGATTTTCTGCACAACTGACTTGTAAAAGGCTATGCCTAGTGCACATATACAAAATATACATACTAGAGTTGGCAAAGGATTTTGTTCAGTTGAATTGATATTACTACAAATCTTCTCTTCAGTATATTGACAATGCAATATGTCATTTGTAAGGACTCCTTGCTTCTGTCTGGTACTAGTGTTTGCCAGAGTGGTGTTCAGATATCTCTGAATAATTACAGCCGCACAGCAAACAAAGATTGTACCAGAAAGGAGGTAACCAAAGGAATCTTCTAAAACTGTAATTAAATTGACAAAAAAACCCAACTAATTACTACACCATAGTTAATGTCATACTTTTTTTCCATGTGCTTTTCCCCTGTGCCTTTTCTGTTACTTCTCATCTGGGTTGGTCTGTTTCTTCATTCAATACGCAATTATTTTTCACCCACTGCTTTACAGAGGGTTTTAACAACTTAAAAGTTTCAATCTCAAAGTTTTAAATCTTGTAAGTAATAGTGTACACAGACATGCCAAGATTTCACCAAATGTATCTTTTCACTAAAAATTACATCTGTTGGTGGAATACTGACAAATGAAAAAAAAGGTTTCGTAAACTATAAGTGAAACCTGAAAGAAAAATTGAGAGGACAATTGTATGATGAATCCCCAAGTTTTCAGACCCAAGGCTTAAATAGATCTGATTGGAGAAAAGAAAGTAGTAATTCCTTAATTACAAAGAAATTACAGTACAAATGATTAAATTAATTCAAACACATAAATAACATCCAATGCCATAACTCCTCTGACTCATTCTGCATTCTAGAAGCTAACAGGAAAAGACAAGGTATTTCATGATTTTCCTGATGCTGTGATTTTGAATGCCTGAGTGCCAAGAATGTGGTCTAACAACCACTATGTTGCAACTTATAGCAGATCCATCATACACGGGTGTATATATTTTTTGAAGTTACACAAATGTGTTAGAATAATTGCATTCCTGGTTCCTCTTATATCAGCTTTTAAGAGAGGCAAAAGAAAATCTACAAAGTCAATGCCAAGGTGACAGCAGTTCGGAAGAAATCCAAACATCCCTAACTACCGCAAATTTGCCAGCGCTGTTAAACAAAGTGATGTTCAGAAGAGTCAGATGTTTGGAAAATCTTCAATACAAAAATAGGGTCAGCGTAAAAATCAAGTAACTTAGTACGCATTCTTTCAACTTCCCCTTTTTGAAATGGCATAGCACTTCACAGTATTTCAGTGTAGCAAATATAATTTTTTCTTTGAAAAGCCTGATGATTCTGATTTTTGCCTTACTATGTATGGAAAGAACTTAAGCTGGTCTGTCATTTTCACACAGACAATTATTCACAACACAGTAATAGACAAAGATATAGATACATATGGATAAAACACTAATTTTAAGTATCTAGGAAACCAGATTATGCTGAATTTTACATTCCAAATGCAAAGTTAATGTATGAAGGCTATTACAATTCTAGATGCTATAAAATGGTTGCAGTAGAATGTTCATGTAAATCAAAAAGAAAACTGATGTCTCTTCAGACTGGAAATTGAGAGAAAATTTGCCCCTAGATGAGAAATTCCCTATTGAGTCAACGTGTTTGTCAAACTTGTTTCTTCCTTAGTTATGTGTCTTTGAAAGAGTGGAGATATGAGAGTGGATATACATTGTCAAATGCCAGTGAAATGAGAAAGCAGCTCTTCACAGATGAGTCCTAACCTGTCTGCCAGTTTGTGTAATATGAATTATTTGTTCAAAGATACGCTTCTTTTCATCCGTACTGCACGTCAGCAATAGAAATTCTATTTAAATTACAGAATGTAGGAAACGTATGGCTCTCACTGGTGCAATAGCTAGATTCGTCTCGCATGCAGTGGTAGAACTCGTTAATCTGAAAAAACATAGTTAGAATAAAATGTACACATTCTCTCCTCATCCATTTCTCTGGAGTACACGAGGAAAACTTGATCTGAAGATGCATAGCTTTGGTAACCGACTACTTAGCATAGCTCTTCACAGATGTCACACACTGATACGAGCAAAGGAAAGGACTCAAAGACTGCTCAGTATGAATAAATACAGCCTGTAGGCCTGCGAAACATGGGACACTCAGGAAAATTAATTCTAATTTGTACAGTGGATTAGTTAAAAAAAGATCAAGTATTCCTTTGTCAATATTCTCACAAGAAATTAAGAAGCAATTTTAACTTAGCTTAGGTTAATTCACTGCACTTGCAGCACAGCAAGTATTTAACATTGTTTAAGTGATCCCCTGTAAAACTCACACTTTGGGTAATATAATTAAATTTACCTGAGTATCTAAGTATAGACAATACATTAAAAAGGAAAATACTCATTAACTACCATTTCTCTGTAAAATACAAAGGCTGCAGTTTATCTAGCTTTGTTTAGTAATAGACATCCTCCACTAATGAATAAAGGCTCTGATGAACTTAGTTGAAATGTAGACTTCCAGGATTATTGTTCAGCTAGGGGAAAAAGGAGAGGGAAATCACCTCTTCTTCTAGAGAAATGACAAAATGAGTTAAGAGGCACATATTACTGTATCTGCCAAAGAACACATACATGGGACATCAGAATAAGCCCAAAATAAACTGCACAACTTTATGAAATGTTCAATTTTTATATTTACACTATAATTAGTACAAAATTGCCTTTTAAGTTTTCTGTAGCACAAGACAGTATCTACTGGACTTGATACCCTAGTAAGTCAAAACAACTACTTTGTAGTATGATAAAGGAATCTAGGAAGAGTTATAAAGAATAAGATACCACTTTCAAACTATACATAGTGTTTGTTTTTGCTTCTAAAAAGGTACTTATATCCCCAAAAAGTTTTTAATTTTAAATAAGCAGGGCAGGCAGACAAGGGGCAGAGGGGGGAAGACTGCTTGTTGCTACCAAAGCCTTTACTGTAACAAACTAAATATATTTACAATTTTTACAAATGTTGGAACTTCAACAAAAATACAAAAACATATCACAAGATGCAAAATCAGGAAACAAGTTCATCTGAGACACCACTGCTCTACATAGGACAGAATGCAACTTGAACTGCAAGAAACAGAAAGGTATTTATCCCCCATATTCAGGCAATGAGAACAATTTGCATGAGGTCACAAAGAAAGAAAATAATAAAAGGCTCCAACACTCTTCAGTAGACTGGGCTTTTAAGAACTGTCAAAAACCTAGGCTACATCTGTCCGTCTTGCCTCTGTGTTCTGTTTGGTCCATGTAGCCAATATTTAGTTGCTGGATGTTGCCTTCTATTTTGAAAAATCGGAGTAGTTTCATGGCAAGGCCTGGAACCTCAATACTTTTGTTCCTTTTTAAAAGGCAAAACCTTTCTACTTCTATGTTTAAGAATAATTTTGGCCCAGTTCAACTTCTACAAGTTATATCCCCATATTTTTCAGTAGATAACTTCATAGACCGTAGCCTTTTTGTCTCCAGAGCCAGTGACTATGTACTTATCATCCACAGAGATGTCACAGCTAAGCACTGATGAAGATTCTTTGGACTAGAAGAAAAATAGAAATATATTACATCATTTTAAAAGAAAGTCTGTTAGTCTTATCTCAGCATCTCATTTCAGGGAGATCACATAGGTGAAGGTATCCAAGTCCACTCTTGGGACTCTGCATGTCCTATTTTGTAATTTAAAAGTATCAACATGCTCACCTGGAAGATACTGGCTCCATAGGGAGTTCTCCATGCATTAAGAAGATTATCTTTCCCAGTACTCACAAACCATTTACCTAGAACATAAAAGAGAGACACCATAGGAAAACAGACAGCTGACAGATTTTGGGTTCTCAACTCACGTCTATGAAATCTGTTATCTAATTGCCATTATAAAAGCTCTCACTGCTAATCAACATAGTGTTTTTGCTTAGAATCAATGTAGAAACTCATACTTTTGTGTGTGTGTTACACACTAGGAAATCCTGGGATTCTAGAAGCAGAAATAGGTTTGCACACACAAGTTAACACAAGCTGCAGCCTTTACACAAACAGATGGGGTTTTGTTGGTAAGTTGCTTTGAATTTATAAAGCAGATATGTTCATAATTTAAGAAACTGAGATACTAAGTAAGTTTTATCAAATGAACTATTACTGTGTAATAACTAAACAGTAAAGAATGAGTTAGAGCCCTGGCCTCCATTTCTGAGTTCAGGGCAACTTACCACAGTAAGCAAACTTAAGTGACAATACGCAACTCTCATGAAGGTGCAGTTGATATTTGTCTGGTTTATTTACATGCAGCACTTCCACGTTACTGCTCTCCATTCCAACAGCTAGCCATTCACCAGTAGGACAATAACCAAGGGAAAATATCTGAAAATTAAACCACATTCACATTCACTCTTCTTATCTTACCCTACAGATAAACTTTTTCTACAGCAGCTAAATTAACTGAGTGAGGGAGAAAGAGGGGGTGGAGAGAGAGAGGGGGGGAGGAGAGGAGAAAGAGGGAGAAAAAGGGGGAGGGGGGGGCAGGGGGGGGGGCAGAGAGGGGGGGCAGAGAGGGGGAGAGGGGAGGGGGAGAGGGGAGGGGGGGGAGAGGAGAGAGGGGGGAGAGGAGAGAGGGGGGAGAGGAGAGAGGGGGGAGAGGAGAGAGGGGGGAGAGGAGAGAGGGGGGAGAGGAGAGAGGGGGGAGAGGAGAGAGGGGGGAGAGGAGAGAGGGGGGAGAGGAGAGAGGGGGAAGAGAGGAGAGAGGGGGGAGAGAGGAGAGAGGGGGGAGAGAGGAGAGAGGGGGGAGAGAGGAGAGAGGGGGGAGAGAGGAGAGAGGGGGGAGAGAGGAGAGAGGGGGGGAGAGGAGAGAGGGGGGGGGAGAGGAGGGGGGGGGGAGGAGAGGGGGGGGGGAGAGGAGAGAGGGGGGGGAGAGGAGAGAGGGGGGGGGAGAGGAGAGGGGGGGGAGAGGAGAGAGGGGGGGAGAGGAGAGAGGGGGGGAGAGGAGAGGGGGGGGGAGAGGAGAGAGGGGGGGGAGAGGAGAGAGGGGGGGGAGAGGAGAGGGGGGGGGAGAGGAGAGGGGGGGGGAGAGGAGAGGGGGGGGGAGAGGAGAGGGGGGGGGAGAGGAGAGGGGGGGGGAGAGGAGAGGGGGGGGGAGAGGAGAGGGGGGGGAGAGGAGAGGGGGGGGGAGAGGAGAGGGGGGGGAGAGGAGAGGGGGGGGAGAGGAGAGGGGGGGGAGAGGAGAGAGAAGGAGAGGTGAGAGAGGGGGGAGAGGTGAGAGAGAGGGGAGAGGAGGGGGGGGGAGAGGTGAGAGAGAGGGGAGAGGTGAGAGAGGGGGGAGAGGTGAGAGAGGGGGGAGAGGAGGGGGGGGGGAGAGGAGAGGGGGGGAGGGGGGGGAGAGGAGAGGGGGGGAGGAGAGGGGGGGGGAGGGGGGGGGGAGAGGAGAGAGCGGGGGGGAGGGGGGGGGGAGAGGAGAGAGCGGGGGGGAGAGGGGGGGGGGGGAGAGGAGAGATGGGGGGAGAGGAGAGAGAGGGGGGGAGAGGAGAGGGGGGGAGAGGAGAGGGGGGGGGAGAGGAGAGAGGGGGGGGAGAGGAGAGGGGGGGGGAGAGGAGAGGGGGGGGGAGAGGAGAGAGAGGGGGGGAGAGGAGAGAGAGGGGGGGAGAGGAGAGAGAGGGGGGGAGAGGAGAGAGAGGGGGGGAGAGGAGAGAGAGGGGGGGAGAGGAGAGAGGGGGGGAGAGGAGAGAGGGGGGGAGAGGAGAGAGAGGGGGGGAGAGGAGAGAGAGGGGGGGAGAGGAGAGAGAGGGGGGAGAGGAGAGAGAGGGGGGGAGAGGAGAGAGAGGGGGGGAGAGGAGAGAGAGGGGGGGAGAGGAGAGAGAGGGGGGGAGAGGAGAGAGAGGGGGGGAGAGGAGAGAGAGGGGGGGAGAGGAGAGAGAGGGGGGGAGAGGAGAGAGAGGGGGGGAGAGGAGAGAGAGGGGGGAGAGGAGAGAGAGGGGGGGAGAGGAGAGAGAGGGGGGGAGAGGAGAGAGGGGGGGGAGAGGAGAGGGGGGGGGAGAGGAGAGAGAGGGGGGGAGAGGAGAGAGAGGGGGGGAGAGGAGAGAGAGGGGGGGAGAGGAGAGAGAGGGGGGGAGAGGAGAGAGAGGGGGGGAGAGGAGAGAGAGGGGGGGAGAGGGAGAGGAGGGGGGGGGGGAGAGGAGAGAGAGGGGTCAAATAAATTTCACATAGTTCAATTGCTTGACTGCTGTTCAAAATTAAAATTACTAAGTAAACCCTGTTCTTACCTATTAAAAACAGGAAAATAGAGTAGTGTCAGGCTATCATTTTCTTCTGGACGTTAAACACATGAAAGCTCCAGAATATTGTGTTGTGAGCAGCCGAAAGATGAGAGGGAACAACATGCCAGTTGAAATGGGCTCAGTCTCAGTTCTCACTCCCACCACACCCTGCCCGAGCTGCAGGAAAATCCAGCTACCTGTGATGTGAAGTCATGCTGCTGCAGCTGTCTCCCCTCTCTCAAGTCCCAGGATCTGACAGTGTTATCCAAACCTCCTGTCCAGAGCTTAGTACCATCATTAGAAATGTCAATACAGCTGGCTCCGTCTGTGTGGCCCTGGAATTGCCTGATAAAACAAACCAGATTGAATAATGATTTCCTGCCAGAGCTCAAGCAAAACACTGTTGTGGTGTTACGTTTTGGACTCTGTATATGTGTGTCATCTCTCCTGTGTTTGCTGATGTGCAAAAATCAGCCCCTCCCTCTTACTGAGCATGAAATACAACAGTATTACAAAAAAACATACTCCAGGTGCTAGAGAACTGAATTACATAATGCCTAACTGAAAAAAGCTCCAATATTTCCTATCAGGTTTTTTAAAAAAAAGCTGAGAACACTGAAGTATAGTAAACTACAGTTAAAAGTACTGACAGCTTAGATTAAAATAAGTGCTGTGGGAACAGAACTCCTTGAGTTTCAGAAAATGGCTTCTATATTTTTCTGTGGCTGCAAGTCAAGATGATAAATAATAAGCAGTGATATTAATAAGAAGGGATCCAGACAGACAGTCAGGCAGTTAAACACAGGCATTGCTGAATCAGCAAAGTTGAATTCGCTGTCACAGGAGAGCGCAAAAATCTAAATGGTGCAGTTTGTTTTAACATCTTATTAGTAACTCTCAGCTTTCAGCAACCAAAAGGTCACTTCAAGATTTCCTTAATCCTTTGGCAAAAACCTTCCAGTGCTCCTGCACTTTTCATCAGCCATTAACTACAGGAAAGCCCTGTGCCTCAATGTGAAAGGTGAAGGGAAGGGGGCAGGTGGGGAGAAAACTAGCTTGAGAATGAAGGGTATGAACCACTCAGAGCTGCCACAGAAAGGTCACATGACACATTTTGTGTTTTTTCCTCTGGTCTGAAAATTCCAAGTGTTATCAATTAGAAAGAGCAAGTCAGCGAACATTCAAAAGGCAACATAGTCACAGAACAACAGTGCACTTTCACAGACTAAGCATGTGCAGGGTAAACTGAGGATGTTCTAGAAATAAAATCTTTTCTTTTGGATCTAGAAGTCCAACAGAAAATAAAATTTGCATTGCCTGTTAATATGACACTCTGTACAGTTTAGGCTACTTACAGGAAATGTAGGAAATACAGGAAATGTAACTGAAATACAGCAGACTAATCAGATTCTGCAGTGTTTTGTGTTCAGAACTTTCAAAACATCTTTCCTAATTTAGGCTCTCCACTCTCATAACATAGTAAGCCACCACTATTTTGGTAAGCATAAAAGAAAAATTAACTTCTAGTAAACCACACGTCTAGTTCCTAAGAGTCATTTCACACATGGCCCTTTCTTTCTTTCTCTGTTATAGCACTAATGCTGAATATTGACCTGCCAACCCTCTTTTACTAACATATTCGTTAATCAAAGGTTTAACAAAATATTTCAAATGTAATTTACATGGAAATCCATTTATTAGTTTTTGTAACCCATTCTAAAAGTTTTAGAGATCAATTCCCCCCAAAAACTCAAAACACTTTTCTCTCATGCATGACCAAACATCAGCCCTTTATGCTTTCCTAATGAATAGAGAGCATCTATACTTCCATCTGCTTTTGTAAGACTAATTTTATTACCTACCATCAACAAATAAGAACTGAAAATTCTCTTTATTATTTAACAAAGCTGAGACAAAGGAAAAGAACAAACCTCAAAGAGCTCCCTAAAATACATGTTCAGTCTACACCAATAACAAGCCAGCATAATGCTGCTTGTAGAACCTGTAGACAAACATAAACTATCCAAAATCAACAGGAACTTTTACGATGTCTTCAGTAGGTTATGGAAAAACCCTTTAGACGCTGGAAAAAAAACTTCAAAAAATAGGCTGAAAATACCAAAACTTCCAAACTCATGTGCAAACTGCATTCCTTGGGTAAGAAATACTAAAGTAAACTTTGCTGTCATGAACCACTGTTCAGGGAGATAAATATTTACATAGCTGTCCAAAGAGTAACTTCTATTAACGTATTCTGTAAACGAGTAATGACTCACCTGACCAACGTTTGATTGTGCAGATCCCACACTGCGATGTTCCCATCACTGCAGCAGGAAAAGCACACCTTCGAATCAGGGCTGATAGCCAGAGCATAGCAGGCAGGGGCTGAGGATGTCAGCTCTGCTTTTATACGAGGAGTTGGTGCTGCCAGGTCCCATATGGATAACGTGCTGGCTTCCCCACCAACTATCAGGGTGCATCCATCAGGCAGCAATTTACAAGAGCGGATGTAGTTATCTCTGTTCTGTACAACACAGATCACCCCAGTTATGTTCGTACACGCATGCCAATAATGACCACTAATATGATACAGTCTACATCCAAGTTTTAAACAGTAAGCTATTTTTTCCATTACCAAAACACTGAAGAGGAACAAGCTCATCCTGAAAGGTTTCAAATGCCTATTTCTCATGACAAATCAGGGACTTTAGCTGCAGAAACTGAACTGCAGACTCCTACTGCCACAGTCTGTTCTAGTTCAAACCTGATGAATGGCAAGTCTTCTATCTCAATACACAAAACCAGAGGCAAAGTGAGCTTGTATTTCTGTAAGTGCACACTTCAGCTAAGGTCACCAACGATAGCAATATTAAAGCAAATGATCTTTCATTTGGCATTTAGGCAACCTTAAAGAAAAACGCAGTTCAGGTTTCATGCCTTTCAGGTTTTGGAGTTCTCTATCAAATACTATTTTTCATTCTATATTTTAAAGTTAGACTATTAAGTATTACTGTATAGCCTTGTATTTATGGCAGACCCGTGTTCTTTCACATGATTCTTATCGTACTGATTAGTTTCATATTTGTGATACTACTGCTGACTGTACTACAGGGAAAATATTTCAATCTTCATTTATTACAAGCTTGAATCCTTAAGTGTATTGGATGTCCATTTCTCTAACAACTGCTGAACTAACATGTTTAACAGTTTTTCAGGAGAAGGAGGTTTAAGATCTGTAACTCAAAAAATGTAACAAATCACTGCAAGAAGTAGTTAACAGCACTCCTGCTACTATTTTTTTTCTTTTAAAAAAGGAACAGTAAATAGTGCAGTGGAAATGTTGGCTTAGTTAAAGCCAGCTCCATAAATGAAATGATGGCAGCCAGGACCATGCATCCAGACACATACTTGCCACAGAACAGAATACATTTTCAAACAGACTTCAACTACTAGACAACTAACATAAGGGTAGCAGTGAATAAAGCATAAATGCTAAGAAAGCCAACAGAAATAAAACCCCCAACATTTAATTGGACCAATATTGAAGCTAGAATTATTTCAATTCAGAATAGGTATTACTGCGATTTATGACATTAATTCTTCTCAGTTAACATTTCACAAACGGCTATGTTGCTTCTAATGAGAAGCACCTTTTATTGAATTGTTAACTCTTTTGAGCTAGCTTTTCAGCTACCTATACTACCACAGTCAGTCCCTTCCATACACACAGGTGTTAACACAATCAAAATGCATAATTCGTGAATCAATATCAAAAACATAGCAAAACTTAAAGTGACCTCAGTACCTTGTCACATTACTTTATTATGGAGCCACTACTCCTTACAAAAAAAAAAAAAAAGAGGTTGTCAATCCTTGTATGAGTGAACCTAGAGAGGTTCTGTGCAGCCCTGAACAAACCAGGCTACATTCCTTTCAAACTCATGAGCAAAAATGACCAGCATAACCAGAAGGAGAAAAAAAAAAGAAAAAATCAGGTACACTCTCTCCTCAGAAATCTTATCTAATCTAACTCCACCTGTTTAGTGTTTTAAAAAAAGGTAGCTAAATACATAAAGCAGGAAACAGGATGGCCTGCTATTTTCTTGTAATATGAACGAAATCCAGACAACTATTTCCTTATTGAGTCTCAAAGGAGAAGATATCCTGGTGCACATGTTCTCGTCCTCTTACCAGACAGTCCAGCTGAGAGACAGGGCTCTTGTTACCAGGTTGGCTGATGTCCCAGACTTTTACGCACCCCTTCCCACCCGTGTACACGTGTCTTGTCGGGTTGCTGATGGTAACTGCACACACAACTTCTCCATGGTTCAGAGTGTTGATCTGACGGGCATGGCGAGGGATTCCTGGACCAATGAGGGCATCAGGAGGAAAAGGAACCGGCTGCATCTGACCATCTGCAGTAACATGAAAGGAGTAGGCTCTGAGGGGAAAGGAAAGAACAGAAAAAAAAAAAATCAGCTGATTACCATGCTATAATGCAACAAAAACACAGTATTTTTTTATTTGATTTCTTTGCTGGTCTTATCTCTTGAAAAGCAGAGCTGCAGTGCCAAGTAATAAAGGCAGGTGAAACACCAGAAGAAGACAAGGATGCATAATGGATATTTTCATCTTGCTTCACGTAAAGCATTTGTGCAGTGGGGAAGCACATTAAATTCTATTCTTAACTCCACAGACTAAGGTCATGGCTGCTATACCTCAGTCACCTGGATAATCAAAAAATCTCTCAGCCTCTGCTTTGTAGCTAGCAGTTCCAAGTCTCAGTATCACAAGTCCTCCAACAGGACTCACCAGGCATTACTCTTTCAGACTTACCCCATGAGGCTTGCACCTGTTGCCTTGCAGTAGCAGTTCAACTTTTGCTCTGTTTCTGCACCTCAGCTTTCACATCAATACCAGCTATGCTCAACTGCCTGTCTTTCCAACTAGAAATTAGGGCTTTAAACAGAAAATGAAAACGTATAGAATGGTTGCACACATCTGTCATCAGAAAGGTGATACCATCTTCTCATAATCATGTTTTCTGGAGTAAGTACTTTGGAAAAACTGACGCAGTTTCCCAAATAGTTTTGGCACTTCTGTAATATCTTTAATACGTATTCAGTGCATGATTTCAAGTATATGAAAACTGAGGGTCGAGGAAGTGCATCCCAGCAGTGAATAAAAACACTCCTCCTTGAGGAAAGCATGCAAAATGATTCCTTCATGTGCACTGTAATGTTTAAAGTCAGCTCTACTCAAGGACCAGGTCACAAACAAATGGTGAGAAGCAAAAATTTTTTTTTCAGTAATGAGCTCGCCTATCCCTAGTGATACATTTATTTTTCTAATACTTCTTGTGTCCAGAACTGCCTTTCTTTTCCAAATGTATTTTCTTCCTCGGAAATTTTCAGTCACTGATGCTAAGCATTGCATCCCTCTTCCAAAGACCCAACAAGAGATAATTGAATTTAACATTCTGTTCTGAGCTCTGAGCAAGTATTTTCAAAGCATTTTATTGCATATTTCCAAGTATTGCACAGTTTGAAAGGAAGGAACAATCTAGATATATGGATCTGTATGAGACATCACAAAGCAACTGAATATGCCCAGGAGGAGAAAAATAGATATTCCTTTAAAAAAGGAGACTGAGAAGTGGAGAGGTAAAGGAACTCTACAGTTTTCATAAAGAAGCTAACACTGGAAACAGTAATATCGTAGTTCTCTCAGAAGGAATGGTAAAAACTGGTTAAGAATAACGGCTATGAAATAAAGAAGAGATTAATAGTGCATACCCATACAATCCTGTACCTCATTCATGTTTAATGGACATGAAAGTTGAAATGTCAGAGAATACACATAAATGGAGGATAAGCAAGTGTGATGGCAAATCTATTGTCACGGAAATGTCAGGAATGGGAAATGCAAGGTAAGAAAGGAAGTGCAAAGTTCACAGCAGGTCAAATGCATTTCTTCCCATGCGATCCTTTCTCTTTTCTTGTATAAAGAATTATAGTAATGATAAAGGCTCAACTAGAAATCCATATATTTCTGTAAAGATGAGAAGAGACAAGATTGTCCCAAAATAGTTATTTACTGAACAGATAAGACACAGGATGGGAGAGGAAGCAGAAGAGGAGTGGTCACAAGACTGCTCAAGGCTGAACAACTGTTCAGATACATAATACAAATGAAGAGTCACAACACTTAAGAGGCTGAAAAGGTGGGCCCTACCCTGGGCTCCAGATCAAAGTCAGTTGCAGAATATTTGTTAGCAGTAAGAGTACACAGACTGCACAACTTTGAAGTCTCAGCCTGCCGTCGCTTTTATCGCAGACAGAATAGAAACAATTAAGCAAGTATTAAGCAATTTTTTCCAGTATGTTTAAGATGAATAATCCACTTGTACACAATTGTTTTTTTAATAAAAGGTTACAGCATAAATGCTCTGTTTGATTCAAAATACCTAGATAACTGGTGTTTTGAAATGCTTCTATGCATACACACAGCTTCTTAGTCCTTGCTGAGATGGGAGTGGGAGGAAGACAATAGGAACATTTTTCAAGTTCCTACATACTATAGAACTACAATGACTCTCCTGTTCTGAAACGCCAGAACCTTACCCAGTGTACTTTTAGTCAAGGAGAATTTTACCAGTATGCCTGTTTAACATGTGGTTATAGAAAGTAGTCTCTTTTTTATTATCATCAGGTATTTGCTTCCAAGATCAGCTGGTCAGGGCTCAGGATGACTTGAGTCTGAGGGCCTAATAAACAGACAAGCAATAGCTTCTTAAAAGCCAAGGCAACTTTTTCTGCAGTTCAACTTACTAACAAAGCACTGTGCAAAGAAATGGCTACACAATGCCAAAGCCCTCTGCCAAGACAAGCACACAGAAAAAGTAAGTGTTCCCGTTTGCTTGAATATGTGGGTCAGGTCATGCTAACATCACCACTGTCAGCACACTTAATGTGGTCTAGTAAGTTGTATCTGCTAGGTATTATGGTATAACTTTTCATTACTCATACTTTGAAAAAACTTACATCATTTGAAAGACTACCACTCTACAGACAAGGGAAACTTCTGTCTCCAGAAGATCACAGTACTGGAGACAACAATGCAAATGACTATTGGCAGCGCAGTTGCTATTGTCTTTGGCTACCTCTCTGTCAGGTCACCATGATACAAGGGCCTACTTTGCTACTTCTGGGGAGGATCCTACTGCCAGCGCTACACTAGTGCTTTCTCTTCAAGGAAATATTTAATCAAACAGGTTTCCACATTAATTCACTGCTCAAGAACACAGCAAATCAACTAAACTACCTAACTGCCAGCTGCTCTAAGTAGATGTAACACATACAGTTCCTGCCTACCTGAAGCACCATGCCTTAAAAAAGAACCAAACCCTTCCATTTCATTTCTCCAATTCAAACAGAATACCTTAACTAACACAAAAATTCCCCAACTGCAAGCCACAAAAGCAGATAGTTCCTTCCACTGATGAGCACACTTTATTTCCAGCTTTTCTTTGTACTTCAGCTTATTTTTAGCTGTAGTTATCACAACAGTGAATATCTGAGTATGGTGTTTCATTACGTAGGACAAAATGCCAAGAAATAAGGACGAAGGTATTTGCACAGAAATAAAAAATACTTTTAGCTTCATATAAGTCAAATAATTCTATCCAGAGGTATAAGGGGAGAAAAAACAACCTGTTATTCTACAATATAGTAAAATTAGCATTCCTTTAAAATATTCCTCACTGTACATTCACTGAACAAGCATGAATAAAGAAAAACTGAAATTTTTAATTTTTGCCTTGAGCAATTTGAGAACAGTAGACAACTCCTTTCCAAAAACTCGAAGAAAAGTCAGCTTATAACTAGAAGCTGGAAGAGTTAACATTTACCACATGAAAGTTCTCTTTCCTACTAAAATGAGAAATGTATATTTTCAGCTCTTTCTGGTGGCTGCGTATAACTTGTGCTTCAACTAAAACCACATTAAAAACCTACCAAGAAATAAATTTGTCCTCAATGACACCATTAATCCACAATTTTAGACACTGGGGAAGCAATAGTGTGGACAAGTCTGCGGTCAGTAAGTACACAACACAACTCTTACAAAGCAAGGTTCACATTAAGGAGAATTCCACAATAACATTAATTTAGCAGCTACAGAAAACTAAAAGCTAAGGAAGTTCCTCACTAGAAAGGCTTTGAAAAACAAAAGACATGATTACAGCAGCACACCAAGGACTTATAGATCAGGGCATACTTAAGGTATCAAGGTAATAGAGTGCAAGACTGTCACCCTGTGTGCATATCCAAAACTACTACTCCTTTCCTGCCCCCAACCACGACAAAATTAATTCTTGATTAAGTAATGACTCAAGGCAATCTGGAACGATAAAACACACACAACCCCCGCCCCCCCAAACCAAAACCCAGAAGACCCGATAAGAATGATCTACTGATAGGAATCAACTTTGAACGTAAGTATGAAAACTTATTTTATGCACATTCATACAGGCATAGATATCGAGCTCTCGTCCACCAAATTACTAAACTACAAACAGCTGAATACAGAAAACAACTAGTATGAGACTACTTACACGTCTATCAAAATATCAAAGTAATATGAAAAAAAGCCTCACTGGAAATCCAGCCTGCTACCAAATGAAAAGACTAGTTCACTTGTATAACTAAGAAATTGCTGAAAATACTTTCACTTTCTAGATTTCTATCCAATTTTCCAAGTACATCTGTACCAGTGCTAACAAGATTGGATTCCACAAAGAGCAAAACTGAAGGATTAACATTCAGGAATATAAAAAAAGGATGGTAATAAAGACATATTTAATCAAGTTACAAGACAAGGCAAGTTAAAAAGACCAGCTTTCCAGAAAACAGTCCCTTGATAAGAGCAGATAAACAAGTAAGAGTGGGTTCTCAAAAGGCTACTAATTTTCCTAACAAACTAGTCAACTGATCTCAGAATACCAAGTGTTAAACAAAACCGAGAAAACATCAGAAGTATCTCAGAAACATCATTCCTTTGGAAAGAAAGGAACTTAATTTTCTCTTGGAAGTGGGACTGGGTGAAAAACACAGTGCTAGCATAGCCATTGATAAAAATGTGCAGAAACTATATAAGAAACTATATATGGCTAGGGATTCAATAGTTCAATTTGCAAATTCTCTGTACCTCTTGCAACAACTCAGACTAAAACTCAAAATCTCATAAAATATTCAATGTGGCACCTTAATTTCACTCTAGAAAAATGCAGACTTTGAAAATAAACCAGGAATATTCCACTACTTTGCATTATTATACAATATATTATATTATTTTACAACCCATGTACTTTGTAAAGAAAATACAGGAGACTTGCCTAATGTAGGTAAGATATTCAAAGATGCCGCAGGCAGCAGATGGCATCTAGCTAGCTGTAGCAAATCAAGACTAAAACAAGAGATTGTTCTAAAGCTGTCAAGGGAAAGATAAGAGACCAGTTTATGGAATTTTAGGTTTGTATCAGTTAAAATAAAGATAAGCAAAGAAGTGACTGACTCAATCCAAATAATATGACTGCAAAAAGCCATTAAAGAACAGAGAGGGAGGCAGACTCCCTCTCTTCAATCAAGAGGAGAGTATAAAGTATAATATCAAAGCAAGTGATCTACAAAGCAGTGTGAATAAATTGCTGTAACCACTAAATAAAAACATTAAAAAACCCCACACATACTGCAATTTAGCTATGAAATAATAGGGTACAAAGTACAGTAGCACAGATGCACTGCTTTTGTGTCTTCAACAGCGCAGCAACCAGAACTCAGCCGAAGAAAATTTCTGACTGAAAAAGGGTTTCATAGTTTAAAATATAAAATATTGGCAGGCATTACGAATGGAATATGTCATTGAAAGCTTATGAATACTCTTGTTTAAAAGCAAAAACCTATAGCCACTGGATTATGTGATCTTAAAAAATTCACCAAATTCTACTAAAGTCAGTAAGAATGAGTCTGACTCAATAAAAAGATGTTTTGAAAACAAAGTCTATTCCTTTATGGTATTGAATTTAATTTTACCACCATCTGACATGTTACATCAACCCACCAAGTCCTCACTTTAGTAATCTTGTCAACCTATCACCAACTTTTCTTAAGTAAACCCAAGATTTAACAGATTTCTCACACTGCCAACAGGCTGCTAAGTCTGTTCTCAGAAGCATGGGGGATAAGAACGAAAACACATTCAGGATGGCTTTCCTAATCTAAGTCTGCTGCTTTCCTACTGCTACAAAAAAAGAGTGAAAGAAAATAGACACTGTTTTGCCTGTAATCCAGTGTACTTCTAAGGATGTTTTTGACTGACATTACAATGGATCTCTAGCTATTAGTTGTAGTTCAAAATGAAGGCAAACAGAAATATATTGTGCACAGAACTTCTATTATAGT
Organism: Tapera naevia; assembly: GCA_033556795.1. Taxonomy (NCBI): domain Eukaryota; kingdom Metazoa; phylum Chordata; class Aves; order Cuculiformes; family Neomorphidae; genus Tapera; species Tapera naevia. The sequence continues at coordinate 3,776,211 of JAUMJJ010000092.1, read as the reverse complement.
GTTTCTTCTAACTTAGACAGTATTCTAAAAGTAATAGTTTCTGAACTTTTCCTGAACCTGCAAAATGAAAGATTGAACCATGATAGATTGGTAAAGACTGTACATATCAGGAATAATCAGCTTAGGAAGCGTAAATTAAGTGAGAGATATATAGAAGTTACTCTAACTGCAATTTTGCATTGAAAGATAGTGTGAAAGGACAAAGAGGTTCTAACAAACTGTCATAAAACTTATCAGTCTCTCTGCTCCATTCTCTCCAAGAAAACAGATTAGCCAAATTTGCAGTCTATGTTCACAGTTTGTACCTGCATAGACTAGGTGCCCAGAAATACTTAAAGAATAATCACATATTTTTAAAAGGTCATACATGGTCTTAGCCCTACTGCACACGTATAAGCTCTGTCGCAACATTATACCAAAGCACTATTATTCAAAAATGTGTGCTGTTTTGGTTAACTTATTTTATTGTAACATCTATAAGCCACAGCATCACAGAAGTATTTTATTTAACCATGTCATCAATAATTAAATTCTTTTACATAAAAAGAACCTCTTGCGAAAGTCATTCTACACCTTTGCACTACCTGCTGCATAACTGCTTCACCATCCTTTTGCTCTCCACCTGCACCATTAAACATTTTAAAGAGCTTGCTCCATTACTCAAGGTGTGCATCAGTTGCTGAAGTAACTGTTTCAGATACCCACTGTGAGGAACAGTTGCAGACTATAATGACTAATAAAATAAGAGCCAGGCAAAGAGTCTGCAAGTTCGCACTACAGGTTTATGCTCAGTGTAGTAAAAAAGTTCAGTTCAACATGTTTTTATCTTACATAGTTTAACACTGTCCACTAGTTCACAGTGCCCTCAACTTCCTCCAGACAGGAGGAAATAAAAAACTTAGAAGTATAACTTCAACAGGTTTTGCTTAGGAATGGGTATATGCACATCTGTTCTGGGCTACGACAACTGCTACTTGAGAATTTATATGCTGCATTTCTTACTAGGAGAAGTCTAAAACAATCTCTTGTGAATAATCAGACATTAGTCCCTTTGGAATTCTCGTTCACTGACACAAGATAACTTTATTCTCTCTGGATATTATAGATGTTACCAAAATGTTAAAAGTTACTTACGGTTTTCCCCCAGGAATCCCTGCTAGATTTGGAGGGATTCCAGGTACTCTCATGTGAGGAGGAGGATCAAACCCAACCTGACAATGAAAAATGAATTAATCCCACACTTGTAATTTCTCATTTGGCAAGTCCCTTTTCTTAACTCATAACACATTATGCATTTAAGCAAAAAGTGGCTTTTCCCACAGTGTTAGGTAAGTGCATGTCCCTTCATGGGGTGAGAAAAAAAGAGTTTTCCCTAAGCATGCTTCTGCTAGAAGTACTTCTATGCAAATAGAAAACCAATGATGTAAACCACGCATTCACACTACTGGGCATAAGACAAGTACTCCTGAGTTAGCACAGAGCTAGCCCTGAAATTAAGAGTCTGTTGTGTGCCAGCACATAGCCACAGCACTGCTCTTCAGCCCTGCCTACAGCTAGTGCATACCCATACAGACACTGCACAGGGCTGGAAAGCAGTCTCAGGCCACAGATAGAATCTCTTTGAGGCTCCCCCATTGCACTGTGTGGGCACATCACTCTCTTACATCTACAGTGCAGGGTGCAGACAAATTTGTCTATGCTTAAATATATTATGCTCCCTTTACACACTGCAATTCCATTAAATTTTTATATCCTGAATAAATATGTACATCAAAAGAAGTCCAAACAGAAATTCTGGACCAAATAGATTTATTTTTTTTTGCTGAGCACTACAATCAAGTTAGGGTTTTTTTTTAATTGCTCTAAGGAGCACATACACTATTTAGAATTTCCACATTTCCATATAAAAAGACTTGTCTACAAGTTTGAAAAAGAGAAAGTAGCCATATCTGCAATAATGAGAAGATGACAAGCCTAAATCCAATCTTGCAAATTTACAAATAGCTAAGTTAATCCAAAGCTGCCATCAAGCTCATGCGTGCAGAACCAGGCCCCTAGCTTATTCTGCTTGACAGCAGCTATCACTACTACGATGCATTTACTTACTACACCCACAACAGCAACAGTTCTTAACACACCTTATCACAGAGCTCCAAGATACACAACAACCAACTTCTGCCACTGATTTCCACAAAAAAAAAAAAAAAAAAAAAATACCAGGACAGAGACATAGATGAAAAGACTTCTACATGCTTCAAGATTAATTTGGTATGTCTGTACAGAACACAAATATGGTTCTGCAAGAGAAAAGCACCAATCAAATATTTTGTAGCTACCAAAAATAGCTTTTCATTTAAAGCATAAAATAATTTTTTGGCATTTATTAATCAGTCAAAGCACCGACAAAGGTGAAGAAAAAAGGAAACATACGTAAATACACAAAGATTCTTTGTTTTCAAGACACAAATTTGTTTCTCCTGCTACGTAGCGAAGTAAAACACACAGTGAAGCTAATAACCTTCTGGCACTGGTACAGCTTGGGAATTCAACAGTGTTAAACGAAGCATGTAGCTGTTCTCAATGAACCATAATTACACAACTGATACTGTGTGCAATGTATGGCCTACCATAGGAGATCTTCCATAGGCAACCACAGCAGCTGCAGCAGCAGCAGCACTCATCTGGGGTGACATATTGTGCAGACTGGCATAGGCTGCCCCTGGACTGGTTAACTCTCCGTTCATGCCAGCATGAGGTACCATTCCAAATGGAGCAGGGTACGGTCCTGGAACTGCCAATGGTGTCCGCAAACCTGCAGCTACAGGGTAATGAAATAAGGTAGTTTTACTTATATATTCCTGCATACAGGGAAGAAAACATCCCTTATTTTTCCCTACAATACCTCAATTTCACCTCTCACATACACACACTGCCAAGAAGAACTGTCACAACTTACCAGTACCTCCACTTCTTTTCACGCAGTGTAAATGAGATCTACTGAAGTATGAACTTGCTGATTGCTTCTAACAATCTCTTCTAGCATTACTTATTTCCATTTCTGTAGTATTTGCTTGTTTGCATTAAACTCTCCTTTGCCAAATTAAGCAGTAAAGCTGACAAACAGGGTTTACATGGTTCATGTCTGAAGCTACTGTACTGTACCAATCTGAATAGCAAAAGTAAACTTTCCCCTGCATTTGTCAATTTTACACCCCAGCAAGTATTAGTAGACTCAGACAAAGAGCTGGAGAAGAGATTGTGTTCAGAATAAGTACCAGAAACTTCTGAGAAGTCTTTTCTATATTGCATTCAGTCTCTGAATTACTTGCAAAAAATAGATAAAGGTAAACAAAGATAAGAGATGGAAAGATACTCAAACTCTGGATAATTCAAACATCTGCTCCTCATCAAGGCTCTCTTGATATCGATAGCAAAACAATACATTTAGTTAGCATCAACACAGAACTAAATAGATAAAAAAGATTATTCTTGGAACCAAAAAGAACACATGAGGTAATGAATTACCAGCTTGGTTAACGAGAGGGTCCATTGTTGGAGGCTTGCCAAGGCCTGGACGAAGTCCTGGAGTTGCACTAGTGCCTGGGGTTGGCACATCACTTCGAGGAGTCGGTGTGCTGGATTTTAGAACAGGCGTGCTGGCTTTTTCATGCTGGTATCATTAAACAAATTAAATGAGTATTATTTTTAATCCAGACCATATTATACAATTTATCACAACAGCAGCTGAGATGCTGGGCACCTACTACCTAGTCCCTCAGCCAACTTTCATAAATCCACACAATGCTAACAAAATTAACCTGTGAGAGAGAAATTCTGGGTTTTTTTGATTGTTGCCAAAATTAAAATAAGAAAAGAAACATACAACATTATTTTTCCTTCTTCCATTGGCATTGAAAAAATTATCAGAGCTGGTTTTTTTTCAGGACAATACAGTATGCATCACTAACATATTTTAGCTTGAAATCATTACTGTCTCAATTATTACTGGACACAACAAATTTAAGTACAAAACCAAAATACCAATATAGTTGACAGTATCAAAAATTGTGACACAAAACTATAGAGAATCTGATCAAATTATTTGTGATACTGCAGGAGAACTTTTCAAAGAGTAAAAGCTTATTCAGAAGACTAACAAAAGCCTGGAGAAATTCTTAATGACTACATACATACTAAGTGAAGCCATAAGCTGTTGCTCAAGAAAAAAAAAAAAAGCTTAATTAATTCCTGTCCTTTGTAATAAATTTGTAACTCATTTGACAGAGATGTAGGAAATACAAGAAATCAAAATGGAGCATAAAATATTGCTGAGGAGGAAAGATGAATAATACTATAAAGGTTTGGAAAAACAGTGGTCTATTTCAGCTTCTCATGTTTAAAATCATGTACCTTCTGCCATAAGCAGCTGCAGGAGAACGTAAAGTTAGAAATCACAAGAAAGAATAACATTTATCTGGACAACAGACTGCGACCCACCAGACTCATGTCTTTGGATTTGAGGGAAGTGGAACTTCCTGAAGAAGCTGTAGATGCCGGACTGCTAGAGGCATCTTTCTTCAGCAGGCGGGTTTTATCTATGCCATTTTCACGTGGTGAATGAGTGGGACTCGCCCTTGGGGAAGAGGGATCCTAAAACAGCAGAAAGGGAAGAAGAGCACAGAACCTTGTCATGGGTTGGTACAAACACACCACTAAGGAGTTTATAGGAAAAAACTACAAGAATTTAAGCAGTAAGTTCAAATGATGAGACATTTTATCTCTACAGAAAAAAAGCTGAAATCCCTTCATCAATTTAGAGACATAAGTAAGCTCACATAGTAAGAAATCTGTTTTTATTGACACTACATGGAATCAAACTGTTTCCAAGCATAGAGCTTGCAATCTAAGTATATCTAAGTACAAATTAAGGCAAGCATGCACAGCACAAGAAGAGCAAGAAAGACCAACAGTAATTGCAGAAAGTTTATACTGTTTTTTTCGGCATAAGTTCTCCACACACTGCTACTGACAAACATTTTAATAGTCTCTTTTAGGCCATACAAACCTTGCTCATCTGTCTTCAGAAGAAGAGATAAAGATGCACACTTTATATGCCATAATATCTGTAACTTACTTCTAAATACCATCTGCAATTGCCTCATTACCTACATCTACAGGAAAAACTGAAATCACCTCTCAGGTTATTATCTTTCTCTCTTCCAGAGGCACTCACTGCACTTAACCTGGAATAGCCAGCCCAGCACACAACGATGCCATCAGAGCTTTGCAGATTCTCCCTGTTCCTTTGGCTCAGAACAGCAGCAGGGACAAAGCAGTCCTCACAAGAGGGCAACAAGTCTACTGCATGATTATTGAGTTGTTTTCATTGTAACTAGATCTCCTAAAAGGATTACTAAAATCTCAAGTTGGATACCCATATTTTCTAACTGGTTGACATCCTTTGGGCACTTGGAGCTGCTGAAGACACTTCTGTGTCAGCTTTTCTCTCTGTGCTTTCACAGAGAAGAACAACCCCCCTACCATATTCAGGCTTCCTAAATCTCTTTGTTGTATGAAATAAAAGATGAATAAAATGGAAGGTACATCCCTTCACCTTGATGCCACTGCCAAATCTCTGCCCTGGAGATAAAAATGTGGTTACAATCTTGGTAAAATTTTGTAAACTGACTGACTTCTGAATTTAGCTGACAACACTCAAAAAAAACCCCAAAACACACATTTCCAGAAAATGCTGTCTTTAAAGTAGGAAATTATAATACTAGTAATTTTTAAGGGACCAAACATGTTTTAATAGTATTCCTACTATTAAACACAAGGTTAGGTTATTGTCTTCTTTTTTCATTTGAAGACAGTAGTTTGAAAACCTCAGCCCTACATTTGCATCTCACCACAATTCCCCCCCACTACAGAATAGCTATCAAAGCATCAAACATAACTGCAGAGCGAACACACCTGGACAAAGCAGCAGAAGGAAAAGCCAAGCAGGCAATCAGACAAAGCTAGATAAAAGTAGCTACAGTACTAACAAAAAAGGAAGAGCTGTGAATATTTTAACATATCCACACAGAGGATTCTTTTTCTTCTAAAATCTAAATACACTTTTCCTTTAACCTTTGGGCAAACGTCAAGACTACAAAAATGAAAAAAAGTTACCTCATTGGATACATCTACAACCAAGTTATCGTCACTCTTGTCCCCATCACTGTCCTATTAAAAATAAATAAATAGAGTGTTCATTTCAATTAGTACATTAAGACCCCAGAGAGAAAGACTAGGCATCTACTCAGACATTTTTTTCCTAAACAAAAAGTAAACAGCCCTACATTAACTTATCAGCAATAGGGAAAACAACAAAAATTAGCATAACACCTTATTTCTATTTCAATAATAAAACCCACGTAAGGCAGAAATAGTTTCGAGATGATGGTCTTACCATCAGTGCAAGGTGGCCCAACACTCTTCCTTATTACCACCACAAACAATATTATCACTACTCCTGAAAAAGAAACTCCTTCTTTTCATATGTTAATCTTACGTGTTAATCTTATGGAAACTAGTGTTTGTGCATACCTATAAAAAACAACAGATCTCAAAGCTGGAGATTTTTTGGCATTTGTTTGAGGAATCAACTTCCTCAAAGTGATAGGACAATTCTTCTCCTTTCCCAGAAAGAAAAGTTTTGAAATTGAAAGTTCTGTGGAGGAAAAAGCTTCAGATATACCAAGGCATTTCAACTTTTCCAAATAACAAAACCAAATTTCTTTGACAGTCTTAAATGGAATTGTTTTATTGTGGCTTCTTGTCAAACCGTATTTTGACTATTTCACATAAATTTGTGGTCACCTGAGCTGCCCTAATGCCTCACAATAGCTGTTACTCAAGTGCCTCCCGGTCCCTATCTCCAAAATGGTCGAGTAAAAAACATTCTATGATACACAGTAGTCTTAGCGATTTCCACAGTGCTCCATGGTGGTTCAACCAGAAGGTGAGTATTGACTCAAAACCAAAAAACAAGCAAACAAAAAATCAAGTGAATGAAAAAAATTAAGATGTTTTCGTGGGTAAGTGTAATATTTCCAGCAACAATACTTCTAGTTAAAAAGTTTCTAGGCAAATAAATCAGACATAAAAGGTGGTTCAAATGGTCCCCCATCGTTTGCTTTCAGACTGTCTGGGCTATTACACTGAACACTGGCAGAGAGAAAGTAAAACATCAGTTCTTTCTTCTCCCTTCATGCCATACATTAAAAAACCCAACAACAACAATAAAAAAAAAACCCACTAAAACAACACAAAACCCCAAAACCACAAAAACCCAACAGGAAGTGTCAAACATTCCCTTCTGCTTCAGCAGCTGAATATTGCTCCAAGAAATAGCACAAACATATTAGGGACCCAAGAGTGATACTGAAGACAGAATAGTAGCTCTATTTGTCACTTGGTAAGCTGTCCAACAAAAGGGTAAAAAAATGAGAAGCAGCAGGAAAGCTCCAGCCCCATTTATCTGCCACCTCTTGAAACCAATGAAGCACCCAGAAGGCAAGAGTAGGTTAGAACACAATTTGAGTACGTGACAGCAAACCAGTAAGGACACTTGTTCACCAGAAATACTGCCCTGAAGAGGACAAAAATAGCTGCCAAGCAATGATTAAGTGCACTCCACTGACTTTGCAATCTTGAAAAATACAAATTTACTGGGACTAGGAAAGGCATTTCATAGGTGCTATTAATACCAGAAGATTCTCCTCATCAACAACCCACTGGTTAGAACTATACAGGTCCCAACATGAAAATTAGTGAGAAGTCAAAAAGAAAAAAACATTTTGCATCTTCTTGCATTTTGCATCTTATTTCCAAAAGCACAAATTCCTACAACTCGTTTATCTTCCTTCTGGCAAAAGCAGACATACAAGGACCTCATCTAAAATGACCTCAAAATCAGCAACTCTGTGTTGACAGATTCAGGGAACCTTTAAAAAGCAATATCTTCTTCCAGATTGGAATAAATCTGGAACTTTCAAACATCCTTGTTTTGAATAATGCTTTATTTTGATGCTACCTTTATCTGTAAAATGCATTTCAAAGAAGCAGCAAACAGATCCATACATTTAAAATGCGGATTAAAATAAACTGCTCCTGCAGTACAATAATATCCTTTCAATTTCTTACCAGTATGAATACATTTAAAACAAGCAAGTAAAGCTTGTTTTTCCTTTTTTAAATACCAACTGTAGCTTAAGTATGCTTATGCTTAATTTTCAAATGTTTAAATTGCAAAAACACCCATAAAATACAAAACCCTCAAAGTTGAGGCAAAACATGGGGAAGTTTGCCAAACCCTTCTCTAATCAAAACAAGATTATTAGAAACTGGCGGAAAAATAACTTGCAAAACCATAAGAGTACTACAACACCACAATGTACAGAAAGAGGAAAGTAACCACATGTAATGTCAGTAGATCCAGGGATACCCAATAACTGCTCAGAGATATTCTGGGTCCAAGTGGAAAGAAATCACCCAAAACAAATACCAAGGAAATATAGTGTCACCTGATTTTCTCTCGGGTTTCACCAATCAGGAATAGTGATCGGATTCATATAAACACACAATCTGCCAGCTTACTGCTATGTCAAAGAATAGTATCTTCTGTTAAATCTAAGTTCTGCTTTTCAGTACTCTTTAATGAAAGTCCTAGTCTCTAAAGCCTGCAAATACCATCCTGTGATTTGGCTGAGCATTTAGACTTAAGATGAAAGCCCATGTGAACCTTCTGAGGGTCACACATACCATATTCCTGGGTGGAATTGTCTCTCCAAAGGCGAGCAGCAAACAAGCTAGTAAAAAAATGCAGAACACAAACTACAAACTTTTTATACTTCAATTTGCTTTCTGCTGAAAATGCCATATCAACCAAAAGCAAACTTTTCTAAGTTGGTGCAGCGTCAGAAAACATACAATTTGCAATAGTAATTATTACTCAACGTGGCAATAGCTAGTATTAGAAAAATGAATTAGAACTCCCCAAAATGAACAAAATCCTCTGCAGTTCAGAAAGAATCTCTTACTCAAATTCTAAGAAATGTCCCAGAACACTTGTGAATCCCAAACAGCTAGTCCTGCATCATTATTCCCTGTTGAGGAGTGTTACTTGACAATAGCCCCAACTATTGAGACACTGTTCTTCCCATAACATTAATAACAGTCTCTCTGCTACACATATTCATGTACTAATCATTCACAGGAAACACATTGCCTTGTACTTCACAGGTCTTTTACTCCTCATGGAAGCACAGCATATGCAAATAAACTGATACTGTGACACAGATTTGCTTACATAGTGGCTGGAATCTTTATCATCCACCTTTCTCTTTTTGATGTCATTGGTATATTCAGGGCCATTCCTGCGTTTATCTGTGCTTCGCAGACTGTCGGGGACCAACAGCGAATTACTCTGTAAAGACAAAAACCAAGGCCAATTAAAAATTCCCTTTAAGTTTCTTTCATATATCTTTAAAAACTCAAGTTATACACGATAGATGCTTTAGAAATGTGATACCTACATAGTCTTCCATTCCATTTAGTTCAACTTAAAGTCCTCCAGGCAAACAAGTACAGCTTCATGCACTCCAAGAAGCCTCGATTTTCATTGTTTAACTTACCAAAAAAATTAGTTCACTTGTTAGTCACCATCTATTTAACTAATTCAACTGAATCTATTGTTTAGGGGAATCAGGCTTGCTGTTTATTCATGAGCAAGTAACAATGATTTTATTTATTTATTTTAATATAAATATCCCATAAAATAAAAGAAACTTACTAAATACAACCCCATTGACTGCTCACTTCTAGATCATCATTAATAGATGGAGCACCTGCAGGCATGTGTAGATATTTAGGGCAACTTGTCCTTAACTCTTAAAATAAGAAGTATTTATGAAATAAGTTTACACAGTAATCATTTGTTAGTTGCAGTAAATTCCAGTTGGATGCCTTCACAAATGTATTGCAAATAGAGATTAAATATTTTTACTTTCAGCATACCATTCACCACTAGTGTGAAATTAAGGCTAAAGTGTTGTTTGATTTAATCAGACAGGATCTGAAAAACTGAGGCCAACACACACACAAGACAAATGCAAAGACTAATCTTTTCCTCAAACTACATGGACTGCTTTCATTCATGCTAAGTTATGCTAAGTACAAACTGTTGACCCAAAGAGAAAGGCATTTTAGACATTTTTCAGTCACATGGCAATCTGGCATGCCTTCATCCCCACCTCCATCTCAGTTCCAGCTAAAGCATTAAAACGTGTTACAATGAGTTCTTTTAAGTGCAGAATTAGCATATGCAAGAGGGCAATTTGTTGACTGATGTGTTAATGCCGTGAACAATACTGAATGAGTTGAGAAAAAGAATTTCCTTTCACAAAGACCTGGTAAGCCTAGTTCCTAAAAGCCAAGTAAGTGCTTACATTAATATATATTTAAGTAAATAAGTATTTATACGAATACACATATTTCACAAGAGAAAAGCCTAATACGACATCTTTTCTATTAAGTGTAAGCCCTCAAAGGAAATATTTGGATTGAACAAAAAGCTAGAGATATTTACTCTTAATAATCATAAACATACACTAATAACCAGTGAACTGTGCACTGAGTGGCTACCCCTTTACAACCTGACTATAACAGCAGTTTTTGCTCAGACATTAATGTTTAGTCCCAAGAAGAAAGAAAACAAAATAGGGTACATAAGGCAATCTGAATCCTCTTTTTCCTGCATCTTAAGGTTCTTTTATTCATGACTAGTCAAGTTAAACAAATGCCAAGGGGCTTACACAAAGCATATGAGGGTCTAATGAAATTCAATATAAAGAAGTTAAAAATAACTGCCTTTACCACAATGTTTTGCAGCTAAAAGGTGGACTTGTTGGATCACTGAACTAATAGCCTTGACAAATACTGCCTGAACTTCACCCCTTGTCCCCTACCAGATGCATACAAACTTAAAGATTCACTATTTAAAAAAAAATAATAAACCCCATCTTCAACATTTTAAAGCTGAATCCATCACGTCTGTAGAAAACAGCAGAAAACTCATCAGCAAGCTGTCAGTTAAAACTTGACCACAGATTTGAACACTGCAAATTTCTTTTCAGAAGGAGGAAAGTCTTCTAACTAAGAGATTATTCTCTTAAAAATAATTTTTAAAAATATCTGTATTACAACTGAAGAGCTTAGAATAAAACATGGAAAATGCAGTAAAATCAACAAACTCAGTTTCTCACTTTAAATTGCCAAAATTAAGCAAAAGGGCAAAAGGGCAGCAGCTGGGAAAAATTTAGCAGCCTTGCTATTTAAAGTTACTACACAGAAGCATAGGGAACAGCTTGCAAATTTGGTCATTAAATATGTGTAACTACCGTGTCGCATATTTCTTTCTGGTTTGAAGTCTGCCCAATCAATGCTGACAAAATTCTGTATCGTTTGTCTTGCAGAATTTCAATAATGTGGAATGTATCTAGGAACTCCTAGGTTAACATAGCTTCTGCTGGTGCCTAAATGCAAAACACATTATTAGATTTAATTTTCCCTCAAACAACTGATGACTTATCACAAACACATAAATATAACAATAATCTATAGTCATACGACGTAATGTTGACTTTCAAAGAACAGTGAAGATAGGCTAGAAAATCCACCTTTCCTTATTTCATAGAATCATGGAATGATTTGGGTTGGAAGGGACCTTAAGCATCACCTAGTTCCAACCACCCTGCCATGGACAGGGACACTTTCCTGATAGGTTGCTCAAAGTCCCATCCAGCCTGATCTTGAAGATCTCCAGGGACAAGGCTTCTACGACTTCTCTGGGTAACCTGTGCCAGTGCCTCACCACTCTCATAGGAAAGAAATTCTTCTTTCAGCTTAAAACCATTACCTCTTGTCCTGTCACTGCACTGCCTGATGAAGAGCTCCTCCCCAGCTTTCCTGTAGGCCCCCTTTAAGTACTGGAAGCCTGCTATAAGGTCCTCCTGGAACCTTCTCTACGTTAAATAAGCTCAAGTCTTTCAGCCTATCCTCATATGGGAGGTGCTTCAACTCTCTGATCATTTTTGTGGCCCTCCTCCAGACTCTTTCAGCTCTGGTCATTCATACTTGCTATATATTCAGTCAAGCATACAGTCAGCTAGGAGACATCAGCAATAGCTTCAAAATGGTAAGAGTTCTCCTTATCTTTGTTTTTTTAAAAAAAAAGTCTATTTAGTTCTTCTACCAGGCCTACTAACATCTGGCCTATTTTCAAAAGTAGACATGTACTTTTATTTTAGCTATGATATTTTTCTAATTTTTTTCTAATAAAGCTAAAGAAATTTTACGTTGGGACTGATCTTCAATAATCAGTTTGCATTAAAAGGGCAAAGAGACATACATGTGTATAGCTGATTTCCTGAGAAACTGCAGGACACGAGTTTTCATTTAGTCTTCATTTCAATAGTATAGATGCATAATTGAGGATAATCCTTGTTTTCATAGTAGGAGTTCAATTTACCAATGCAACATCTTAAATGATGATTCTTGGATCAGAATAAATGGTCAAAATCAATTATATATCTATTTTATTTTTCTACCAGTAATTCAAAAGTTATTCATATGAATCCCTTTTCTTCAAAGAAGTCCCCAAAAAAGAAAAAATACCCTCATGTAGCATCACTTCCTGTCAGTTAATCAAACTGCATCAGGGCTGTGCAACAGGCAACTTGGGATCCTAGAGCAACTTTGCTACCAGCAAAAGTTAAACACAAAGCAGTAAATGTGAAATGAAAACCTAGTCATGGTGCACAGCGAGAAGGCATGTTCCCTATTAGGAATATAATGCACATTATTCAAACGCATTTCTTTGACTGTTCCTCATAGGAAATACACCCAAACCACAAGCAGGCATGCCAGAGGTACAGGCCGAGAGCTCACAGTATCTCATTTAGACCCAGTTATAATACAGCACAGAAAACTCACTAGAACATACAGAGCTGACAACTTTATACTGATCATTACAGCAATTAAATAACAGTACCTACATCACAACAGGGATCATGGTTCAACTACACTTGCTCTCAAATTAATATCTTCTCTAGTGCTGGGCTCCGCATCCCTCCCACGTCCCTTTCATCCAAAGACAAACATATACACTTGCTCTGTGCTTGGCCATTCACTTAATCGCTGTACATCCAAACCAACTGTAGCCACCTGCCATTAGACAGTACAGCTGACTACTTGCACTTGCCTGTACCACCAAGTAGGGCTGTTCTGTATATTTAACTACTACGACGGACCTTGCACCACACACAAGCACCATCTTCAGATACCCATATGCAGACAGGAACCAGTGCAACCCCTTCCTCAGTAGGCGAAACAGGATAAACTAACTAAACCACAACCAAAACATCCATTACTCAGCATTTGCTCAGTATTTTTACTGCTCATCATCAGGACTTACTGATACAGCGGATACTGGAAGAGGGACTAGCACTTAACCATCCTCTGCAGCAAGGCATAAAGATTGCATTTAAAGCTATTCGGCTTAACAATAATTAACTTTAATTTGTTGAATATGTTTCCTGCAAACACACATGTCAAAAAGTGACTTAGAAAATCAGTTGGGTTTTTAAAAAAAATTATTTGTGATAGAAAGCTGAGTTTACCACCATTTTAAGTTGTATTTAATCTAATATGTTCATTTTTGGAACAAGGAAATGTAGAAACCCAGAAGTCTTTGAATCACCACACTGATTCAATGATCAGGAGACATTAACAAAGAATAAGGTTTCTGTTGATTTCAGTATTTTCTAGCTAATGTTTGTCATTACGAGAGAATCTATAAAAATTTATACCAGACCACCCAAGTTCTCTTCCCCTTCATCATCGGTCTCAAGCTGCTTTTTATCAGCTACAAGCTAAACTGCAATGCAGCATCCCACAGCTCTCCTGTGTGAGCAACTCCTGCTGAAGCTAATGTGCAGTCTGCGTCAACACTGTAAGATTTGACTTATTTTTAAGTTGACAGAGTCAATAAAAAATAACTGATACTTTAAAAGATATTCAAGTTTTTCAATTATAAGCTATATAACAGAAAATAATACTTTCTTCTGAAAGGTCAAGAAGCACACATGTGCTACACTAAAAGAGTACCCTATATTCGTCATAAAACTCCTTTTATGATCCTCTCTCTCCCCTCCTCCCCAACCTAAAATAATCAAAGCACAAAATAAAATCTGCTAGCACAAAATATCAACCGAAAAGTAACATTCAATTATGCCTGCCACCTTCCTCCAAGACAAGGAGTGGAAGAACAGGAGAGAGCTAAGGACTTTTTCAGAATACTTTTCTGTCATAAGAAAAGAGCATTTGCTTTAAAAAATATGCTAAACAATGAAGGCAAAAAAAATTCTTGGAAAATTTATGAGTACTTTTTAAGTCTTAGAAAACAAGCTTAATATTTTTCAGGGACAAAAGATAAACACCACCCTCAACATAAATGCCAAGCACATAATGAAGACAAATTTCACTGTCTACAAATTGTTACTGATACAATAGAGCGCTTCAGAACATTCGCACTTCTATGCTGTCCAGACAGGATACTAGAAGAGTGAGTGAGACAACAAGTGAATGATAGATCAACACCTAAGACGAGTTTGGAAAATGTTGCCAGTACGTTCCCTAGAGAGAAAACACGGACATCCAAGTTCTTCAGTATTGACATCTCAGTCCCAAAACTTTATCAAGCTTCATCTACAAAGCTTCATTACTTTGCCTGGCTTCATTACCTACAGTCAGACAGTGTCACAATAGCAGGGACATCTGCTTTCCTACAGTACCATGACCCAGTTTTGGACGGTTAGACCTACATCAGACAAAACCCACTTGCTGTTACCCAAGAAGCCCTATAATTTAATTTTGACCAAATAATTTTAGTACTTCATGAAGTATAATATTATTAAGAACTTAAATGCATGTTTGTGCAATATATAACATTTATAATGCAAAGAAATTTCTTGCATTTCACTTCCTGAAGCTTTATGTAACATAAGGAAGAAAAACAGCCCTTGCCATTTAGATATGGCAAAAGTAAGCAAAATCAGGAACAATGAAGTCACTACACCTTTATATTCTTTTGTAAACATACAAATGTTACTGCATTATGAAGTATTTCTACAAATAGAATACATAAATGCTTGTGACTGCTTATTTGCTTAAGTAGACTTTAAAAAAAAAGTCTTCATTTAAAAATTAATATTCTCAAGTAATATGCCACAATATGTTTTAACTGAAAGCAACATCAAAAAAAAAATCAATATAAAACCCAGTACGCAAGCACTAAATTCCAGTCTTTCAATCCTCTGCATTTAAAGCTGCCAGCTTCTACTGGTGATACTGGGAGTTCACATTAGACATCTGACGGAAATGATATTGTAGAACTATACAGTAACACTAAACATCATGCTTCATTTACGTAACTAACACAAAGCATGGGGTTTTGAGTCTTGCATGATGAAAGCAACCCTTTATCAAGATTTCTGACATCACCACTACACTTTAAATGTTACTCTGAAAATCAAATTGATCTTATCTTGGTGACCCAGAGTAATTGCAAAATAAAAGCCTACTGCTCAGTTGAAACCACGTGTAACAATTAAAGAAACCTGTCAGTATGCCTTGTGTACTTTTGACCAATTTTATACTATCCTTAAAAATATATTTTAAAGAAAAAGAAATCCATTAAAAAATACAACAATTAGAGATGTTCAAAAAGCAAATCATTCACTGAGCATTTTAGCCAGATTTGAATTATGACTCCTTCATTTACTGTTAGGCCAAGATTTTAACGCAACACTAAATTTCAGCAGTTTTAAGTTTGAGTCCACCTGTATTCAGCTATCAAAGTTTAATTTAATTATGAAATACTATTCTGTACTGGGACTAAAAAGAAACTATAGCCACCACAGTGTAGTAACCTGAACTCAACATAGTCATACAGCAAAGTTCCTCTATTTAATAAAGCCTCCAGTTGTTTAAAGGTTACTTAGTAGTAAACCCAGCACAAAAAAGCCTACTACAGATACTAACCAACCAACCATGGGTTACACACATGGAGACAGAAGTAACTGCACTGTCAATTTTATGTACTTTAATTAAGTAAAACTGACATATATAGTAAACTGAGAAAGTAATATTGTAAATCTCCCACAACACAAAATTCAGGTTTAATTTCTGAGAGTTGACCTTTCGTAGGCAGGAACTATTCTCAGCTACAAGATGAATTTAGAGTCTGAATTTCACTACACTGAAGCAACTGATTTTAAACTCAAAAGCCTTTTAGCAAAGTACATGATGAACAGGGCAGGGGAGGATGGGAAGAAGGACAGTAAACATAACACAAAGCCATCACCCACATGAGAGTGTGTGTGCGCGCGCACAGACACATACTGCAAACCATCTTCCTTAGCTCTTCAGTAGCTGAAAATCCTGTAGTTATGTCACTCAAACAAATATGCCCCATTTAAAGAATGGGAATCTTTAATAAGTTTGAGGCTCCAGAGAAACCATCTTAAAATTATTTCTAATTACACTGCCATTGATAATATTAAGCAAGATTAAACCAATGGTTCTTGCTCAGTAAACTAGGAAAAAAACTACCACAAAATATACAGTTTCCAGTAAATAACGGTATTCAAAAAAAAAGGAAAAAGGCAGCAATAAAAATCAGAAATTCAGTACCATACAGATATCTGTCAAATAACTTTTCCTAGTTATTCTCTCTTCTAATTGAGAAGAAACAAAAGGGCTCAAATTCACCTATGGCATCAACAAGCAGACTAGCTTTGTTCGTTCTAGCATGTGAAAGTTGCACATGCCCATCTTCAGATTAATATAGCATAATCACTCAAAGCACAACAGCATAAAAAGATTTAACAAAGCAGTTCTTAGCTGGTTTGCGGGTAAGATTATCTTAAACTAATTCTATTACAGCTTATGTCTAAACGGGAAAAAAGCATTGCTATGGAAGTTATGCCTGAAGCACAAATTAGGCAGTAAAGACATTAATATAGCTTAAACAGATTCAGCTAAAAGAAACTCCTACAGCCAAACACTGTCATGACACATGAATTCTAAATTTCTCATCTGTTCTGCAACTGTAATTCCTGAAAATCCTACAGAAAAATTCTTTACTCTCCCTAGTAATGTCATACTTTACGTTGCAGTCAACATCGTTAGATTTGCAGCTTCCCCCTTGCCAATGAGCAACATTAAGTTCAAGCCTTCCAAAAATCATTCTGCTCAGAAACAAACCTGATTCATACAGTCCCAAACAAATGAATTGGTGTTCTGCCTGAAACAAGAGTTATCTTAACAGAAAAGATATGCGCCTAGTATCATGAAACTGACCTAAAAGAAAAACAAACTACAACACCTGATTATTACATTACTTAGAAGTGGAAACATTAGCAGGAATATTGGTACTTACTGTGCCCGGCTCTCTGTCTGCTCCCGCAGTAACCAAGAAATGCACAGACATGCCCGTTCAGACACAGAAGCAAGAATAGAAATAAAAAAGGGGGGAAAAAATTAGAACACAAGCCACGAACAGTTTTAAAATGGCTTTTATTTGTACGTCATTGCACATTCCTAATACAGTGATTTCCTGAAAATTACAGTATTTTGTAAACATGATTTACAGTTTATCCATACACATAGCCTAGTTTTATTTCATGACAGAATAAATTACTTCTCAAAAATTAGTTAAGTGCAATTTTGCCCAATATTTAATTGTGTACTAGAATTTGTCTATGAAACTAAAGTAACAGATGCAATTATCTAAATCTTTTGCTTGAACACTTTCGCTTCAAAATTTAACTTCTCCTTCCCCCTACTTTCCCACCTACCCATTTAACAACATTACTTTGAAAAAATTACCCATTATGCAGTTCAACAGTTTTCCACAACGTGGTGCAGGCCACTGGAGTTACAGCTAAGCATTTACCAGGATATCAAAATGCGCTGAAAACTACAGAGCAAGTGACATCCAGTGATCCCCTTTTAAAATACTGCAAACTTCCAAACTGAATTTTGCTTCAGTGATATATATGCAGGCATTTCTAAGTTGGCCAACAGTTTTTTCTCACTCTATGTATCTTGAATTCTTTAGAAATGCACATAGTTTGCAGCAATGTGCAAATCTGACAGTGTCCTAATCAGGCCTGCCATGCCTCTCACCTCTGTGGTGCTCTGCATCATGATGCTTCTTGTCATCTTTTATTGCCAAGTGAGACTGCCCACCCAAAGCACTAGAAAGGGCAAGAAGGCCAGCACTGCTTCCAAGTGGAGGGATTCCTGGAGGCTGAAGTCCTGATGGATGCGGTGTTAGAGGCACTGGTGGTCCATGGCCATGGGAGAGATGTTGAGCCTGCAACTGTTGCTGCTGTTCCCAGCGGTACCATTCCCAGAAGAACAACGTACAGCACATAGCATAGGAAGGAGAAGGGAGAAGTTGGGTTAATTATTAAGAAACAACAAAGGACTTTTTCATGTGTGACTTAAATCTAGCCTCTCTTCCTTGTCCTACCACACCAATATACTACATCATATCCTGTTATCTGTGGACAGCCCTGTTCATATCCCATAAAACAAAAAAAGGCTGGCTGGATACTTGTTCTGCAGCCCGAGCAACAGGTTCAAATACTCAGGCAGTTTTGGGCAGCTACTGCCTGCCACAGCATCATCAGTGACAAACAGCAAAAGCAGCAGCAGCAGAAGGCCCAAATATCTCTCCCTGCTAATCTCACATGACTGCTGTGGGGGAAAAAAAGGTTTCACTCACAAGACTGATTTAAACTCACCTCTCTTTCTTCCCCCAATCTGGAACAGTAAGTAGGTTTCTATTTCGAATATTAAAAACCCTAAAAGACACTGCTCAATTTCCTACTTATTGTAGTGAAATTTATATTTTATTCTAGCTGAGCTTCCGAAGAAAAAAATGGTCATGAATTAACACTGTGTTTAGGAACCAACTTTTAGTTTAAAAATCTAGGTATTCTATAAAACATCAATAAGGTCATGGAATTCCTAACAAGAAACATGGTCTTAATGAATTAAAATACTTCCACCTGTTCCAAAAGCAGCTTTCAAGATCATTATCGTAATAAGTGGAGAAACAATCCTGCAACCAATCTGGCAAAATAACCTTTAAGCAACTGTAGAAATAAAATACTTCTAATGGAATGACTTCTCCACAGTTTAAATATTAAGGTATTTTCTAGTTAAAAATGTTATGGTTTTATGAAGATTTTCCAAGTTCAGCTAACCATTCAATTTGTCCAAAATACTCAGCACAGATTTATTTAGGAAATTAAGCTCCAAAACCATCTTAAGCTTAGTCACAGCTCCCCTTTAGTCTCCAACAGGCAATCAGATTTTCTGTTCTTTCCCGCTTCATTCTGCCTGGGCATAAGAACAGAAGATAGAACTAATATCTCCACCTTGACCACACTCCAATATCCCTCTGTTGAAGCTAACTACCACTGAAAAAGCTAGAGTACCACTCAATTCATAGGATCAAAGAGAAGACTGATGACTAAATGTCTGAACAGGATGAGCTCAGCTAGACATGAGTTTGACCTGGTGAATGCCAGTGATCCTGTAGGAGCAGGCAACACTGTTACAGTACTTACAGATACTGAAATCATACCTAGATTAAAACTCACAGTATTACACAAGTTAACCCAAAATAGCTCAACTTAAAATAATCCTTAAATATTTCATCTGTTTTCATAGGTCTCAAAAGTTTAAAGACAAACTGTTAGCAATACTTGCTTAATATCCACAGGCATATGAATGACTTAGATAACTGCTATGCCCCTACATTTTCATTTCTCATAACCCCATCCCAAGACATGCCTTGAGATGTTTATAAATTCATGTAGACATAAGTAATTGACACTGAAGAACTCTGGACTGAACCTGCTAATCTTTCACTTTTCTGCTGTCCCAACTGTAAAGCAGCCATCACTTACTAATTTTTTATATAATGTATATCTCAAAATTTACCGCAATTATTTTAGTCAATTCTATAAAGTTGTAAGTTTATCAAAACTTTCTCACAATAAGTATAAGGAATTTCTTTCCATGCGCAGCATAAAAAGCCCCACTAGTCTTCACTGTAATACATACATCTGATTATTATTATTGCCAACTTTTCATTGTTTTAAAGGCAAAGTAAGAGAGATTTCTTGCTCTTCCTTTTCAATGTGTTTACACCAACCCAAAAAGTATTACAAATTATTTTCATTCAAAGTAATTAAAGCCAAAGACCACCTTCTACAAAATCAACCAGCTATTGCTAGTGAAACTCCAGTTAACTGAAGAAGTATCATCAAAGAGCACTATAAAGTCTGACAGGGCTACAAATTTTCTGGGTTTTTTTGGTGGTTTTTTTTTGATCTAGCCTCTCAGGAATAAAAGAACATCTCTCTTCACACACACTATATCAATACTTCAGTAGATTCTAGCACGTTTCCTTAAACCAAGAGATAATCAGAAGTTTAAGCAGGCTTTCTCAGAAAAATAGTATCATAGTTGCTGCCTTCCTCCTTAATCACTTAAGGCGAGTCAGTCATCTGCACTCTAGCCATGAGACAACATGCATCAACAGTACTGTGCTGCATTCACGGCATTGGTCTTACCTGTCCCCAGCTGCTCTATTACACTGGGTTACCTAGCTGCGGCATGGAATTAGCCAAGAACAAAAAGTGATTTATCCATTTGAAATTAGTTTTGCAGAGAAAAGCCTCCTCCCTACTCCAGAAGTGAGCTCAAATTAGCTTCCTTTGCAGCATGGGCAGGGGAAGGTCAAAACACGGAAATAGTTAAATTGTTTCCATTTTTGTCCCTTAGCAAGGGTGTGAATATTTCCTCTATTCATTCTTGTCTTGCTTAGTTTAATTACTAAACAAGTTAACCTGCATGATTGGAGGAAACATAGCTTATTGTCTTTGGAAACCAAACTGTTAGGGATGTATTATCTACAATTTCCCTGCTTCTGCTTTGTAGACTACACACAGGGTATTTCAAAAGTCCCAGAGATTAGGAACAGATTAATTCCCTCTAAGAGGTTCTGAAGCTGAAAGCATTTGATCAGAAGGGCTATACTTTGTTTCTTTGAGCGGACTGCATATGGACAGTGTGGAGTAACACCCAGTGTAAGATGTAAAATGGATTATAAGAGTTGTAAATGGAAACACATTGCCCTACATAACATCTTACCAGCTTTGCAAAATTATTTTAGGGTAGCAGAGGAAAATGGTTCCCAATGATGCTTCAGTATCCAATCATATTAAACAGATTTAAAATGGAAAACCTGATCGCGGTCTTTTAAGCCAACAAAGGTATTTTGTGATTTATTGTTTATATGTTACCTATTCATAATAGGTTTGAAGTTCTCTCTGACCCATAAAGATGATCCTTTCCAGAAGTTTATGTCCTTTTTATTCGAAAAACTTAAATTGCTAAGAGTATTATGTTCTCTTTCTAGAAGCGAAAAAAAGGAATGCTGTACACAAAGGCAGAAACTGAACACCAGGGCGATGGATAACAGCAGTGCTCAGATGTATTTAGTAACTAGACATTTGCCACAGTAGATCCTAGAAACAATTATGCTATGCATATAATCACTTTCCTGTCACTTCAAAGACACTAATGCCTGCTCTGTCATCTTGTAAGGGCTTAGCAGCAGTGAGATATAAAACAGAGTAAGTTGGCAGCAGTATTATGGTCTACTAAGCATGTTCATTAGCAGTTAATTAAAAACTAGACACCTGCCATAAGAACCAAGCTCAAAAATGGATGAGTAACAGGTCTGTCTTACTACCAATTATCGTCATTACTTGCAGAGCAAAGGCTGTGCCCATTTTCAGAGGAAAGTAGGAAGGTAGAGTGCAATGATGCATTCGTAAGTGACTGCACTGAGATAATTAGCTATAGCAGTGATTTTAAAAGCATCAGTAGTTTGCTCACAATTTTGTGGCAAAACCATAAGTTTTTCATATTTGCAAAGGGAGAAAAGGAATGGCAAATTCAGCCTATTGTACTACCCTAGATATGTTTTAAAGCCTCATTTTTTTTCCACAGTATTCCCTTAACTAGACCACAAATACCTCAAAATCAACATATGAAAAACACAGCACTTGCTTCCAGTAAACAACTCCTAACAATTTTAAACACAGTACAGTTTTTCACCTCTAACATCCTAGGCAAGTTCCAGCTATGAAGAGCTCTTTAACTAGCACTTCAAATTTGGAATTGATTTTCAACCTTGGCCAGAGACTGAATAAGTAAATCTTTGTGACATATATTTCCTATACACAAAGAATGACTCGTCTCCTTCAGGCTCCTTGCACATAAAGATGGAGCATAAGCTCCTACAATCCCACTTCCCACCTTAAAGTAGCTCTGTTGAGGTCATAAGCAACTACAGCTTACTTAAAAAAAAATATCTAACCTCAGGCATTTTGTGATCCTGCATTTTTTATTGCTTACTGTTTTCTCCCTTTTTAGATGTGTTCTAAAACAAAAAAGTTAGCTACTACTATAATTTCTTAATTTTCTACCTAATTCATTTGAAAAAACTGTGTTTATTTTAGTTCATTTGGTATCATTACCTCCTCTTCTTCTAAATGTTATTTCTGACAGATAGGAAGCTATACTATACCACAGTAAAGAAACTTCAAAGTGCCCACCATTGCATCTCTAGCTAGTGAGCCAAGAATGGAGTCTCTGTAGTTATGTTGAAGTTATCTGAAAACCAGTCATTATGCAAACAAGCCTCAGGGCCTTGGGTGTGGGAAAAGAACAACTTTTCAGAAGAAAAAACAGTGTCTTCAGCTAGCCTCTTCCATCCATAAATCTCTAGTACAATGACATTTCACAGTTTACAAAAGGAGAGTATTGGCAAAAGCTGTCAAAAACCATATATTTCATATATATGACATTTGTGCGGCAGTGGCATGATTATTTAAAGACCCAACTGTCTCATAGGAAAAACCATTTTCGTTTTTCATGCTTTATTATAGAAAATGCATAGGATACTGTCTTTGAGTCTTACCATTTATTTCCCACTCCCACAAAAAATAACAATGGAAATAAAACTTTTTACTCTATAGAGAATTGATGTCAGAAAGCAAATATCAAAGTCAGAAGGAAGATAATAAAGAATAAACTTAAGATAACTCTGGGCCAGGCAGTGGTGATAAATGGCGTTAAATCCAGTTGGAGGCCAGTCATAAGTGTTGTTCCCCACGGTTCAGTGCTGGGTCTAGTCCTGTTCAATATCTTTATTAATGACCTGGATGAAGGGATTGAGTGCACCCTTATCAAGTTTGCAGGTGACACCAAGCTGGGTGGCAGTGTTGATCTGCTTAAAGAAGGGAGGTGCTGCAAAGAGACCTGGACAGGCTGGATCAATGGGCTGAGACCAACGGGATGAGGTTCAACAAAACCAAATGCTGAGTCCTGCACCTGAGACACAACAACCCCATGCAGCGTTACAAGCTTGGGGAAGAGTGGCTGGAAAGCTGCCTGGAGAAGGACCTGGGGTGTTGGTTAACAACTGGCTGAATATGAGCCAGCAGTGTGCCCAGGTGGCCAAGAAAGCCAATGGCACCTTGGCCTATACCAGAAACAGTGTGGCCAGCAGGACCAGGGAGGTGACTGTGCCCCTAAACTCAGCACTGGTGAGGCTACACCTCGAGTACTGTGTTCAGTTCTGGGCCTCTCAGTATAAGAAGAACACTGAGGGGCTGGATCATGCCCAGAGAAGGGCAAAAAGGCTGGAGAACAAGTCCTATGAGGAATGGCTGAGAGAACTGGGGTTGTTTAGCTTGGAGAAGAGGAGGCTGAGGGGAGACCTCATCAGTGTCTACAGCTGCCTGAAAGGAGGCTGTGGCAGAGCGAGTATTGATCTCTTCTCTCAAGTGACAGGTGATAAGACAAGGGGAAATGGCCATCAGTTGTGCCAGGGGAGGTTCAGACTAGGTATTAGGAACACTTTCTTTACTGAAAGGGCGGTTAGACACTGGAACAGGCTGCCCCAGGGAGGTAGCTGAGTCACCAACCCTGGAGGTGTTTCAAAAAACGAGTAGATGAGTTCTTGAAGAACATGGTTTAGCATAAGATGGCTATGGTTGGACTCTATCTCAAAGATCTTTTCCAACCAGAAGATTCTATGATTTTCTACTACAGAAATCTGCTTTAAATTAATGTTGAATTTGTAAAGAGAAGGCTCTTCAAAGTTTTTCACAGCTCCTGTTTCCACTTGTTTAAACAACACAAACCACACTAGTACGTCTCAAATGCACCTCAACTTTTTTTTATGCAGTAAAGGTTACATAAATTGCTTAACATAAACCAGAAAACTGATGCTTTACTGGGATGAAGGCAGCTTACACATTCCCCTAAGCAGTCCTTTTCTCACAAATTAACTTCTCCTTAAAGGTAACTGAAATAAGTCTGAGAAGTTATATTTCACTGCTTTGCTGATAAAGCAAGAGTAAGAACTACAAACCAATCCATTCTACCACCTTATCTATTAAAAAAGAAAAAACCCTCAGATACAGGACCCTCAGTTATGACCAAAGTACTCCATGAAGCTACTGCAAAACAACATGAAGTTTCTGGTTCTCTATTAGAGTCTTATTTGTTTTTCTTTTACTTCTTTTCTACTTGGCCACTTGATTCCTTCCTCTTTGTATTATTCCCTTCTTCCCAGAGCTCACTTTCCCTCCGTTCCTATGGAATCTTCCTTCAGGAACAAAGCCTTGTCTTCTTTATTCTTCACAAAACTCAAAATAGAAAAAGCAATGTTGATTTCAACAGGCTTATGAAGATTAAAAAATCTACTTCATCCTCTTATGCTCTTGCTACACTTTTACAGACGCATACCTGTTTCACATATATTTCTTCTACAAATCTATGCTACACTGTATTGCCATAGAATATTAAACCTGGCCAGCTATAGAGACAATGCTTTTTTTCTCTTTGAATTAGAGTTTAAACTACATTCTTTAATCTTGCTAAAGTGAGGAAAGTTAGCCTAAACACAAGCATAATTCCCCATACAATTGCTCTAAGGATAGAACTTCTTCACTATGTAAAGAAAGAAAATAAACACTAGTAGTATGGCAGCTTCATGACTGAAAACGTCTCTGAAAGAAAAATCTGTATTTATTAATTGGAGGTGTAGTTCAAGAGAACAATGATTCCATAGAAAAATTACAACACAGGACGAGAACACAGACTCTAATGTGGAGCCAATAAACCACTCATACGTGGGACACCTGCAAAGAACCCACAGAAGGCAACTGAGCTCACAAAAATCAAAGACTCCACCTACCTAGCAAAACTCAAAATTCAATTTGTTATTACTACAACAGGGAAAACTGAGAAAATCCTTATGTAGTATTTATATCTTATATACGTTATGCATTTTATAGGGATTTTTTTTTTCAAATGAAGCCTCTCAACATGAGAAAGGCTTGGGTTGCTATCAGTTTGAATTACATAGTCATTATCAGCCAGCAGTAGTACCTACTTGTACTACAAATACAGACACAGCACTTGTTTTGAATCACAAGATACCATTTTAAATTTTAATATTGTATGTAGCTTTACACCCATAGAACTGAAACAGGTCTTCAGTGCTCCCCAGTATAATGCAAATACCAACTATGAAAAAAACCTGCAAGGACATCTTATTAACCATTGATTGGTTTCCATATCACCATTAACAGACTGCAGAGATACAAACTGCAAAGGAGAAAGAAGCAGTCTACCTTTTCTCTAGCAGTATGCTGAGCAGCATCTCTAATCTTTGCTCTGCCTTTCTGCCTCACTTTGAACAGCCAGGTTTCTCTGCCTTTCCTTCTGGCATTTTGGAAGGCAAACTCAGGCACCAGAATTACAGAAATAAAGAGATATTACACTTCAAGGTTCTTAAAAAATATCACTCTTGTAAGCAGTAATGACAGATGTGGGTAACCCCACAAATCAAATGATTTGTTACCATGCCCAGTGAATAAGCACATCAGCTGGTTTTCCACTAAAGCGGTTCGCAATTAACTATTTAACAAAAATTTTGTAATAATGGTTAAATGGCAAGATTTTTAACATCCCATTGACACAGAGGGAATAATTACTTAGTACTTCCAGCATGACTGGCACCTTCACAAGAGGCGATCTGCACTGGCAGCCTAGATGCGCTGTGGAGCCTCTGCAGATCATCCCATGCTGGCAGAGCCCAGCAGCAAGGATGCAGGATATTGCCAGCAGATGGAATTCTTCCAGTTCAGCAGCATCTTAGCCCCAAGATGCATTAGCATTCCACTGGTGTAGATGCATCCACATAAGGACTTTTCTTCCTAATGTCTAACCTAAATTTCCCCTTTTCTAGTTTAAAGCCATCCCCCCTCATCCCATCACTACAAGCCCTTGTAAAAAGTCTCTCCCCAGCTTTCTTGTAGGCCCTCTTCAGGTACTAAAAGGCTGGTATAAGGTCTCCATGGAGCCTTCTCTTCTCAAGGCTGAACAACCCCAACATTCTCAGCCTATCCTCATAGCAGACGTGCTCCAGCCCTCTAAGCATCTTTGTAGCCCTCATCTGGACCCGCTCCAACAGTTCCATACCCTTCTTAAGTTGGGGATTCCAGAACTGGACACAATACTCCAGGTGGGGTCTCACAAGAGTGGAGTGGAGGGGGAGAATCACCTCCTTCAACCTCCTGGTCATGCTTCTTTTGATGCAGCCCAGGACATGGTTGGCCTTCTGGGCTGCAAGTGCACATTGCCAGCTCATGTTGAGCTTCTCATTAATCAGTACTCCCAAATCCTTCTCTGCAGGGCTTCTCTCAATTACATTGTCCCCCAGCGTGTACTGGAACCACAGATTGCACCAACCCATGTGTAGGACCTTGCACTTGGCCTTGTTGAACCTCATGAGTTCACATAGGCCCACTTCTGCAGCTTGCCCAGGTCCCTCTGGATGATGTCCCATCATTCTGGTGTGACAACTGCGCCACTCAGCTTGGTGTCATCTGCAAACTTGATAAGGGTGCACTCAATCCTGTTGTCAACATCGTCAAAGAAAATACTAAACAGCACTGGTCCCAGTAAGGACCTCTGAGGGACACCACTTGTCACAGGTCTCCATCTGGATATAAAGCTGTTGACCACTACTCCCTGAACGCGACCATCCAATTCCTTATCCATTGAGCAGTTCACCCATTAAATCCATATCACTCCAATTCAGAGAGAAGGATATTGTAGGAGACTGTGTCAAAGGCTTTCCAAAATTCCAAACAGATTATATCCATTGCTTTTCCCGTGTCCACTGATGCAGTCACTCCATCGCAGAAAGCTTCTTGGTTGATCAGGTAGGACTTGCCCTTGGAGAAGCCACATTGGCTGCTGTTACAGTTTAGGCACTGTAAGTCAACTTAAACCTTACCATTAGTACTAAGTGCAGCCCCATCAAAGCATACCTAGTGCACTAGAACATGCATCATACCACAGCTAGCAGCTATGACTGCAATACAACAAGCAGCCCACAAACTAAAGAAGCCCTTTTGCTAAGCATAATCTTATACACATACACACACATAAATTTTATATATCACATATATCCAATGATCTATTCGATATCTTAATATATTATACGATTAACATAGTTACATACTACGTATATACCTGAGGAGAGATTGTTTAGCAAAGAACAGGGAGTAATGGTTTTAAACTAAAGGAAGGTGGATTTAGAATGCAGACAAAAATTTTTTACAATTACAGTCTGGAACAGGTAGCCCAGGGAAGTAGTCAAGGGCAGGCTGGATGGGGCTCTGAGCAACCTGATCTAGTTAAAAATGTCCCTTTTTATGCAATGGGTTGGGACTAGATGATCTATAAAGATCTCTTCTCACCCAAAGCATTCTATGACTGTGATATACTATACATTATACATACTATTCTGCATGTATGATACATACATATTAATGTTTACACTTTTACATAAAAATAGAAACAAATCAGAAGAACAAGTTCTATGGGTCACAGAATGGTACGGGTCACAGAATCACAGAATGGCAGGGGTTGGAAGAGATTTCTGGAGATTACTGAAGTCCAATCCACCTGCTGAAATAGGTTCACCTACAGCATGTTGAACAGGAACATGTCCAGCCTGGTTTTGAAAATCTCCAGAAAAGGAGACTCCACAACCTCTCTGGATACCCTGTTCCAGTGCTTTATCACCCTCACAGTAAGAAGCTTTTCTTCATGTTTTCAGATGGAATTTCCTCTGCTCCAGTTTGTGCCCATTGCTCCTTGTCTTGTTAATGGGCAGCACTGAAAAAAGTCTGTCCCCTTTCAATTGACACCCTCTCTTTAGATTTTTATAAGCATTGGTAAGATTCCATCTCACCCTTTCTCCTTCTCCAGACTAAACAGAGACAAGTCTCTCAGCCTTTTTTCATAAGAGATGTTCCAGTCCCCTAATTGCCTTCACAGCACTCCACTGGACTGTCTCTTGAGTTGGGCAGCCCAGAACTAGACAGATTACCCCAGAAGCAGCCTCACAAGGGCTGAGTAAAGGAGGACAATAATCTCCCCCAACTTGCTAGCCACACTCTTTGTAATGCACCCCAGGATATTCCCAGCCTTCTTGGCCACAAGATCAGATTGCTGGCTCATGGTAGCTTGTGGTCTCCCAGGACTCCTAGGCCCTTCTCCACTGAGCTGATTTCTAGCAGATCAACCCCAAAATGTACTGGTGTGTGGCGTTATTCCTCCCTAGGTTCAGGACTCTATACTTGCTTTTATTGAACTTCATTAGATTCTTCTCCGCCCAGCTCTCTAGCTTGTCCAGTTCTGGCTGAAGAGCAGCACAGACTTCTGATGTATCAGTCGTTCCTCCCACTTTTGTATCATCAGGCTTCCCGAGGGTACACTCTGTCCCCTCATCCAAGTCATTGACGAACACATGGAACAAGACTGGGTCCTTTACAGAACGCTACGGAACAAATCTAGCTAAAGGCTTCCATTTAGATTCTGCTCTGCTGATGACAACCTTCTGTGCTCCGCAATCCAGCCAGTTCTCAATCTACATCCCTATTCACACAGTTCCTAAGGGCACCTATGCGGATTTTACGGGAGACGTGTCAAAAGCCTTGCTGAAATTAAGGTATCACAGTACCACAAGGTTGGAAAAGACCTCTGAGATCATCTAGTCCAACCTATGACCCAACACTAGCACCCACTCGTCATTTAAACCATGGCACTAAGTGCCTCATCCCATCTGTTTTTAAACACCTCCAGGGACGATGACTCCCCCACCTCCCTGGACAGAGCGTTCCAATGGCCAATCACCCTTTCAGTGAAAAATTTTTTCCTGATATCAAGCATAAACCTTCCCTGACGAAGCTTGAGACCATGTCTTCTTGTCCTGTCACTGGTCGCCTGAGAGAAGAGACCAACCCCTGCCTGCCTACAACCTCCTTTTAGGTAGTTATAGAGAGCAATGAGGTCTCCCCTGAGCCTCCTCTTCTCCAGGCTCTCTCAGCCGCTCTTCACAGGGTTTGTGCTCCAGATCCTTCACCATCTTTGTTGCTCTCCTCTGGACACTCTCCAGCATCTCAACATCTCTCTTAAACTGAGGGGCCCAGAACTGCACACAGTACTCAAGGTGCGGCCTGACCAGCGCAAGTGTAAGGACATGATAACTTCTCTACTCCTGCTGACCACACCATTCCTGATGCAGGCCAGAATACCATTGTTCCTCTTGGCCACTTGGGCACACTGCTGGCTCCTGTTGAGTTTCCTGTCCACCATCACTCCCAAGCCACTTTCCACTTGACTACCCTCCAGCCCTTCTGTCCCCAGCCTTTAGCTCTGCATGGGTTGTTGTGTCCAAAGTGTAGAACCTGGCATTTGGACTTGTTAAACTTCAGCCCATTGGAATCAGCCCATTTCTCCAGCCCGTCAAGGTTCCTCTGTCGGGCCCTCCTACCCTCCAGCAGATCGACACTTCCTCCCAGCTTGGTATCATCTGCGAACTTGCTAATGATGGACTCGACCCCCTCATCCAGATCACCACCAAAGATATTAGACAGCACTGGGCCCAACACCGACCCCTGGGGAGCACCACTAGTGACCTGCCGCCAACTGGATGGGAAGACATCCACTGCATCCACAGTATCCACTGCTCTCCCCTCATCTACACAGCCAGCTTTGTCACTGTAGAAGGCTATCAGAATAGTTAAGCACGATTTCCCTTTGATGAACCCACATTTATCACTCTCAATAACCTTTTCTTTTCCTCCAGATGCATGGAGATGACATCCAAAATGAGCTGTTCCACCACCTTTCCAGGGATAGAGGTGAGGCTAACTGGCCTGTAGTTTCCTGGATCCTCCTTCATGCCATTTTTGAAGGTTGGGAGTGATTTTATCTTTACTCCAGTCCTCAACAACCTCTCCTGCTTCTCGGTTTTCTTTTAAAGATAATGGAGAGCGGCTTAGTAATAACATCGGCCAGCTCTCTCTGTACTCATGGGTGGATCCAATCAAGGCTCACAGGTCTGTGGGTGTCCAATTTGCGCAAAAGATATCTAGGGAGATCCTTCTGGACCAAGGGACAGTCTTCCTTTACGCAGACCTCCTCTTTCCTCCAGGGTCTGGGACTCCTGAGGGCCAGCCTTAGCCGTAAAGACTGAAGCAAAGAAAGCATTCAGTAACCCCGCCATCTCTGCATCCTCCATCACCAGGTCACCCATCTCATTCAGCAGCAGGTGACAGTGTTCCTATATTCCTCCCACGTCTGGTCCTTTTCCCATATTCCGTAAGCCTCCTTCCTCCATTTCAGTTTTTCCAGCAGCTCCTTCCTCATCCATGCAGGTCACCTGCCTCCTTTATTTGGTTTCTTACTCCTAAGGATGCATTGATTTTGAGCTTGAAAGAAGCACTTAAACTGCCCTCTTGAACATCCCTGGCCTTCTAGAGCCCTAACCCATGGGATTCCTCCAAGGAAGTCTTTGAAGAGGTGAAAGTTAAGTCTCCTGAAGTCCAGGGCTGTAATCCTGCTTATGGTCCTGCAATGGTAATTTTTTCCTTAGGTTAAATAATGGGTTTGGGTTTTTTTTCTTAGACTAAATTCTGAGGAAAAAAGGGACCAATAGCAAAGCTTCAGTCACATTGGAGGGAAGAGATTCTGCAACAATGGAAGAACAAGAGAAGCTTTTATAAAGGACAGATGACACGGGACAAGATAGAGTAGAATGGTAGAGTCAGAGTAAAATGGAAAAAAATTACCTTGTGCAGGAAAAGATGTCTGCAAAGGATGTCCTAGACTGCAAAGGAAACTAACAAATTCACAACCACATCCTAAAACCCACAAAGACAACCTTAGATACTTGTGGTGCAGACAGGACAAAGGCTGGCTTTCTGAAACCAGTTACATTCTTCTGATCACTGTCATTGTAAGTCAGTTCAAGAACAAAGCTTTACTTCAATTTCAGGCAAGCACATAGTTCTTTCTCTGAAGACTCAGATGTAAGACAGAAGTCTCTAGAACAAAGCTGTCAGCACACATTGCTCCTGGTTTGCAGAAACTGCCAGCATATTTGTTTATTTTCTGGGGCAACCACAAATTCTTGCTCTTACTTACCTTCTAACCTCAAATCTATATATTTGCCAATGACATCATCGGATTTTATTCAATGACACTTCAAAAGCATGTTCCTGCTGCCACAGTAGCCAAAAACAAGTACTTCAAGCATGCACCAATTTGGAAACGACAAAGATATTACTCTAGGGCATTTTACTGCTGATGGATAATTATCTCAAGAAGTATTTATTTTCCTTCCATGCTGTTTTAGTCTCCAGAAATTTAAATCTTGCTGTATAGGAAAACAGTAATCATGAAGTAGAAAAGCTTTTTTGGTAAATTAAAATCTGGATGTTAAATACAGTATTTTAAATTATGCTCTTCACCCTTTTGTCCCAGCTACTACCAACTACAAAAACACTTCAGAGAAAGAATGTCAAATATGGCAGTCATGAGAAAAGCATTGCCTTGATTTTAACTTACCATCCAAGACACAAACAAGATTCTTGGAAATTTCCTATACATACTATAACATCTTCCACCTAACAAATGATGATACCTTCTGAATATGCATTTGAGAAATCCGCTTTTGCTAATCCTTCCTTTTACTGCCTCAATATTACTTCTTGTAAGTATTCAATTTAAAGAGCTACAGTTAGCCAGTACCTTCAAAAACTTGAAAGCTGCTCAGGTTCACAAATCTGTGACCATATACTCGGTCTCATCTTTAACTTGCAGCTTAGATATTAGATCTAGATTAGAGAGCCACCTAAAGATCTTTTATGTTTCTTTTTGGACAATATCCAAGATGCAGCATTTTTTTCCATTCACCCACACATGAAACCTTGCAACATAAGGAGGGAGGTCTGGCCTGCAACTCAACGGTATTTGACCTTTGGATGCAATTTTCCTCTCTTCAGAATGATTGAGAATATTGTCTTCTCTTACTGTCTCATTTAGACAGTATCCTCCTCTACATTACTGCTCCAAAGCCTCCAGTTTCCCCATCAGTCCACAGTGCAAGGAGAGTGTGCGTGGAGGCAGAGTTGGGGTGGGTGTGAAAATTAAGTGATTGACATTGTTTATTCACATTTTACACAACTTCTCCAAGATCTCCTGTTTAGAGTAGGACAAACTTCCAACACACAAATACATTGTCAAATTTTTGCTCAAAATTAGTGCCACTACCAAAAATTTGACCATTGTTTGGGGACTGGTATTTTGAGAATACCCATTGCCATACTGAGAAATATTTTCTTCCCTTGCTACCTAACTTTAAACTTAGTATACTTTAAACTTAGTATACAATATATATATTTTGCATTCAAAAGTCATCTTCCCTGACAGAATTCTAGCATGCAATTAAGGTCTGTATGTATTTTAAATAAAGTAAAATATGAAGAATAACCCAGGATGTTGTCACAAAATACAGCTCTTATTGCCTGAGTTTATTAATTCAGACTTGGTGTTAGCTAGTTTGTGTTAAAAGCAAGGACAGTCTCTTGTGCTCACTAGATTTTACTTTATTTCATTTTAAAGAACTAGGCGATTTCCCCTCTCTCAGCACATAATGCAGATCATGGCTGAGGAGGATCTAAAGCAATGCTACAGCTGCTTAGCTCTTCTCTTGCACTAAGTTCTGCATTCATTTCTGCTCTAGTCTGTATTTCTATTTTATAATGAATCATACAGTCTGGTTATTTATAGGCTTTCTAAGGATTAACTACACATTCATAAGAATAAACCCTCAAGACGTTAACCTCATCCTCTTAAGCTCCACACACTACAATCACAGAGATAGCCGGCAACCACAGCCAAGAGAGAAAAAAAAATAATCCCACATCTTGCTAATCCTTTAGCCAATCACCTCATGCAACAGTGGAGAGGCCTCTCAGAGGCCTACAACTCAATCTGCCTCAAGAGTACTGTCAAGCCAAAAGATACATATTTCACAGAATCATCAGCAATACACCTTAAAGCAAAATAAGGCATATCTGGCTACTCAACGGTACACTAAAATTGTGCTTCTAAAACACAATGCTAAAATATATTCCAGTTTGTTGCCTATATTTCCCATTCAGATATTTGTATATTCTACTCTTAAAACTACCTGATTTATTAATTTGAAAGTAAATCTAACAAATTTTGCATTGTT
Source organism: Tapera naevia (assembly GCA_033556795.1). Classification (NCBI taxonomy): domain Eukaryota; kingdom Metazoa; phylum Chordata; class Aves; order Cuculiformes; family Neomorphidae; genus Tapera; species Tapera naevia. The sequence continues at coordinate 3,742,343 of JAUMJJ010000092.1, read as the reverse complement.
TACACCTAGATAGACCAATTTACCAGTCCTTTATACTTCGTAGCATGAGCTTTGAGTCCTTAGATTTTCCATCCAGATCATATCTCAAAAACACCCAAATCCTTCAAACCCTGATAATCTACTACATTCTTTCACACCACGACCTGGATTCTCCCATAACCCCGCATGTGAACTGCCTGCAGATGCACTAGTTCAAAGGAGTTAATAGGTGCACTCATATTTTTAAGTCAAATAATAAACAAACCAGACACCTTTATCTAGCAAAATTGCCATTTCATTTAACTTTAATATAATGAATTAAATTGTGCCATTTAAAAAAATTGGGAAGGAGGTTGTTTAGCCATACTGCTACTCTATGGCTAGCAGTAATTAAAGCCTTTAAGAACATGCAGGAAAAATATAAGGCTACAGGTAAGTTAATAACCAAATATCACCACAGTTCTCTCCTAGAGTAAGGATTTCTAATCAACACAGAGGATTAGCACTGCTTACAACCTCACCAAGTCCAATTATATTATTTTTTTCTAAAAAATGTGTCAACTTATTCATTCTCTTTTATATATGCTTAATATAGAGCAATTCCGAAGCGTTGCTTTTGACTTCATACACAAATTTCTCCAAAGCAAAAAATCTCAGTCCCATGAGACTATACATCCCTATCCTCACAGTCTGTCCTCTAATAAGCCTCTACTTTTTCAACTGGAAATTAAAAAAAGTATAAAGACAGTTCAAAATCATCCTGCCTTTCAAGGAATTGTTCCCTCAATTAAAGGCTTTGTTCCCTTCCAGGATTTACATACAGTCTAGCAGCAACAGGAATTGCTCTAACTCAGGCAAGCTAATTGGGATACTCTTGAATCTCCTGTCAGGGAACAATGGCCCATAAAGAGAGAAGGGAAGGAGGGGAAAAAGTACCAAACCTTTACAAAAATGCAGATCTTATCTAATCAAGAACAACTATGCAAGTGAACATCAGCTAGGAAAATTTTGCTTTCCTCCTACCCTCAAAATTTATTGTACATAAGTATACTCGGTAGAATGACACCAGAGGCTACTTGATCTTCTGTTACAGATTGCTTCAGCCCATTTGCATTCAGAAAAGAAGTTTCATGATCTTTCATGCTTATAATAGATGTCTAAACCATTAAACTACTATTTCTTTTCTTATCTTGAAAGACACTGCAATTTAACAGCATGGCCCTTCCATTGTTTTTTACACTAAGTCGGGTCCCTGAATAATACTGACAGCTGCTATCAAACTGGGCCATGCTCACTCTCAGTGCAGCTGCTGCTTGTAGGAACAGACAGGCTTCTGATGTGTTCTCCCCTCTGGGAAGAGGGCTTGACATGCTGCGTGTTCAGTGAGGGGGAGCAAAGGTCCACTAAATTGTCAATCCAATTTTATGCTATTCAGATTTTCCAGGATGCACATCATCCCTTTCAAACAAAATCAAGCATATGTCAGAGCATGAAACTTACTGTGCAGCACAAGATAATTATTGATCATGTAAAAGATCACTGTGGTACACATCTAATTTTAGCATTATGCATATACATTCATCTACATGGTCAAGGAAATTTTGTGCCCAACATGTTAATTTCTTCATTCAGTTTTGTAATAGTATGAGGTACTTGTAGATGCTATTGCTTTTAAAAGACCATATTGTTCAGACATTTTTGAAGAGGTATATGACATGCTTGAGACAGGAAGATTTGGTTTGGCTAAGTCCAGAAAGAATGTTTTCCAATATATTTTAATATGTTATTTCCATTTACTGTATAAAATATTTTTTAAAACTCGTTCATTAAAAAGGGCTTTCCATTTTACTTTCATCCTAAAAAAAACTTTTTAAAAAGTGCAAGAAAGTACTGTTCTCTAATCTCTGCTAATCAAATACCACAGATGTACTTGTGCCGTGTTTCAAAGATCAAATCAAGTATTCATAAAGTAATTCATTACACAAGCAAAGTACAGATGAGATTGCGACAAATACAGATGTAGTTGTGTGGGTTTCTAAGATATGATTAGCAAATCAACTAAGTAACAGTCAAAATTTGATACGAAGGCAAAAAAAAACATAGATTTGAAAGGGGTGTATGTTTATCCAAAGATAATCTGTCAAGTGTAATAAAGCAGCTTGAATAAAATTTAAGCTGAAAATCCACTGAAGCTCCCCATTTCAGCGAGGAAAAGCTATTAAAAGGAAATGAAGGTCACCCTCCCAGTTTATTTCACCTAATTGACTGCCAATAGCTTAGCACAGGCAAACTAACTGCAGATCTGCAATTGAGAAACTGATGAAAGGAGAGTTTTCAAGCTGAGGCTCATTCTTTTAATCCTCCCCCACTCCTATTTTTTTTTTTCCATCTCCAGTTGGGATGTAATTTTAAGCACAGATGGATTAACTGGTTCCATTGTCTGCAGACGCCATTGGACTATGGCACTGTTAATCTGTACAGCAGCATGTCTAATTATCATTACAAAGTGTCTGAGGAAACTATAAAGACCAGCAGGGCATCTTCTCACAAGCAATTAACATAAATTGATAAATGAGTAATTTGAATCCCTCAAGGCGCACACATATGAATAAAATCAGAAAGGACAAGTTCTTGTTTCGGCTACTTCTTTCACTTAGTCTGGAAGGGCAGAAAACATGAGAAATATTCCAGACTTAGTGAAGGGGGAAAATGAACTCATGCAGTGGAAGGAATGCAGGGTTCAGAAAGTTCAGTAATACAAAGCAAATGACTTGTGATTGACAACCAGTCACAAGCAAGTAGTATTAACTTATCTCAGCATATTCAGAAGCACGAACTTAGTGTTCTAATAGCCTTTCAGCATGTCAGACAATTAATACTACTTCAAAAGCAAATGAAGTTTCTTTTCAGCAGCTTGCTAATTTAAAATTCATGAAAGATTCACAAGAAAGGCAAATAAAGAAGAGCCTAGCTGTACAGGCTCCATGAACTCAAGTGTCACAAAAAAGAATGAGGCAAGGGTAACTAGATCAACTGACATAAAATACCTAAAAGTAAACAAGCAACTCTACTAATCATTATACTTCTCGCAGGAAAAGATTTATTATGCATAGCATTGCTGTACAAAACGACGCTCTGACAATGAAAACTATTAACTTTATCCCTGCTAAAATTGTGTGAAGCAAGGCAAACACTTCAGCAGCATTGGACACCAAAACAGTGTCAGATATCAAAACATTAAGCTTATTTTAAAAATAGCAAAGCAGTAAGATATGAAAGCAAGTTATACACACTGTAGGAGGTAGACCTGGAAGGCCACGTACCCCGATGATGGCATTCAGTTCAGCCATGGTCACTTGTTTGGCACGTTCTACAGCTTGGGCCACTTGCTGCTGATGCTAGTAAAAGAAGAAAGAGTATGGGGAGGAATTTGTGTTAACGTATTGAGCACACCAAGGTAAACATGTGCTTCATAACAGTATCATAAGCATGTGAATAACTCATTTGTCAACAGAAGACCAGGCTGCCTATTGTAAGACGTTTTATACAAATAAAACAGTAACAGTGCCCTGTTTCTTCACCTGTTCAAAAGCAAACAAGAGCCATGAAGGTAGTCGTCTCACCTCTTCCCCCAAGCCACTTCCATATTAATTTTATGGCAAATGAATAATGAGTTTGTAATTGAGCTGACAGGACTATAATGTCAACTTCACACTAGCGTCAATTTTAACATTTATATACTCTGTGCTCACACAGCAAAACCTACTGAAATTCCATACAGAGAAAAGAAACACTTCACTAAACTCAAGGATTATAAATACTCTTTGTAATCTGTAAAGTTTAAAAAGGCATACCCAAAACAACAGGCTTTAAAATGTAACAGCATCTGCCCACAATATGCTACAATTGCAGTCATTCTGACCAGATGCAGCTTCGTAACCTTAAACAGTGCTTTGCATCTGAGCTAACTACTCACTTTTCACACTACAACTTGATACAAATTACGTAGACAAGATAAGCATGCTTATTTCACTAGATTCACATGACAACTGAATATCAAATAAGGAATCACCCTGATTAGAAATCGAAGTATTTTGTTACATTGGTTGTATTTTACAGACTATTAGTCTCCTCAGGCAATGAATAAGGTTAAGCCATTGTCACTAGTTTGAACTCAAATTTGTCAGACCAAATTAGCAGGGGGGCTGCACACTCCAGCTATAACAGATGTTCCTTACATTTGTGTATTGTGATAAAATTAACATCTTAAAACTAGCTAATTTGCAAACAGAAAAGCAACATAATTGCACTTTAACAGATGAACAGTTTTACTTACTTCCTGAGACAAAAACGGGATGACTTGTGCACAAATTGTATTCAATCTCTTGGCGATTTCTGTCTATAGAGGAAAAGTACTTTGATTAAAATTGTGCTTTAGGTTTGTTGCTATATATTAACTATTGGCAAGATTATATTAGTTTACACGGTGAAGAAAGTAACAAAAAATCCTCATCTTCATACTACTGCAAATACACACAGTTGCCTAGAAGAGATTTAGCTAGCTACTCTAGGACATCTGCCATGTCTAAAGCATCTAATCTTTATACACATTTAGGCACAAATCTGGTCCTTGTACATTGCTCATTAACAAGTAAAGCATTTTTGAAATCCATTAAGTCCAACATAAAGCCCTTTTAAAAGGTAGATTTATTACAACTCAAATTATCAAGCAGCATAAGATGGAGGTGACAGGTGTGGAAGAAAAATGTTTCTTTCATGATCAATTTTATCTGCCTGTTAGAAGGTAAAATTAGTTTTGCTGACAGAAACACATCAGCAGCAGTACAAAAGAAATACCAAAACAGAAGCGAGGCAGAATGAAGACAAAAGATAGAGTTTAAAACATCTGTATTGAGAGAGAATTAAAATGCAAACAAGAAAAGGAATCAGATCAGAAAATGTGATAGTCAATAACAGCAAGTTAGTGAAACCATGACTAACAACAGATTATATGTATATATCTATATATAATAACATATATATAATAATATATATACATACATATAATAACAGGAGAACAATAAGGCTAGGAAACAGCAAAAAAACAGAACAATCTTTCACTGAAAGCAGCAAAGAAGACAGCAGAATGAAATATTTGAGTCGAACTTTTCAACAGCTCTATGTTCCTCCCACTTTTGTAACTCCAAATTTTGACATGTCAACTTGAACACAGGATTTCTGGTGGAGTTCAAAGACAGTTTTCTCTCATTCCTCAGCCCTACAGTTTTTCAGACCTATACATCTGCCACCATTTGGAACCACCATTATAATTAACGATGAGAGTACCTGCACAACTCCTACAGTTTTCCTGAAAAACATCTCCTGCATTCACTGTAGCACATTTGTACAAAATGAAAATTACTGCCTAGATGTGGAAATGTGGAAAAAGCCTACAAACAAGACACTGAACAGCTCCATCATATCATTAATCCATACAGATATTTCCTAGCAGTTTTGTTTTAAGACAAGAAACAAGAGATCCCTGCTGAGAATCATTAGGGCCTCCATGAAATGACATGTATAAATCTGAGCAAAGAAAAACCGTTTAAAAGTAGTCAGACTAAAACCGTTTCTAACTCACCTGCTGAGCTCTTCCCGGAGCTGGAGCCTTCCATCACCATAAGTTTGATTTTATTTTTTTTTAGGAAGACACTGCAACGTCCTGATCGTTACGTATCAGTGAAGTAGTAAGCCACCCTTCACTTTTATGTCTCAGCAGACAGGTGATTCAGCATCTAAATATAACTGGCAAGCTTTAACACCTCTTCCTGCACCTCTAACAGACACAGGGAAAATATTTGATAGCATTGAGACTTGTGAAACACCATGCCCCTCTGATGTAAGCCAAAGAACTCCAGCTGACCAAATTCTGGAATTTGACATATCTACTCTGAAGTTTTGCAGAGAAAAAAGTCTCCAAAGCACTTCCAAAATGGTTTCTTCTTAGGACGAAAATGTTCACCTTAAATACGGGCAATGAAGTGACAGTTTCTTTCCTTCCCCTGCCACAAGTGGAAAAAGCTCAACAGAAACATCTATCTTTTCACATGGTACCACAGCAGTCTGTTTTGTTTGGACCACAACCACAAAATATCCACCATTCTGTGTGTGGCCTTTAGTATGGGTACTACATACATACCAGCATAGGAAATAAATATAGCACAGACATACCAGCATAACTATTATCAGTTATTCAACTTATATTACCAAATCTTTCTGTACTTTCAATGTCTGTTAATACATTAAAAAAACCCACACAATAATAAGAACCTCTGTACTAAAGGGCATCTTTCCATATACCTAGTATGTCTCTCCAGAAAGCAAGGTATAGAAAGAAAGTCTGTTACATGGCAATCTGGTTGGCTGATGTTTAGCAAAGAAACTTAGGGTCTGAAAAGTTAACTGCCCTAGACCCATGGGTACTACCTTTGTTTTCAGGACAGAAGCCAAGATGAATCATAGCAAATGAAAAGAGCGGAAAGAAAAAAGTAAAATAAGAAACTCATTTGGTTTCTACTGAAAAGTCCTTTGGCCTGTATGGCCTACACATAAGACACTCTGTTCTGTAATACTGAGATAAGTATCCTTAGTGAAGCTGTAAGAGGAAAAAAAAATGCTTTCAGTAGGGTCTAAAAAGCATGCAATTTGTCCACATTATTGTCTTTTCCTGCACAGGTCCCAAAAAGCTGAGCTTCACTGTAATAACATAGCTTACAGGACCGAACACAGTAAGACAAGAGAATGCAACATCAGGTGCTAAATATGAGTCCCAACGCAAGTTCATTAGATTTAATTTTCTTTTTTACAAAAACAGAGCATAATCAAGTTTCCCTCTTTCTAGTCAATTTCACTTTAAAATTATTTTCTCAGTACTAACACACCTCATAATATCAGAACTAAAAAAAAGTATTCTCAGAATTTCACTTTAGCAAAGCAGGGCTTTATTGATGATTGTATATGAACAGCATCCTTAATACTCACCCACAGCACTCTGTAAAATTACAGTATGCACATTTAAGTTTATTTTGTTATTTCTTGCCAATGTTACAAGCGCCAGTTAAGAGACATTAACACTGAAAGGAAACCAAAATGACTATTCCATGCTTCATAACAAAAAGTTTGCTCACATTTAAAAGGCACTAGTGTTATTTCCCACACACCATTAAATATTTAATATTATTTAATCACTTTGATATTTCATACATCTATTAGCTGCCATCAAATGTTTAGCAGAAACTACTCTCACTCACAAACATGTTAAAATTTTTTTTTTTCTCTAATGAGCTACAAAAGCTGAGTTTTAATGCAATTTGCTCAATCTTGTCCATAAGGAGTTACAAGAGGTTGTTTTCAGAGTAGAGAAAAACGAACATCCATTATTTTAAATATAAATCTAGCTGTTTGAAAGCTTGTTCACCTTTCAAGGTAAAATGCTTCTGAGTATATATGCACGTGTGTGTGTATGTATATCCATTCCTGAAAGCAAAACTCTTTTTTGAAGGAATCTAGGAAAGTTTAATTACTCAAGACTAGACATACTGGCATTAGAGTAAGCTATATATTCCGCATTTGCAGCTCATTTATTTAGAAGTCTTAAAATAAAGGTTCTTACCAGTTACACCTACAGCCCTCCCGGTATAATATAGCTATTATCTAACTGCTGATCTTTAGACATGTGGGGCAGTCAGAAGAAAGAGTAAACCAAAGCAAATCTTGCAGAAAGCTGCTCAAGCATAGACAAACATGACTAATTGCACATATTCTTTGGCTCCTTGGTAAAGCAGATTGTAGAAGCCTGCATCTTTCATGAAAGCCCTCCTAGCTCTATGGCAGCTCTTAGCAAAGCTTCTGAAGTGCCCTTAATAGTTTGTGTTCTTAATGCAGAGCCTCTTGAATACATTCATTTTTAATAGAGGACTTGAACGTCGGGCCCATCAAAGAACGACAAAAATACATCATTCACTGGTTCTTGCTGTTGTAATGATTCTCTTTTAATTTATTTGCAAATGACAAGCTTGTCAGACCCCTGACTGAAATGCTACCCTTCTTTCTGAAGTATCATTAAAAATTAGCATGAAAGAATTCAGCTGCATTTTTGTAAAGTTAAGTTGAGTTGATAGATTTTTTGTGCACTCATAATTTTTCTCTTTCAGGACTTAAATATTTTGACCTAACCAATGCCAAACTCAAGTGTTTGTACTTGTTTGTCTTCTGCTAAAGTGAATTCTTAATATAATGACAAAGAACAAACCAGGCAGACTTGTTACTAAATAAAATATTCATTTAAATAAGTAATTTTACTAAGCAGAAGGAGCTTAATGTTAAAAATAAATTGAAGTATCTTCCTTTACAGTAATCTATTCCAGATCGTTTTACATTTTGACATCCTGTATTTTCTAAAGCACCATGTAAGATATCACATTAAAATCAACACAAGTTCTTAAACTACAGATTTTTGCACTGGAACGAAAAGATGGAAGTTTAATACAAGTATCCAAACACTACCTTTATTTCTCATCACATATGACATCCACACGAGGTCCAACACAATATTAAAACAAGACTAATCCTGTAGCTCAGGAACCAAGAGTGGGACGGGAGAGACCAAGAGCTGATTACAAGAACATGTTCTAACCTGTCACAGCGAGACAAGGCACAACTCGATCGCTTCACTCAGTACAAGTGGACACATGCTCAAGTACAGATGTTTTCTTTCTCTCTGTCGGAAAACATCAGTGTGCAAGAGTGAACAGTGAGCTAACAAGTCTTTTTTGAAATTGAGGAAAGCCACAATGGAAACTTTTCAATTATTGACTGAAGCTTATGATGAAGAGGTCCCAGAAATTAAGTCAGTGATCAAAGGAACCCATTTTTTGTCATCAGAAGATGTGAAAGCAAAAACAACAGAGAACCTCAACAGCCTTTCAGAAAATGATCTACAGAATTGCTTTGAACATTGGCAGCATCATATGCAGCTGTGTACACTGAGAGGGGAATTATGTTGAAGGTGTTCATAGCTGATTTTCCTGATTTGCTAAATAAAAAGAGTTACAGGCACAGTCTCTTGTTTTTTTTGTGTCAGATCTCCCCATATATTTTATCACCAATGCTGGAAGACCTAGCCTGTGGAAGCCACCACTCTCACTTCTGAGTGAGCAAAATAACCTTTCTCTGAGGGAAAGTAATCACCTTTCAGCTTCAGGTTTCAGCAATAACAATTCTGGGTTTTCTCCAACCAGCGTCTACCATACATGTCCCAGTAGTGACTTTAGCTATAGCATCCAAGATGATCTAAAGCAAAAATTACCTCTTTCAATACGTTATTTTTAACAATCAGTTGTATTGTGACAACCATTTTACATATTATTAGTACTGAGACTCCTCAAAGCTGTCCAGACCTACCTATAAAAAACAACTGTCATCTAAAAATGTCTATTGTATGTCAGAAGCATAAGAACAGGCTTACATTTTCCTACTTATTACATTTTTATTTACTTTAGTTATTTCAACCCAATTCTTAAAATCACATTTGTCGTTAGATTGGGAAAAATACAGCTTAGGAACACCACAATTAAAAGTAAATCAAGAAAACTTAAAGTTCTGATGATACCAAAAAGTCTCCCATGTCCTAATCCAGTCCTTTAAGCAAAAGAAACAAGAGGATCAGTCTTCAATGCACAGACAAGAATATACTGTCACATCATATTCACAAAAGCTTTAGAAAGCAGTTAAGTACTCTGCTTCCATTTATACCTTCAACACATAGAAAGCCCAGTACAACACCGAACTCCTCCTGGAAGAACAAAATGGACTTCCTGCCGTTTACAGTATGTAACACAGTAATCCACTAGGGACTAAAGGTCAATGTTGCACTTTTGGTCATTACTGAATCATTTGAGATTATCTGTGGTGGCGATGAGAAGAAAATCGAAGGCTATGAGAATGCTGCAAATGGCTTGAGCTCAGACCAATTTTCATCTCCATATGTCTAACAGACGCGGATAAAAGCTCTCTTTACGGGACATGCCTGACCGTTTTTTTGATCCCAGTAACAAACCAGAATTCAGTTAACTGCTACATTTGAGAAGTCCTTGGGTAAGAAACTGCACATCTGTATTTTAGTCTTGAGCTAAAATTTAGTACCCATTTAATATTTTCATTTTTCCAGCAGAATCATTAAAACAAGCAGGACACTTACAAAGAATAAAGACTGCATCGTTTGATTGCAATCTTCAGAAACAACAAAACGTACACATTTACAGAGCAATTACAAAATTTCTCTGTGTTTACTCTTTGCATGCTTTGTTAGAACTCTGCTACAGACTGACTCAAGCACTTCCAAAAATTTGTTGCTAAGAGTGTCGTGGGTGAGATGTTGGAGATGTAATTAAATCTCAAAACTTAAATATTCAAAAGCCTCAAATGATTAAGGCTAACATTCTATGACCTTTGCTGTTCATGAGCTATTGAATCCACATTGAGCACTGTAATATGCATATATTATTAACGTCCTTTTATTTAAAACTAATACACTACAATCTGTTTTGGTAATGGCTGCAAAAGGAAAAAAAAAAGCAACATGCCATTTAAAAGTTTAGGCCCCCTATAGTATATCAATGTCAAACAACAGCGTGTCAAGCTAAGATTCAATTCCGGTAAGTGCCACTGCCAAATTTTCTTGTTCCCAAACGTGCTTTAAGATTATTTTATTGCTTAAAATTTAATTTGTTCCAACTCACGTCTCCATGACAACGTTGGCTAACCCTGCAAATCATTTGGGTAATTGGATATCTTATCTTTCCATTGCTCTCAAATCGAATGATTCTGCTAGAACTGCAGCAGCCAATCAAATTTACAGGCCTCCTGAGTAATAGACTCGCACAAGTAGCCACATTCATCTCCCCTTTACCGTCATATTAACCACCCTGCGACAAACTGTGGAAGCTGGCCTTCAAACTCTATTTTAAACATTGTCATTACTAATATTCTTACCAATAGGAGGGGGTGGGAAGGTTTATTCTCAACTGATACTTGAAATTCAATCTGACAAGTGGCAATGGGTAGCACTCATTTCAGCAAGAGCAACAATCTCTGTATTTTGGACGTAAACTGTCAATTTAACATGATGTATCATTACCAAATACAGCTCTTCCCCTGCCCCACATTTGTGCTACTCATTTTAATTGTAAGGTCAGCCACCCACAAGATGATATTAAAACCCCAGATGGTTGGCATGAAAAACCTTTAGCTAGGATAAAATCCAAGACACCACTGTATAGGAAATGAGAGCGGAGAAAGGAAGAAATAACAGAAATCTTAAAAAAATAAAACCTCAAAATTATAAAGCCACAGAATGCTAGACAGTGCCCACAGTTAAATTAGTATTTTTTAAATTCAGTACCTGAACTACACTTATCTAAATCCTCTTAGATGTCAGTCATGAACAGTCATGTTAATTTAAATAAAGCTAGATATGATGCACAAATCAAAAGCCAATTCACCAAACATCTCCTACACTTTTGGACTTTGTTCAGCTGTAAAGTGAAGTGACTGAATATTTCAGATGTCAATTTCAATGCGTCATATAATAATAGAGGCTGCTGCTCTGTAGCTTTTAATGAGTTACTGTACACAACTGCCCATCCCATTTGCAGCTGTAAATGCTGCTGAATCCTAGCCAGCTGGCAACAAAAGCTGTTGTCAAGACGTTAAAGTGCTCCTTTCACACATCTTCACTATGTCAAGACTCTTCTTAACCTTGGCTAAACAGGACAGTTATCACATTTCCCTTTAACCTAACTTTAGCCCACATTGCTCAAGCACTGGTAATTACAAAAACGTGTGTTCATTTGAATTTGAGTACCACAGCTTAGTTTCTATGCCTAAGATAACCTTCAATATATATAGAAGTATTAAATCCGTGAAGTGAACATACAGCTTTATTTTAATCTCAAGTTGTCTTCCAGCACACACAGGCACCACTCTTTCATGACATGCAGAGCAAATCAGAGGCTAATTTCAATCCAGGAGAAGCCTTGCCAACTTTGCTTCCAATGACACACTTTCTTTGAACCCTCCTGAAGACATCTGGACTTGTCCAACATCTGAACTAGGTCAAGCAGAAAACACTACTACAGGAAGAGGAAAAGGGCCAATTTAGTGGAACACTACAACAGCAAGTTATTTAGCTCACAGGATGCAAGCAGCCCAAAGTACCATGAGAACCAAGCTGATAGGAGAGGTTTCAGGGCAAAACATATGCTATCAGTTGGGATATCCCATAGGACCGCATTGTCACGTGCTCTTACGGAGCTCTAGAAGCAGCATAGTCTCAAAAATCATCCAGCATGCTTTGCATTGTTACCCTTATAACACTAGGAACTCAATCTAGTCTGGAGAACTGAGCAACACTACACTACCACAAAAAAAAAAAAAAAAAAAAAAAAAAAAAAGAGACAAAGATAAAAAGGAAGCAGTACATCTAACTGCCACATTCTACCAGAAAAGAGTCTGTTGGGTTCTCATGTAGTTTAGGACATTGTTTTAAACCTAATTCCTACTTTGTTCTCATTCCAACAAGCCACACCTGAATTTCTGCATAGATTTTTGCAAGACTCACCACACTGAGCCACTTAATTGGGATGGAAGTAGAAAGCAAAGCTCTTGCATAGCTGGAGAATTGCCTAGAACTACACTGCTTCTAAAAATGAGTGGGTTAAGAGCTCCTCAAACCAAGCATATACCTTTATAGCACACAAATCAATAACAAAGCTCCCAGTCAGGATATAGCCTATATCAACATCTAAGTAAGACGATAGCAGTAGCAAAATCTGGACTTGACTGGAACAATAAGCATGACATCTGACAAAAAAAAAAACCAAAAACAAGACACATTAAGACAGGGGCCTGAAATATGGGGGAGAAGAAATTCAATACAATACATTCACCAGGACTTTACAAACTGCTGCCCAATTAAACCGAAAGTTAGTCACATGCACTTCTGTTTCTTTAAATTTAATTTCACCATTTTACAACAGCTGGTATATTGACAGCTCAGTTTCAAAAATCTGTCAAGTCTCAGAAAAAAATTAAGGCTTTAATAAGGTGTTCATATCAATGTTCCAGGTGCCACCAGAACTCACTAACCAATAACATGTTAAGAGGACCAATAACTCCTATTTTAGAAACTAGCAGAATTATCCACCAAACAGAATTTGGAAAGAAGATAAAAATAAAGGAGATTTTCACTACTAAATGCTGGGAACATGTCAGTAAGTTTCTTCCCCATTTTATTATACTTTTAGATATATTCTGTTGCTAACGAAACAGAAAAAAATAGTAAAGATAGCATCTAAATTACATTCTGACAGAGAAGAACTGATTGAAACTGTCTAAATAGAAACTAATGAGACTGACAATCACTGCAGATTATATAATCACTGGGACAGGAAGAAGTATGAAAAAGTCAGTAAGACCTTAGGAAAGCAAATGCCAACTGATAAGACCAGTTTTATAGGACCTGTTACTGAGGAGGGAGATAGAACAACATTATGAAGAGCTGACATTTTCTTCACGCAACAACATTTAGGACATAGATGTCAGTTAACATATCTAAGAATGGAAGCGGAAAGGACAGAGGACACTGAATTCCAAATTCACAACTTACTTCACACAAATAAGTAAGCATACAGGAAAAAGAAACTAGGCCAGGTCAGAGAGTACAAACAAACAGCACAAGCATTTATTTTTTAAACTATGTGCCACTACTAAGTGACAGTTTAAGTGAAGCAACTGCTCTACATGTCGGAGTAGTCGGAGGAAAACAAAAGCAATGGTTCAATCCCCTCAATTAGAAAAGGAAAGATATGGTCAAGGGAAAATCAAGATGGCCAAAAGTCTATACGTTTTTGCATTCATCTTAACTACACAAGAATAATTACCAGCCACATAATTAATACAAACTACTAATTATGTAAGGTCAACAATGCAGCTCAAACAGGAAAGGAACAGACCAGTGCATTCCAAGTAAAAACATCTTCAGACTTCCTAGGCCTGATGAAAAAGAGTACATTAGCAAAAACTGAGAAGCTGGTGGACACCTTGCAGAAGCGGCAAATGCCAAGTGGATAGCAAACTATGAAAAGCCAGTGCCAAAAAGACTGACAATAGTAAACGAAGAAGCAAAAGACACTCAACTTAATTGCTATTCCTTCAGTTTGAAGCATTAAAAAGCCTCTTATCCATAAACTTCTAGGTGAAACAGGGATATGTCACAACTTGTAAGTATTTTTTAGCAGTAAACATCAGAATTATGCAATGCCCAAAAAAAAGATAATATAAGTATGGCTAAGAGAGGCAAACAATGTTGAAGTCTTTGCTGAGAATTTGACACTCGCAGCACTATCAGGAGCAGCAAACATGCAGGCCAGCTTGAAATTCACAGGAACGAATACAAAACTGCTTGATGGTTAAGCCATGCATGAATACATCCTTCTCTTCTACAAATTAAGTAGTTCTGCATGCATGATAGGTCCAGTATTTTTCCTTATTTCCCACTAACAAGCACAAATATCTCTTCATTTGTCCTAATCCTTAATGTGAAGAGAGCTTCAAGCTGAGAAAGACAGCATATGCCAGAGAATATCTTCAGAACTCACTTTGCAGTGAATGAAAAAAATGGATTACAAAAGAAAAAGGATAGGGATAAATAGGGATAAAGGACCATAGTATGCCTAGACAGGAACACAAAGGAAAAGGAAATAATGGGCCAGGAAGGAATTTCTCGGTCACAGTGGATCAGAAGTTGAACATAAGTCAATAGCATGCTGTTGTAAAAAAAGGTTGCCACTGCAGTAAGCCATACACTAAGAAAACCTTCTGTGCTACTCAGCATTGCTTTTCCTCCCCTGGAGTACTGCACTTATTTCAGGCACTGTACTTCAGCTGGGCAGCAACATTCAGAGAATGACTATTAGACTGTAGAGGTATACAAAATGATTCTGGAAGGCAAGGGAATGATTTGCTCTCCCTGTCCAGGGTGAAGAAAATTCATGAGCTCAAGCTGCAACAGAAAAGATTGAAGTTGTAACTGAAGAAACACTTCAACAGCAAACGCATAAAAAGCATTCTGCTACCCAGAGAGCTTTCAAGTCACCACTACTGTTAAGTCTTTGCTAACACATGTGACAAGCACCCTGTCAGAAACGACACTGGTAAAGCTGATCCTGCTAGGACACAGGGAGGCACTAGGTCCTTCCTAGCATTGTGATTCTGCAGTTCATATTCCATTTTAAAGAAACAACCTAAGAGCTTCCCATAGGTCTTGTTAATTAAAGATTTTGAGTTTGCTTAACTGGCAATTTATCTCCATCATTTGAGGGCACAGACAGCTAGCTGTCTACAAAGTAGTGGTTGGAAACCTTACAACCAGTTACAAAATAGAAATTCATAATAACCTTATAGCCAAGCTCACCCATGAAGAACAGTGATAAAATTTCAGCTTTTTCTTTTTTTTTTAAGGCAAAACACAAAAAACTTTGTTGTAAATGGAAACTGTTGTGGCCACACCACAAAAGAATGAATTTTCTATGAGTTATTTTTCCCATGAAATTGTGGGGCGATGATCCCCACCCCCCAGGAATTTAATTCAAATTTCCACATTTAAAAAAAGTTGAGATCATCACACCATGAAGCAAAGACCACAGCAATTCAGGTCTTTTAGAATACTTCAAATCAGATTGGCAGATTGCCACAGCTCATAAGAAACATTGTTTCAGATGTGGTTTCCTTTTCTTGACCTAAGGAAAGAAGGCTTCCTCCTAGACATAATACCTAATCAAGATGCAGCTGAACGAGCATACCCATTCTTGTTCCCCTTCTCCAAAATTGAAAGCTCTGTTTTTCCTTGCTTATCCATAGAAGCCTTTAAAATGGCACAAACACAGGCAGCAGCATTTTGTTCTCTAAATCAATTTTATCCTCAGTCATCAACTAGATGTTCCAGCACAGAGAAAGAACAGTCCTTCCCTTGTAATTCAAAAATCCATACTACCATTGCCCTTGCAAACTGCTAAACAAGCAGTATCGGCAACTCACTTGTGTTCTGTAATATATTTACTGCAAATCCCAATGGCATGCCTCCTAAAGCAGTTTTCTATTGTGTCTGTTCTTGTCAATACACTGACTGGTCACCTTACAAGCAAGTTGCTTTAACCGACTGTTTACATAAGCATCAAAAACCTTCAAGAGGAATAAAGAAAAGACCGAATAGAAAAAAAAAAACACATCCCTGTTGCTGAAGGGTAGGGATGGGTGCAAGATGTGAGAAAAAGTAAAACAAAACATTAAACAGAAAACCTACACCAAAATACAAATTAGCCTCAGTTTTCTGTTTACTTACCACAAAGCCAAAAAGGCTATTTAGCTCTTCAAATCACCTGAGAAGTACAAGATACTTCCAGATAAACAGCCCTGACACAAAACTTATACAAACGTTCCTCAAAGAAGTTTAACTTGTAATTTAGTCATCTGTGCTCATTTGCTCACACTTCTAAAGAGCATAAAGTGTGAAACTCAGCTAGTTCTCAATTAGAAATACTTTTCTCAAACACTGCACAATTTCTCACTAGCCACAGAATATCATTATCACTATAAAAGTTCAGTGAAACCTACCAAACTAATTTCTTGATCTGCTTTCCCCATACTACAAAGTATTTTATAATAACAACGAAAAGAATACTCAAGGCTTACAAACTTTAAATACTACTAACCTATGAAATAATGCTATAAACAAAACTTTTCCAAGTGATACAATTCAACATTGTTTCCATTTGTTTACATGAATCAACACAGCAACACTGGCTTTTGCTCAGTATCAAAAAAACGCAAAGGGAGTAGCCATCCCTAGCCTTAACGTGAAGTGATGGCTCCTGAGCTTCCAGTTATCACTCATTAGCAAGAATTTGAATGTGAAAGGTGACTCCAGCAGTTCAGCATTTTATGGCAGCCAAAAGAGAAAGGAGATAGAGAACTTTAACAAAAGAAAAAAAAATAAAAAGAAAACATTCAAAAAGCAGAATTACGTGTAATATAACACTCTGGTCCACCTGCACTTCAAGAACTGTATGTAGTTTGAGTCCTCTCCTATCAACAAGTGAAGTTAAAAAAGAAAGGCTGAGGGAAAAGCAAGGCAGATGATCAAACAAAGCTATACAACTGGGTAAAATGGGACTGCCAAACCTGAAGTCAACCCATATGGGTTACAACAGAGACAAAATTTTGAGTGCAGTGAAAGAGCAGCTAGGCATCAACCACTTGTCTATTCTGAGAACTAGGGGCTATCAAATAAAATAGTGGAAACCACGTTCAAAGTACACAAAGGTTGGGTTTTGTACTGCACCTAAAACAACCTCCACACTGCAACAGCCAGCACAGCCATGGTGGAAACACCCTAGAAAGTCCTTACACAGAAGAGGGCATGAGTGTCCTTTAATACACATCAGCCCAACATCCTTGTGCTGATTAAGACTATACCTCATAAGAGGAAACAGTATGACTGTAACCAGCTAGCCGATTAAAATAAATTATTCCCCCTTCTTCCCATGTTTGGCAAGAAGGAAAATGTTGCCAAACTCGTTAAGTCCCTAAGCAACACCAGTAATGATCAGGGAATCAGAGAACAAAACGTATCAGGAACGTTAGCTTTGTTTAGTTTCAAGAAGAGGAGGATTAATGGGAGAGGAGATCTGATTGCTGATAGAGAGGTGTAGAGTAACCCAGACTCTTCTCAGAGGCGTACAGCAGAAGAACAGAAGTCAGGCAATGTTCACCAGTGCAGAAAGGCAAAGTTTCGGTTAGTGAAGGAGAAAATCCTTCACAATGCCGGTGAGTCAAACACTGGAAAGTGTTGCTTAGACACATCATAAAAGATTACCTCCCCAAAATACATAAAGTGGAAATTTGGTATTTCCAAAATCGGTCTGCAAGTTCAGGTTGAACACAGATCAACTTGGAAGTACTTTAAAAGCCATGGCCTACGAGTAATCACAGGGACCAATCCATTAAACTACCCATTTTGACAAATATATGCTGAAAAATCAGGAATTCTCGGTCAGCTGTTTTTCGCCTTTCTGAAAGGAAATATGTGAGCAATGACTATTGCTCAAAGATCCTATCTTCCATTTTGCAAAAGAGAAACAAAGCAGTTTTACCACTTTTCTACAAACACTAGAGTGCTGTAGCAGTGTAGGAGGAAAGGCAATTCAAATGCTTAGCTCAAATTGGTATAACAATCAGCAGAAGGACGAAAGGCTTTTTTCCTGGAATGCAAATTCAAAGCATATTCCCTATTACTCTTCTCCTTGCCCACAAAAACACAAGGAAGATTTTTTTGCCCACTTGAACCAATCCATAAAGCACATCGGGCATTGGGCAATGCTAAGTTCCAGCAATGCCAGGGAAATTTAACAAAGCAAGTAATCGGAACCTAAAATCTAGTAGATTAACTCCAAAATGTGACATGATCAGGCAGTATTTAACATATGTACAGTGTTTACACTGTGACATACTTTCAGATTGAGCTGTTTATGAAGTTGACATATGGTTATCTAAACACCTCACGTCGAGACGTACTTCACACAGTGCCCTTAATCTGTCAGAAAACTCCTCAACAATAATGCTGGTCTCGAGCTTGAATGTGGTTCAAAGTTGAGGAAGTTTAGGTCACTACTCCAGTCTTTACCCCCCTTTCAAACTGGTAACTCTAGTTGTGGTTGAAATGTATGCACTGGTAATACAATTGTACTGATTTGGAAATCAAATGTTTGTAGAATAAGTACAATTTTGATTGAAAAATATTATCTCCCAATCAATCTTATCTGTTTAAATAAAATCAGGATTTGCATGTCTTATGTGGCAGCGTGGACTGTAATATGCTCTTGAAACACCCATTGTACACCAACAAAACCTTAAGGATTCGTTAAGTTTTCCATTCCAATAATTAAAATGCAAGTAGGAAAAAAGAAAAAAAAATTAATTTATCTTTAAATCCCTTTCAACAGCATACCCTTTCTACTCAGGAGCTGTAAAGAGCTAACTAAGCTCCTTAATTCCCTTCTATTTAACCCACTTCCAGAGACTGATGTTCTAATGATAAATCGGCAAAAGATTCAGTCCTTTGTCATAAACCATAAGAAACCATTCCACAAAACAGTCCAGGCTGAAACAGACATTTAA
This sequence comes from Tapera naevia, assembly GCA_033556795.1. Taxonomy (NCBI): domain Eukaryota; kingdom Metazoa; phylum Chordata; class Aves; order Cuculiformes; family Neomorphidae; genus Tapera; species Tapera naevia. The sequence continues at coordinate 3,723,071 of JAUMJJ010000092.1, read as the reverse complement.
CTCCTGTGCAATTGGTTAACATAAGGTAGTTCGGGATTTTGTGTACTTCTCTACAAGAAGCAAGGTACCTCTCTACCACAGGCAAGGTACTAAATGGCAGTTCTGCCTTCAGGCTAGTCACAGAGATCACAATAACCTACTCAAGTAGAGGGAAACCTAGTTGTCCCCACTGGGATAGCAGAAACCCACATGCTATAGTAGTTTATGTAGTCTGTCAGCTGGTTCGCAAGTGATGAATTTTTCTTTCTTTGGGTGCCTGCCATTGAACTAATCTTGCACATAAACAATCTAGGCATTAAATGCACAGGAAACCTTACCTTCTGACCTATGACAGGAGATGACAGACAGAACTGGTGAAGAGCCAAGGGCAGCAACCTTTTAAGTACAGTGGAATTTTTAACACCTAACCAACTCTACATATTGGCACCAGCAGTTGATGCATCTGCTTTGCCAGCTATGGATGTCGCAGTCAGAAAAATCTGACCTGAACAGTCTAACACAGAAGAAAAACTTAGAAGCACATAAAACATCCTTATTTTTCTTCTATCTACTTGACACATATGAAAATGATACCTGAATCAAATGCATCTCACCTAAACAAATCCTTAGATGTTTGTTTCTGTTTCAGGCATGCAAACCTTCGTCAGTAACTATTCAACTTAAAATAGTTTTCTGAAAACACTGTAAGAATTCACACACATCCTCTTAAGAACTAACCTTTAAAATTCTTAAAAAAGAAAAAGCACACAGAAATAAGCCCCAAACCCCCAGAAAGCAGTCACATCATATAAGCCACGAATACTATTTCCTGACCACTGTTCAGTGAGCACACTGAAATGCAGCAGATTTAAGTACACAATTATGCAACTAAATACTGCAAAGTGCCAGAACTGAAGTTGCGAAGGAAGCCTTACCACAGCCATTCCTGGGGTCAAATGCAACATACTCAAATGGAAATCTGTGTAGCACAGCTGTTTGAGTACAAAAAGTTCACTTCAATTAAGTCTGCTTATAACAACATTCAAAATCTTATTTTGTTTCAGACAAACTGTAATGGATTACCAGCTCAAATGAAGAGGGAATTGCTGATGCAACTGTATCAGTACAGGAAATCAACTCTCTCATACGCGTGCAAACTGCAATTACTTTGTTTTATCAAAGTGATTCTACTCTAGCAGTGATGTATGAACCACATAGCTTAAAGAAACACTGCTGCAATGTAATTTTTTGGGGTTGTTTTTCTCCATCAGCAGTACAAGCAGTCTGAAGGGCTTCACACAGAACAAGTGCAGCATCCACATAGGAGGCAGGCCTTAAAAACATTAAAGCATGTTCAGAGGAAAGTTTCCCCATCACTGCATTTTTCAGTAACAAAGATGTTGTCAGAAGTGACAATTTTTTGTGTCCCCTGATGATGTCTTGCTAGCATTTGGTTATAAGCCATAAAGCAAGAATAATTTCAGCCTGTCAGGAGTCTAGCTAATGCCCAGTTTCCCCCTAGAGAGAATTCCTGTCAAATGTAATGAGAGCTCCAAAGGCCCTCTCTACAACATAATGAGCACTTAGGCCATGCTGGTGATCAGCCAGCAAAAAGCACCAATTTGAGTCTGGCTACACCCTTGGGGCTAGACATCACCAGTTTTAATAAGAATTATGATTACTATCTGCCAAAAGCCTCCTCATAATTTATTGTTAGTGTTGGAAATTCAGAAGAATATCATCAGTAGGCGGAGTTCTTTTGTTTCCTGTAATCCAAGACAACCTACCTACTGAACTATAACACTATTTGGAACCCTCACTACAGACACCAAAACAGTGTCTTTAACTTGAAGGCATTACTTTTACCCGGATTTAGAATTACTTAAAATGTAGAAGCATAGTATCTGAGACTCTTATCCAGAGAAATTTATTTATGCCTCCCAAAGCTTATTCTTTTGTTAGCAGCATGCACAGAGCGAGTGTGCTCTACTTTTACTGGCTAGAACCAATATAGATACAATACTCCATCATAAATCTTAAAAACTTCTGAAATATGACTGCTTACTGGGTATGCAATTGTAGCTGCCATACATTCAGAACATTAAACCCTTGCAATACACAGATGCCAAGGTTAAAGTGGAAATTTAAGTTCTGACGCTCTTTAACGTTGTGGACTTAGATGATTTTATCTAAGTTAATTCCTAATACATGTACTAAAGTCATATGTTCTCTACAAAGATTTTGTGAAACCAACATTTGGTGCCGTTTGCACCAAATGCGGATCCTATCCTTCCTCATAGGTTGCAGTGTGCCAAAAAGTCATTTAGGAGAAGAAGAAAAAAATAAAATCCAAGAAAGAAATCTCCAAATACCAAAGCCTGGAAAAGACACCTCAAAGGAACGCTGATATTGTTATAAAACACAAGACACAATAAGACTAATCCAGCTACAGTACAGAAGCAAGTCAGACACTACTCCTGTTCCATCTACCTATTCAGTACATTATTTAAAAATGAGGTTACCATAGCACTACTTCTACAAGCATTTTCCATTCAAACAAGTATACCTCTAAAACCAAAGAAAATACCTACCCAGCTTTGCAGACAGAAAGTTATCTCGGAATTACAATACCACCTTATCAAATATAATATTTTTACAGGAAAAGAAAACAAAAATCAAAAAGAGTTTAGAGCTACAAAAGCAAAATTCAACTCTGCAATTCACTTGCTTAATGAAAGTCTTTGAATATACGGAAGATCCAGAGCCTGAACTAATCGATTTCTTCGCTGTGCCCTAGCCGGTCAGCCATGCTCTTTAATTTAATGAAACAAGAGTTTTAGATGAAATAGCACATACACATCAAGAAAGAATCGTATTGTTGCACTTTGAAATGTGTCCAACTGTGCAACTTCATCTAATGATAATTTTTTTTTTAAGAGGGCATCGATTTCTGAAAGACTTATTGTACCAGCATCTTGACGAAAAAGTGAATGTCAGCATATCTACAGAATACTTACACCCTGCCATTAATGCTTTATTTGGCAGACAATGACCACTCAAGCGAGGGTCCTCTGGGCTGAGCAATCATTTAGTTTTCCTTCTCTTATGAGGTCCTTAGTGTCTTGTTCCAGTTCAATACTCTCTCTATTCACCATTATAGCAGCCGTAAGTGTGAGTTTTATGGGAACTTGCAAACTCAATAGTCATAACTAGAGCTTTCCATGCCACTAATCTTTTCATACCTTTATATGGCAAGGATTTGAGCAACTATCACTACACACGTTAAACATGTGTAAGGCCAGTTCTACATATCAAAGACTACCACAAACAAAATAAAACCACATAAAGCACTGAAACATATTTTTGAAACTGCAGACAAGATCCTTCCTATTTTTGCCAGCATCTTTCAGGATCAGTACTAAGAAACCTTTGTCACTTGACCTAATAATCTGTACCTCATTTGACAGCAGATAGGCAAAGGCTTACTAATTACAGCTACAAATCACCCTATTGATTCAGACACGATACAGTCATCCGAACATAAAAAGAATGGCTAGACTTAAATGCACTAAACAAACTGCAGATTTTGTGGTCTAGAAAAAATGCCTTACCTGTTTGTGCATTTCAATGTTTAATCCATACGACATTTCATAATACTGCAAATAAAGGAGCACACATTATTTTCTTATGCTGGCTTACATTGCATTAGGAGATACTTACTGAAAGAAAGAAGAAACAAATGTCCTTACCATCACATAGTGCCTCTGCATTTCTGTCTTCTCACTTGCCAGTTTCTCACATTCCAATTTAAGGCTACAAAAGAGATCACACTTTAATATAACTCTTATGTCATTTGTTTTGACATCTATCCACTTCATTTGTATTTTGACAGCAGAAGATAATTAAAAAAAACCTCATAAGCTAACACACAAATACAGAGAAAAAGACTTAATTCATACTTTAAATACAAAACACAAACAGGAAATTTAAAATAGAACTCGAACTGCCTCCAGAACCCAAACATATTCCATCTCCATGTTTTGACAAAGAAGTGTTACAACTTTCAAGCAATAGCAGGATCTGAATTTCTTCACAGTACTTCTCAGTAGTAAAATAGAGGTATTTCTTTTCATACGATATTTAGTATATTGCTACCAAGTAACAACACTCATACTTACAATTACAACTTGAGTATGTTTCCTAATTATTAACATAAACTACACCCTAGCCAATGTTACCTTGCCTATAGCTTGAAAATCAGTAATTTTGACTTTTACTAGCAAGTTTGTTTTCTATTTTTGTTTTCTTAAATGCAAAGGAGTTGCATTTGGCACTTTCATTATCTCATCACTAACAACGGTATAATTCTGACTACTTTCACTAAAGGAAAATGCCTCAACATTCCTTTTTTCCCCTCTGGCAAATTGTTAGGTTTTTTTAATGATACTAGTAAGCATCCTAGGGAGCAGTTACTGTGTAAGTCAGCATTTTTTTCACCTACAGCTCTAATACCAAATGTTTATAATTTACACTGCATTTCTAAAGTAATAAATGGCTTAAGTTAACAATTTCAGGTAAGGCTAAGACCACACTATCACAGGTAACAAAGAGGAAGTCTAATCAAAACCAATCGATTCCTAACAGGGAAACCTGCAAAGCTCTTATTCCTATCCAGATCTTTCAGTTGCACTCAAGTACAAAATTAAAGACTAATGCCCCTTAGCACCAGTCACCCTGCATATGCAAGAAGCCACATCCTAAGTCTCTGTAGGGACCTCAAGAGCAAACACAAGCGCAACAAGAACGCCTGAAGGACAGCACAGCAATAAGAACCGCATGACACGGCTTCAGTAGATTCGTGCCAACTTTGTGTTAGTGCTCCAGTACTCGTGTGTTTTAACAATCCTTCTTGGCTCTTTAAGCATCGCATGTTGGCATTTTATTAATCTTTGTATTAACACCACACAAAAATGAGCAAACATGAGAATTAGCTTCCTTAGTGCTCTGTGCCACAGAATCAGCACTGGCCTTCTCTCTACATACTTAAAATCCTCCACATAAGCATCACTAGCAATTTGTTGGGGTTTAGTTTTGTTTCTTTTTTTTTTTTAACATATGTAAGAGCCGAACCGCCCCAGCTTCGACAACACCACCCTTTCGCAGGTGCCCAGGCAGAAGCACCCGCGCAGGGAAGGGCTGCCTCCTCCTGGAACGTCCCGTCCTGTCCTGTTCCCCCTTCCCCTGCCACCGCTGGGGACCGGGACACCCCGAGCTGCCCCTTCCCAAGCGCCTCTTGGACCCGCCGTGGGGCTCAGCCTCGACACCGCACGCCACCGCCTGGACGCGGCCCTTCAGTGCAGCACCCCCCGCGCCCGGCCAGGGACGGGGCAACCACCCCGGCTCCGAGGCGTCCTCGCCGGCGCTCACCTGTGGTACTGCGCCTGGAGGAACTGGAACTCCTCCTTGATGCGGTCCAACGACTCCGGTATGGTGAATTTGAAGGGCTGGCCCGCAGCCTGGTGCGGGGTCTGGCGCGGCGACCGGCACGGGAGAGAGAGGCACGTTCAGACACGGCGAGGCTGCTCCGCGGTGACGGGGCATGCGGGCAGCACTGCCCGCCGTGCCCGGGCCGGAGACCCCAGCCCGCCCCGCCCTGTGGTGCTGCATACTTATTACCCACCTTCCCGTCCCTCATCTGCGGGGGGGAAGGCTCCCGCCCTGCGGGAGCCGCTCCGGTCCCGACCCACTCACTCCTGCCGCCGCCGTCTGCCCGAAAGCGGGGCGTGCCGGCTCCTCCCCGCCGATCCCCGCCACAGGGGCGCAACCAGCCCCGGCCCGGGCGCCGCGCTCGGCGGGGAGAGGAACGCTGCCCGACCCCGAGGCGACCCCCGCCGTCATTCCCAAGGCAAAGAAGTTGCACGCAAAACAAAAGGGGTCGGGGGAAGGGACGCGTCCCCTGCCCGGCCGCGCTGCTCCTCCTGGGGACACAAACTCCGGAGGTCGCCGGGCGGGCAGCGTGGGCAGCAGCGAGCGGGGCACCGCCTGGCCCCACGCACCGACCCCCGCGGCCGGGCCGTACTTACAGGGTGCCGGCTCTGGGGGAACATGGCTCCGGTGGGGCGCTCCGGCAGCGCGGCTCTCTCGCGGCGAACTCTTCCCGCCCCCCTCCCCGTCTGCACACCAGGGGCACCGAGGGGGCAGGAGCGGCGACACCCGGTGGCCGCCTTCCCTCCGCCGCCGCGGGCTGGAGCGGCACTAGGCGCCGCTCAATGCCCCCGCCGCGGGGGCATCCTCCGGCCGCGGCGTCCTTTGTTGCTGCTGTTCCGTGGAGGGCTGAGAGGGCCCGGGAGAGGCGGGCGCGCCGCGCTCGGGACGGTCACAGCAGCTCCGCGCTCTGGCCGCTGGCAGCGGGACGGGACCCGACGGGGCAGGGGAGGAAAACACGACCGCTCCGCCGCGGGATTTAATAATCCCCCTTTCGGGTTCGCAAGTTGTCGATGAAATTGTAAGGCCGGGAACCCCGGGCGGAGGCGCCTCCTCTTTCGACTTCTGCTTCTCTCGCCAATAGGGGAAAATCCAGGCGGAGGAAGCGGGACGCGGTGTCAGCTGCGGGACTGTCACAAGCCAGGCGGGCGAGAGAAAGGCTGCAGGGAAGGCTGCGCTGCTTCCGGGCGTCGCTGGAGGGGCCAGGTCATCAGCAAGACGCGGAGCGATGAACAAGGGAGGAAGGCGGGAGGAGGAGGGAGACAGCGCGGGGGGCTTTGCACAGCCGGCCCCTATCGGAGCAGCTCCAATAGCACATGCACGAAACGCAGGAGGGCAGAGGAGGGGGAACCACACACGCAGCACAGACTCCTCTGTTAGTTGCAGAGAGGTCCCCGGGACAAAAAGAAAACGAAATCCCTCAAAATGCCCGCTGGCTCGACCGGCCAAACGCCCCGTCGTGAGGTATGGGGGGGAGCGTGGAAGGAGGGGCGGAAAAGCGTCCTTATCAGAGCCAGATCAGACGTGAAGCTCCTTCGATCAACGGCACCACCGCAGCCTCGTCCGGGCGGCCGCGCGCCAGAGATCTGCGCGGCTCACCAGGGTCCCCCGAGCGCCGTACATCTCGGCGGTTGCGGCGGCATCACCAGCAGCAGCATCCTCATCCCCGTCCTCCTCCTCCTCCGCGCTGCCCCGCCGCTCCTCGCCGACCCGCGACAAAGTTCTCCTCCTCTGAAGACTCCGGACCCGAGCGGCTGGAAATGCCGCCGGCCGCGGGAATGGGGAAACCCGTGTAGACCCACGGGAGGCGCTCGGCGGGACGGGAGCACCGCCGCGGCCGAGCGGGACACGCCGTCCTCCCCGCCCCGCTTACATTAACACGCGGTTTCACACTCCGCCAGCTAACCAGCCGCCCGGCCCCGCCTACCGCGCCGCGCCGGGGGGGGGGGGGGGCGCCGCCCAATCGCCATCCCCGGCGCCAACGTGGGGCTGTGATGCGCCTCGGCAGCACGGACCAATGGCGAACGGCCGAGCCCCACCGCCTCTCAGCCTTTCGCTGGGAACCGTTTCTGGCGGAGCGGCAGGAGCGCTCCTCGCTGGCCAATAGGAGGGCGCGGAGCGCGCAGCGTCGCGGAGACGAAGGGAAGGTCGGTAGAAAGGAGAGCGGAGAGACTGAATTGTCAATCAAAGTAACGTGGGGCTCATGGGCGGGGCGGCGAGCGGCCGCCGGCGGGCCGGGCGCCTGCGCGTGACGTTCGTCGGGTCTGGCGGCTGGGCAGCCGCGCGGGTAGGCGCGGGGCGGCGGGAGTGAGCGGCTGCGCAACCCCGCAACCCACTCCGCTTACCCACGCGCCAGGTGCTTTTCCCCACTTGCCTTTCGCGCGTTAGAACTTGGCCCAGACTCCCGCAGAGGTTTCTCGTCCGCAGAGGCTCTGTGGATAGAGGGGCGGCCTGCCCGCCCGTGGGCGAATGCGTGTACTGGCGAGTGGTCGCGCTGTACGCCCCAGCATCCGGCATTCCTTGTCATTAACTGTGCGGGTGCGTGACCGGGCGGCGGCTGCGAGGTTCTCCTGTCCCGAGAATATTCTTTGTGATTCGGACAGGCAGGTACGGTACTTTGCCCGGTCTTATTTATGTACCAGTACCGGTACGTGATATAGCACGTGCTGACAGTGCTCCCAGCTACGCATAAAATGCCTCAAAAGTATAAAACCTCACTCCTGTTTGCGGTGCTCAAATCTACCGACTCAATGTTGGTTAGAGTGACCCTCTGGTCAGATGGAAGTTGTCCTCTGGGTAAAATTGGCCTTTTTGTAAGTGGGGTCTGCTAGAAGAAAGCTGTCTTAAATGGTTTACAGGCCCACTTGAGGTGGACAAGGGTCAAACAATTTCGAGGGATTCTCTGTGTGACCACTGAGATGACAAATGATGACACAGCTTGCAGGGGGATGTAAACTTCAAAACACAACTTCTGTTAATAACCACCTTATTCACAGCAGAATTACGTGCTTAAGTCTGAAATGCTATTACCTTCAGGCTTAAAACAATGCCTTAAGACACGTTAATGCTGCTAGTATACCTGTATACTACCAAAAAAAAGACCTTGAGATGTTGTGTCGCATCATTTAAGCTCACTAAGATGAATTTTATAACATGTTTTCTTAAAATTCTCCATGGATATTTACTAGATACACTTACCAAGAATAATATTACGTTTCATCTTGTATCCTAAAGAAAGAGCAGCCTTTGTTTGAAATTCAGTATGTTGCAATATCAAGATTTACTCATTCAGAGTGGTAATTTCTATACTACATTATTCCTGGTTTTACATAGAAACAACCAAAGGAAAAGAAAATGAAACTCCCTCAATCTTCTGAAGTGGAGTTTGGACTTCTTTCCTGGGCTATGGAATTTCAACACTGAAAACAGACGCATGCATGTCGCTGGGCGTGTGTCCGTGGGGGTGTGTGTGTATGTGTACATATAATAGTGTCTGTACCTACACATATGTTCGTATTTATATATATATATGTGCATGTGTCTTTGTGAATACATAAATAAATGTGAGGGCTTCTATTATTTTTTAAGATGTGAGGCAAAATACCCTTGATAGTGACCTTTGATAGACTGTGGTTCACAAGACAGGAATGTGAACTTGTCTGGTATTCTGTGTGCATGAGTAAAGCTGAAAAACTTGCATTCTGTACCCAGCTCTTCCCTTGTAGTCTTGGACAAGCCAAGTCACTCTTCATGGCATTCTTCATGGCACTAGAAAGCTTAATTAATTAATGCTTATAAAATACTTAGATCTTCAGATGAAAGCTGCCTTAAAAATGCAAGCTATTATTATATACTTTGAGTGTGTACCTAGTAACTATGGAGTCTGTAACAAAATAACACTTACCTAACTTTAGTTGTACTTTGCTTAACCTGCTCGCACAAGTTGTTAATGAGATAATAACAGATATGACATTAAAACAACACTATGTTTTGGAACATAAACAAAAGGTTTGTTTGGTTTTTTTTTTTTTACTTTCTCACCTACATGAAACTTGAAATGTCTTGTTACCTTTATTTGTAATCATTAAAATGTTCAAGGCATGTTTTAACAGAAACAAGAAAGCTCTATTTTCCTGGAGTTTTTTAACAAGTGCTTTTAACCTACTTAGATTCCAGAATCGGGCAATTAGGGATATTTTGAGTCTTTTCTATTACAATTGAGATAGAAGAGCTGTTAGAGCAGTAGCAGAATCAAATGTAAGTATCTTTTTTTAAAATGAGAGCCACTGATTTTACATAGTATGAACAGTAACCAACATGAACTGATATTAAATTAATTTATAATGCATCATCCCTGGCAGATTCGGGCATAAAAGATTCCCTTTTGTTCCATGGGTATAAAGGTGGATTAATCCCAGAAAACTCTGCATCCTCATTCCATGGTAAAACTCACTATTTACACTACTGAAAAACGGGCCAAAATATGACTAAGCATATTGTGAAGAACTGTATTCAACTCAGGGTAGTATTTTGTATGAGATCGTGACACCACAATACAGTGCATACTCTACACAGTTCTCAAACTGCATTAAAAATAATTGTGTTTAAACCTTTGTCTCATGTTTTAAAAATACAACAAAAAGATTGCCTTCAGTATTAAGCTCCCCCAAACCGTTCTGTTTAGTCATCCATTTGACTCTGCTGTTTGAAATCAACCAGTTTTCACTGTAAACATTTTAATGTAGTGTTCCTACCTCATATAGCAAAGGGCCTAATATTGAACTGACTAAATACTGAAAACTCATAGTAGAAGAAGTTCAAAATCCAGTTTCAATAGACTGAAAGTATTTCAGATATAGAGTCTGTTCTTTAGGGAAACAATGTATTGTGTGAAGTTCTGTTTACCATACTGTTTATGTTTTTTGATTACTGATAACAGTGCTATTTACAAGCAATATTTTTTAACTTCCCACAAACTGGCATATATAATAAAAATGTAGATGATGTTGATCACTAGGAGTTTGCTGCAGGTGGGCAGGACATAATTTAGCATGTTTGTGATTTATCCCACCGTTCTACTGCCTGAGTGGTGAGACTAAATCAGTGGAGGAAGCAATTATAGGTTTCAATAAATTTTATGCTTTCAAAGTTTTAGATCAAGAGATCATTGGGTTTTCAACTGAAAAAATAACAGTACCTTTAAAAATTATGGATATGTTCACGCGGGGGAGGGTGTTGTTCTTTTTGGGTTTTTTTTGTGGGGTTTCTTTGTTTTTAATGACAGGACAACACAAGTTGAATAGAGAAAAAAATGGTGTCTGAGTCATACAGTGCATGTGGTGTAGTAGTAACTACCTATACAGCTGCAAAAATAATAATCATTATCAGGGCATGCAAAACAATATCACTTTAAAATATTTCTTTATTTATGAAGTGCAAATGATATGAGCAGGGTAAAGCAATTACATTTCTAATTATTCACTATCTTTTGGCTAATAGTCATTGCATACCCTCTTTCTAATTTGATTTATTTTTAATTAGTAGCTTTCCTTGTAGGCAAGAACTTTCAAAAATATGCTCTAAATCTTTTTACCATCAACTGTGTATTCCCTTCTCCTATTCTTTCACCTTTAAAATTCCCTGAGCTGAATTTTTAAAAAGTCAGTAGCAGATCATGAAGCAGTGAAACCTCAAATAAAATCCGATCCAAAGAATCCCTTGTCATTTCACACAATACTGTAAAATTAGAGATTGCAGGAAACCAACAAAACTAAACTGTGAACATTTCAAGAGAAATGACCATGATTTATGAGAATGACACATTGACTGGCGAGTGTGTTTTTTTATCAACAATTTCTTGGTTGAGGCATAGATCAAAGAAACCTGCATATGTTTTCATTTTGCTCTAAGCCTAAGTAGAAAATTACATCCAGATGTTTAATAGGCATTCTGTCGGTTTTTCTGCATTGATTAGATATGTTGGTACTGTTTGCTTACAAGTGTAACGGGATCATTAGCTAATGCAAAGAAATGTTTTCAGCGAGTTGCTAATTAGGTCTTTTGGAAACTCTCCATACTCAGGAACAATTTGTACAGTGGCCAGAAAAACTTGCGGTACTTGAGAAGTCGCTTTCCCTTCTGTGTCTGGGAAAAAACAGTCAGCCGCTTTCCCTAATCTTCTTTTGCCTACAGGGATTGCAGCTTGATCCCAAATGGGTTGAAGAGCAAATAAATTAGGAGGAGACCACACACAAGCATGCGTGCATGCACACACTCACACACATACCCCCACATACTCCAGTCTGCTCTTTCAGTCAAAAAGCAGTTGTATAAGCTTACAAATAGCTAACAAAATGGAGTGTTTAAAACTGTGTTAAATTCTCAACCTTCATGTTATCAAATACACAGTATTTTTGAGCATACTTTAAAGACAGATAGGGAAGCCCTTTATGATAAATGAGTGTACTTGAATTCATTACTGTGGTACTTATAATTAAAGTAGCTCTTTCACAACTTCAGTATTTCTGCAGGGTACTTGAATACAAAGCTTGCAGGAAGTGTATACATGGATAACAGAGGGGTGAAAGAGGAGCAGAAGAACTTCAGTCTCCTGTCTTTTATGAAGTCTAAAAAGGGATCAGGGATATTACTATTTTATAATACTGTCAGATAAATTGTTTTAGACTTCATGGTTCTGGCCCGCTAACCCTCTAGGTGCAATGTCACCTTTCAAAAGATGCTCGGCAATGTCAATGACGTTTCTAATAAAGACCACCTGCCAATTTATTTGTCTGTTGCAGAATGACGTCTCGACCACAGGAGATGACAGAAAAAGGAGCAATATGTGTCTATTTTGTACAGTAAATGGGCTCTCTGATCCTGTCGTCACTCACGTGACTAAGTTTACTAGTCCCTTTGAAGTCAATGATAATACTTGCATGTAAAAGGGTATCTCTGTGTCAGACTTCACCAAATCAGGGCTATGCATACAGATTGCTTAGGTTGTGTGTGATAGACATCTGCAAAACACACGCATTTTTACCAATGAGGCTATGCAAGTTCAGAAGACTGAGATTTATCCTGGTTTTGGGGAGTTACCTAAAAAGGGAAGGGTGTCACAGCAGTACAGTTGACCATTTCACTCAGTGGACTAGTTATGGTATGCTCTTTTTCCTTGACTTGCAAAATCCTAAAACTTCTCCAGCCTGTTTTGGTTCAGCCTTTGAATGTACCACAGTCCTTTTTTTTTCCTCCCCACTAAATAGTCAATAGCATCTTAGAAAGAGTCTATAGTTCACCAAAAATCCTCAGACTGAAAGTCACAAGGGAAGTAGCATTAAGGCAAATTGACTTGTGGAAATATTCCTTCCGCACATTTGTTGACTAGAGTGAAGGAAGTTTCATCTTAGAAAGAAATAAATTATCTGGAGAGGGAGAGATGGCTCCAAGCGCACTGGCATTTCAAGGTTAAGAACAGCACTGCTTGCTGACGGAAAGATACACAAAGTCCTGTCCTTTAGTCTAGTATCTGTTCTTTGTGTACAAAAGCAACAGCCTTAAGGAGTCTTTTAAGTACAGATGTGATGATGCAGAATTATTGTGTACAAAATCATGACTCTCTGTCATCCAGCGAGGATTAGGTTCAGCTGGAAGTTCGCTGTTTGGCAGCTGTTTCTCTAATACTTCTTCCTTTCAATTCTTCAGAATTTGAGTTCTTGCCTACACTGAGGTTATAAACCCCACATGAGCTGCTCTCATACCAACCTTCTAGTCCAGACCTCAGATTTCATTCTGGTGGAGGCTAGACAAGAGCAGATTGTGCTGTCCTGCTGTCTCTTCATAATGTGAATGCTGTAATGCACTGGCATGCTACAGCTGCAACATCTGTGGAGATGCTCTTCCAGCACTAGTGGCGCAGAGGCACTAGGTCTATTTCCAACTTTCCCCATCTTGTTAAAGCTCTGGGCTCCTCTACTCTTGAGGGAATGGATTTACCAATTGTTTTTTAGGATCTAATTGAAAGTGGAGAGATTATGAGAAAGAAGTTGCTGGACAAGGATATTGATCAGATGGAGAACTGGGGAGAGGGAAAGGAATATGGGGAAGGAACATTTCAATGCCAGCATGATGTGGTTCTTAACAAATGTGGAAATTTCCTTAGGAGAACACCATTGAACGTCAAGCAAGATTGCAAACAGTTACGGTTGCTCACAGTATAAAAAGAAAATAATTAAATATCTCAGTCATCCAGCACTGTCCACTTCTCTTTTTTTCTTCTGGCTCTGAACTTACTGCCCTTTCACTACTTTCAATGCAGGAGTCTCAGTTTATATCCTGAAGAGCTAATATGCAGTGACAACTGTGGTTATTAATACAACGTCTCCAAAATATGAAACCGTGAATTCCATAGTTTGACATACACGTAGATCTATCGCTAATATGGATCATCTACTCAGCCCTGAAGTGAATGTTCAGCCCTCCAGAGAAATAAAGCATCCAATCAAGAAGGCATGTCTTGCAACTATTGCTGTTTTCTGGTACACCAGTATGCTTGTAATCATTGGCATCGCCCAATATAGAATTGTTATAAAGAAGAGGAAAAATAGATCCACCCCAGGCAATTCCACCTATATATTACTGCCTTTAAAATACCAATAAACCTTCTACTGCAGAAAACCACGTGAACATTAGATTAACCGCACACCTGAATCCAAGTATCTGAATATTTAGCAGTTAGAAAACACAATGAAGAGTTAAGATTAATACTGGTTGCTGAGGAGAGAGCAGACAAAGTTATTGAAAGGACTTTTTTTGGTGAAAACAGAGGCCTAATGAATATAGTATAGATGGGATGCTGTATGCTGAGTTGCTTGGGTGGAGAAGGGAAGTTTGCATGGGGGTTGATTTTGGGTTTTTTTGTAGTTTGCGCTAGAATGATTTGCCAGCTCCCTACCTGAGCAAAAAAGTAACAAAAAGTGTGCACATACCCGTAATCTACAATTATAAATTCAACAGTTGGTAGCAGGATAATTTCTATCCAGCCTCTCACATTTTCTGCTGTAGCTTTACTGTCTGATAATGCGCTCATTAAATGTTCAGGTGTCTGAGTTAAGTAGCATCCATGCAGGAGTAAATCTCAATGTTACATGACCCTGGAGCATAGCTCAGGAGAATGTCTATGTCCTGAAACTGGAAGTAGATTGAGCCTTGGAAACAGACTGGATTGCGTAAGTCAAATCATTATATATTCACTAATTCTGCAGGAAAAGTTCACAAATCTCACCAATGCAAACCATGAAAAGCAGGGAGTAAGCAGTACAAGACATACAGTTGTGTGTATACAACATTTAGCATAATTATATATTGGTTTATATGTTCTTATAATTGGCCGTGTAGACACATAACAGTTAAGTCTCAGTATTTTGCTTTTGAGTTACGATCTTTCACTTAAATGAGAGAGAGATAAACTTAATCTTCTGAAGGTTGTTCAATACAAGAACCAGTGCTCTTCACTTCTGCAAGCATGATGTCCTTGAAAGACGAGAACAGTATTTGAGGATTTGTAGACAGCCAGCAGTTGTGTAGACCATTATTAATGAGGTGCTATGAAGTCAGGCACCTTTTCTCAAAACATTCTATTGTATCATAATACATTGATGAATTTTTTTTTCCACGCTCCCCTCCTCACCCTCCCAATTTTGCTTTTAGCTCAACAAAGCTGAGGAATATTTTTCTAACAAAAGTAGGAGGTGGGTAAGCTCTTAGGTATACCTTCTATGTGCATTTTTCATGGCAAATTCTGCAGTCTACTCATACCCTAGTTTAAATCAGAGGGTTGTACTATTTCTTTTCATGTATTAGCAATTACACTAGGGAAAAAAAAGGAAGTAAATGTGGGGATAAAACATAAAACACAGGTCACTGTTAAACTTGATGTCTGTCATGAGCTCAGGTGCTATGGAAAGCAAAAAGTCTGTGCACTAAAGCAGTTTCCTATAAGTGGTGCACATAGGGCTGCTGCTGAACTGGCCAGACAGCACAGACAAGGTCACACATGTTTTTAAATAATTTTTAAATATTGCTTGGTTCTGTCCCTGCTAGCCAGCCAAACCAGAAGACAAAATCTAAATCCTCAATTAAGCAAAACTCCCGCAAGCAAATTGCTCAACAAAGCCTAGCATATTTTGCCCCAGTGTTTGAAAACAATAAGAACGAGGAGCATATTTCCTGACTTACTTCTGACCCGAGCTGTGAGACACCTTGCAGAAGGCTGTAGGAGGGGAACAGGTCACGTAAGAAAGAAGGGGTATAGTGCCAGGATGGTTGTCTTCTAATGGTTTTGCTTTAATGTGGGCTGCCAGTTGCAGCACAGCCATCGACCCAGTCTCCTTTACTGCCCCACACATCACCCCACCTTTTCTAATATCAAGAATTAAGCTGATGTGTACCCCTGTACTCTGGGTCATAAAGCGTGAGAGACTCTTAATGCATAAGGTACATGGCTTACTATAGTAACACCAGCTGTGTAGGTACCTTACTCTGTGCATTCAACAGGTTCCATTCACTTCAGCTGGGATAGGCTTTCATCCCAGGTACCCTACATGTTGAGTGAAATGCACTCAATGCCCTAAGATATACTGAGTTTTCCTGCTTGGGATATGTAAGTAGAGATAAAAGGAGCCACTCAGAATTACCTAAATGTCAAACATTTTTTCTTCTCAAAAAACTTGTACAACTTCAGAAATGTTGCTGGGTGTCTTGTGTAGAATTTTACCGTAGGGAATATTTGTCCATCTTTGTCCACTTTTTATTGTTTTAAGGTTACTTTCTTTTGCCTTCAAAGTATATCTGGGACTTTTTGCTCATTTGTACTGAGAAGTGCTAGGATATATTTTGTCTGGAATTCAGTACTACAAAGTATGTTATCACCAGCTATTGAGATCGGAAAAAAAGTACGGCTTTCTCTACATAGCCTTCTATCACCTACTTTTGTATTTTTTTTTCACAGAATTTTTAATTTCTAATGGGAATATAGTGGAACTTTAGAAATATAAATCTTCAAATCAATCAGTTTATTATGTTGGCAGTCCCCTGGAACATTATTGTATCATTGCAAGAAGCTGAAACTCTGCCGTAAGTTTCCAATAAAAGTGAAGACATTTATCTGGAAATAAGCATTTCAAAAGTGTGACAGAGTGGTAAATAAAGTTTAATTTATTTTTAAGTGCTATTTTATATATTTTCTTTGTGGGATTACTATTTTTTTTTCACTGAAAATATTTGAGAAACCATTACATGAAGTATTGGGCCTAGTTAGGTTATTTTCTTAAGACTATTACAAAAAACCTAGACTGCTAACAGCTGGTCTAAGCCAGAAAGGTTTTTCTTTTATAGAAGATAGATTACATTCCCTTAAGCTTATGATTGAACTCCATTTTCTGTCTAGTATGTAACTATTAATTGCCCACTTGTGAATAAGATGTATCACTTTTAAAGTGTTACTTGAATGAAAAAATGAGTGCTATGTTTTCCCAGATTTTCTGGAAAAGCACAATTTTATAAGCATCCTGTTACAGATAAAGTAATAGCAAAAATGTATAAATGTCATTCCTATCTTTCTCTTACATCTGCTGAGAAGAAGGGGAGGCTCACAGGTACTGCTTAGGTTACTGAGTGTAGTATATACTAAATTATGCATACGATGTAAAAGCTTGCATAATAGAGGGTATAAATATGTGCTTCTTGATTGTTTAGAAAAAGAGAGATACATTTGTCACTAAATCGGGAAGTTACTTATACATATATATTGGTAATACATATGCGTTTACATATACATATACATTGGCATGAGGTATAATAACAGCTGCTCTATTCAATTCACAGACAGTGAACCTGAAGGGCTGGGCAAAGAGAACACGATCCAAATGCATAAAACTTTCAGTTCATGCTGTGATTAAAGGAAAGTCAAATCTGAGTAACCTCACTTTTTTTTCCTATCCCTGTTCCAAACAAGTATACAAAATGAAGACAGAACGCTTAAAAATGTCCGTGTTAAGAGTATCAGATACCAGGGAATGCTGTTGTCTTCCTTTCACCGTTTATACCTTCTGTTCCTCGGTATAAATGGCAAACTGCAACTGGCACCTGAGAAAGTGTTAAAGCATACTGGAAGTATTGGAGTGATGTTGATAAATGCAAACAGTCTGCCGTAAGGAATACCACCTTCATTTAGATCATCTGTTTTCAAATATGCGTATCTGTGAAAAGAGACATATTAATTAAGCTTTTATCACCAAATCAGTACTTGGAGAATAATTTAAATGAAATTATAAATATCTTCTGATAGCTCATGAAGAAAAAAATGTCTGTAAGATAATTCTATAATTGAGAGTCCAAAAGACATTAACTTTTCATCAGACAATAAAAAATTGGATGCATGCTTCTTGCATTGTAGAATTTCTTGTTTCTTTTTTTTTCCCAAAGTTTTGTACAATAATACAAAGTATATTTCTCCCTTTTCATCAAATAATCTGATTTTATTAAATGTGACTCAGCTGTAAAAATACCACCATATTAATTGATTCAAAGTTGTGCATCAGTTTAGTTGTTGCATTTCCCTTTCAAGCCGGTCTGTCCTTTTCTGGGGCAATACACTTCATTCAGGTGGGATTCAACATTTACAGGTTTACATATGAGAATATGTTCAACTTTTTCTCTCCTTCCATATACACACTCATACATTCATATATTCACACAAATACAGTGCTAATCAAAAGTTGGTTCATGATTGTGGGGATGGAAAGCCACTAAGATTTGTGATCAAAGTATACAGACTAGGAGAAATTATAAGAAGTACTTGATTGTGTACTGATGGAAAGGATATTCTAGCTAATATATATGGATGTATATATATACTGGATTTGATAGGCAAACACAAAGTGACTGTCTACTGTACTTTGTACTGGACTGAGATTTTAGTATAGTGAAGAATGATGTGATGTTAGCTTACTTTTGGAAGTAGCAAGTGACAGGACAAGAGGAAAAATGGCCCCAGGTTGCACCAGAGTAGATTTAGATTTTATATTGGGAGAATTTCTTCACCAAAAGGGTTGTCAAGCAAACAGGCTGCCTGGGGAAGTGCTTGAGCCGCTGTCCATGGAGGTATTTAAAAGATTTGTAGATGTGGCACTGAGGGACATGGTTTAGAGAGTGGACTTGACAGGTTTGCAAGTGGACTTGATGATCTTAAAGGTCTTTTCTAACATAAATGTTTATATGATTCTGTGACTCTATGACATATCGGTACTTGTGTGGGATGGTGTAATGTCTATATTTACTCTGTAAATTTGAAACTCCCAGATATTACTTTTAGAATATATGATGCTTTTTCTGAGATGACAGGTTTTCTGATCCAAACACCATTCCTTCATTTGCTGTTTGAATTACTCCTGCCACGTACTATTGAGAGGGGAAAAAGAAGTGTCTTGCAAGTCTGCAGAACATTACGATGGGATGTGCTTAAAAGTTATGTCTTGCTCTCCTGTTGATATACAACCAAATGAAAGACTCAGTGATTCATTAGGGGAGTCGAACAGCTTCCAGTGTAGTGTACTCCTGTGTTTTTATGAAAAAAATAGAGTCAGTCAATTTTTAGCTGTCTGTGGTACTTCATATATATATTTGTGTTGGTTTGATTGGTCCCACAAAAGCACCGCTGGGTACCACTAAATGACTGTTGTTTTATTGGCATGCCAAGTAACACCCTCAGGTTTCAGGGTAAAACCAGCTGCAATTACAAAACTTTGTTTCATCCAGTCTTCCAATTCCAGATCAGAAAAAGTGTTTGATTTGATGTCTAACCATATACTTTAAAGGGAAATGAGACTGTTTCTGTGAAGCAAGAAGAGAAATCAATCAATTTTTGTCATTATATTAAAAATTTTGGGTTTGTCAGTCTAGATCAAAGAGTCTGTTGTTATATTCCACTTAAAATTTATCTTTAACTTAAATCTGCTGAATATTCATGTGCCAGAGTTATTTAAGGAAGAGGATTTAGTTCAGTTATTAATCATTTTGCCGCAAGTAGGTTGGAACCAGTCATTTCCCTGCTTGTTTTAAACCCAGATTTTCATCCATGGGTGTTTGAAGGAGTGAGGGGTTTCTATTGCTGAGGATAGGGCTGATTAAGTGTCCAGTGGTTGTTTGAGTTCAGAAAGAGCTTAAAGATTCAGCTGCATCTCACTACTAAAAGTCCTCTCCTTTTCATTCAAAAGGAAGGAGTCTGTAGTTTGGAAATGAAATACCAGGATTCTACTTACAACATCTATAGGCATTGAGTGTTATGAAAAGGAAGCAGTGGCATAACCAAGTCTGGGTTTTGTCCCTTTTGATTTTTCTTTTTACCAAAATGAAATCACATAGAATCCTGGCTTTTTTTCAGAAATACTGTGGCCAGCAGCAGTAGGGAAGCGGTTGTCCCGCTGTACTTGGCACAATGTTTTGACAAGTAGAATACATTAAAAATCTTGGCTAAAGAAGTAAGTACTTAATTTAAACTACTTTTTAGTAATGCTTTGGAGTATTTTCCAAAGTGCCTAGGTTTTAGTTTCACGTATCTCATTATTGTACCATCTCTCTAGGAAATGAGGAAGACTTGTGTAACAAAACTGTGCTTCACGAACCCTGTTTGAGATTCTGCTTCAAAATATATAGGTCTACGCTCATAACAGCTGTGAAAAAGGCTTAAAATGGAATAGGAAGCATGCTAAAATACAGTAACAAAGGTGCAGTTCAGAACCTGCTTTGCAATTAGTAGTTATAGCTTGATCACTTCCATTGTCTGTGCTACCTCATTTAGAGCTCATTATCAAACATGTACTGGGTAATATGGTGGAAACTAGTCCTTGGAGGTTTTCTGCAAGGAAAAATGCTTTTCTGATGGGGTAGTTTTGCAGTACACTGACTTGCCTTGTAGAGCAAGGGTGAGGTAGTTTAACCCATTGCAATGGGGGGAACCAGCTGGTTATTCCAGAAAACAACCTTGAAGAACTGAAGAAATGTGACTTGGTGCTAATGTTATATAGTAATATAATTTCAAAGACCACAATCAGGCCTCCCCTAGAAAAAAACAACAGCCAAAACATTGACTTTTCTGTTTGACATTTACAGTTGATGACATACAGGAACAACAACCCAATTTTACTGATTAATGGAAACTACTGAAATTACAGTAGCACAACACAATAACAGCAGCCATCAAGGACTCTGTCTTACCTTTCCACAGAATATTGGGATAGCCAACAGGAACAACAGCAAGATGAGAAGCTTGCTTTTTCGGAACAGAGTAGGTTCTGTGTTTCTTTTCTAGAACACTGCCCATGGTTTCTTTCTCCTTGTGTCATGGAGAGTGCTATTATCAGATATGTGGACCTGATCGATAGCTGCATAACTGTGCTTTCTGATGTAGAAGGGTCCTGTGCAGGTCTTTCTATACTGCCACAATTTCCTTCTACTTCTTGAAAAATGTTGTGTGCATAGTTGGGTACAATCACAAAGATACCTCACTCCTTTTACTTTTGTTTTTTTTATTTGTTTGTTTTCATCAAATACTTGCTTTGACATTTTAGACAAATCCAAGATTAAAAAAAGATGCAACTGAAGAAACAGTAAAAGACAACTGATGTACCCAGATACACAGCAACAAAACCAATATGAGAAGAAAGAACTCCAGGCATCATGGATGACAACTTTGTGCTTTTATATGTCTAGATCAATTATAAAAGAACTGGAATAACTGGAAATGGAAGGAGCCACATCAGCAGACACACAGATTTCATGCTAGCAACCCGTGCTACATTGATAATGTGTGGTCGTAAGCCATGTTTTCTTTCTGGTGAAGTTTCTCCCAATCTTTAGCCAAAAATAATTTTGAAACAATCTTTTGTGGGAAGTCATAGCAATTTGGATAATTAAAGCAGACATTTCTATACAGAGTGTATAGTTTGGTTTGTGTATGCTAAAAAGCTCTCTTGGAAGTATATTTAAATGATAAAAAGTATCGAAAGTATGAAAAAGTCAATCCAGATTTTAAATCAAATAGTTGTTGAAATTCCTTAGAAACAGCAAGTCACAGGCATTCCTACATATTTATATGTATGTTTGAAATAATAAATCTCATTTAATGTGAATATTATTTTCTTTACATTGTTGTTTAGATCCTGCATTATTTTAAAAAGAGTTTCTGGAGTTTTTTCTGTATTACCAGTTTTACAAGCATTGACTCAGGTTCCTCAAATCTGAATGAAGCTTAGTGAGAAATGATAAGCCATGCTTAAGTAAGAAACCTAATGGCTCTGAGTTACTATTATGTAGCAGAAGTCAAACTCAATTATCTTTCAGTGCTACAGTTCTCTATCTACCAAGACAGTGTTTCAAACCTCTACCAGGTGTCCTTCTTCATTTAGATTCTCACATCTGGAATCCCGCATAGTGAGGAAAAGCAAAGAGCTAGTCTATCCCAAAGGATATTCTTTCTAATAGAAAAAAATACCTCTTTGTCAATCATGTCATCAGGACTGAGACTTACATTTTCATAGTACTCTCAACTAGAATTGGAAGATCAATCAACAAATGGTCACGGCTTTCAGTATTCAAAGACCTTGACTACACTTCCTAGTATATTGTTCCTATTACTATATATTTTCTTCCTTGTCCTTCAGAAATGAACTATTTTGGTTCTTTTTATTAAAAAACAATGGCTTGTTATAGAAATGCAGGTGCATCCATATCAATTTCTGCATCTTGTAATGTAATGTCATTGCTTCATGATAACATATTCCCAATACACGTATCAGCAGATTTGCACATTATGAGGTTGAAAGCACCATGTAAAACTTATATTTAAAAATATCACTTTTGCTAAAAGAAAATAATTTTTTATTTAAATGAACTTTTCATAAATTTTGATGTTGTTTAAGTAATCACTAATACACATCAATAAACAGAAATATCCAGGAAGGACTTCTAGCACTGAAGAGTCAAAAATTTTGGTGTACAGCAGCCCAAGAAGCACACTAACTGTTGAAAGATCTGTCGTCTTTCATGGGCTAAGCATTCTGGAAATAAATATTTTGTCTGAAAACATAAGTTACTTCCATATCTTCCCTATGTCCTTGAAGGATTTTTTGCCAGTGTTCAAGGTTTCCCATTGAAAAGAAGACATACTTGCTTTAAACGCGAAAAACGGGTGTTTTTTTATTTTCTTATTATGGGAGGAGTGAAGCATTAGGAAGTGATAGAAGAGTAAAGTAATGTATTTATGAGATAGCACACCATGTTTCTTTTGTAGCATACGGTATTCAGTCTGACTCAAAGAATGATAAATGCCTGTATAAATTTAAAAGGGAGTTTCATAACTTCAGCAAGTGGAAAATACCAACTTGTTCCAATATGTCACCAGATGTATCTTCTGTTGTACTGAAGGCCCCTCTAGGCTCTAGTCACTGGAGAAGGGACTTTAACATAGTATTATATCTCTTTCTGTAACAGATGATTAGGAAAGTGGAGTATGTAAAATAAAATGTGTTCCTGAAATCCATAAATATTTGGCTGCTGACTGGAGAAGGTGAAGCGCATGGCTTCCACTTCTGTAGTCCTTGCCTTTTAGATGGAAATACTCCCTTAAGGAGACTTAAAAGGGTTTGAGAAGAGAGGGCAAGCAAGTCCCAGAGACAGACTGAATGGGCAGGCCTCAAAAAGTAGAAATGCAACAGGAAATTTTCTGATCCAACATCAAAATAAAAAGTAATAGAGAAGCTGCTCATAATACTGGGGAATACTTAGGAACAGCATAAAGCCACAGAGCCTGCGCTCAGGCTCGTATCTGGCTGACGAATAGCCTTGGTTTCTTCTGGTAGACCTGAGAGATTAGAACTATTGCTTTTAGTGCTCACTAGAAAACTTCCAGTGGAATAGTGTTTCTTAAAATGCTGATTCCTTAGAATAAAAACAATCTGTGGGAAGATGTTTCCTCTGTTGTAAGGCTGAGGTGATACCAGGCAGAGAGAGTCCAGGATTATGACAGGGTGGGGCAAAAGACGATGCAGAATTTCAAGCTTCGTGAAAAGCAGAATTTTCATTTTGTGGCTGATTCCTTGATCTATGGAGCTTAAGGTGCATCTTTCCCTTGAAATGAAAGTGTATTGCACACTTCATGCCAAAATATTCCACAAAACACTTCCTAAAGCACACAAAGGAAAGGTGAGAACAAAATTTATATTCTGTGCAATACCGAGAACCCTCGTTCAATGATTAACAGAGTCTCTGCAAAAGGCTTCCAATTGAATTTCTTCTCTGAGAGTCTTCTTTTGTAGGTATTTCCATGGAAAGAAAACCTATGCATTTTCCTGTATGGCTTAATCCAATGCCTGCCACGGTTAAGAACAAAATATTGTATTAAGTAACTGAAGAACAATCAGACCTTTAAAGTAGATAACAGGACATGTAAGGTAGTTTTCAAATTTGACAGATCAGCTATTTACGTAAAAAGATTAAACTTTAGTTGTACATATTATGGACCAAAGTTAACACATTCCAGTGCCAGTTTGATTGACAAGAAAGCAAAAATAAATTTCTGATAGACTGCTTCAGCTGATTAAATGATTAATAAGTCATAGGATCATAGAATGGTTTGGGTTGGAAGGGACCTTAAAGATCATCCAGTTCTAACCCCCTTGTCATGGGCAGGGACACCTCCCACCAGACCAGGATGCTCAAGACTGCATCCAAGCTGGACTTGAACACCTCCAAGGGAGGGATAATCCACAGTCTCCCGGGGCAACTTGTTCCAGTACCTCACCACCTTTATTGTGAAGAATTCCTTTCTCATGTCTAAACTATATCTCCCCCCCGCCCCCCCCCCCCCCTTAAATTTAAAACCATTCCCCCTCATCCTCTCACTACAAGTCCTTGTCAAAAGTCCCTCCCCATATTTCATGTAGCCCCCTTCAGGTACTGGAAGGCTGCTATAAAGTCCCCCCAAAGCCTTCTCTTCTCCAGGCTGAACAGACCCAACTCTCAGCCTGTTCTCATAGCAGAGGTGCTCCAGCTCTTTGTTTATCTTTGTAGCCCTTCTCTGGACCCGCTCCAAAAGTTCCATATCCTTCTTATGCTGGGGATTCCAGAACTGGGTATAGTACTCCAGGTGGGGTCTCATGAGAGTGGAATAGAGAGGAAGAATCACCTCCCTCATATAATGATGAGTTTAAATTGCAAAATATGTTATTTGGAGGTTTAGTGCCTGAAAATTCTGGCCCAAATTTTTGGTCAGTGCACTTGAAAGACGAAAGCCCACCAACAGGCAAGCAGGCAAAACCTGGCAAAACAAGAGCACAGGTTCCATTTATTTTTAACCAGTAACTTAGATGTAAGAGTCTGCTTTATTAGCTAGACTATCATATTTTATTCTTTGTTTGTGGAACATGTCAAGTATTCTTTAAAAAGGATATTTTCTTTCACATTTTCATGTAGTGATAATTAGAGTATAATTTATCTTATTAATCCTCTCATTTTCTATTGTTTACATGATGAATGTTCCTACGTCGTGCAAGTCTGATGCCAACACATGGCTCCATTGTCTCTTTGTCTTCTCCAGTAAGCTTAAAATCAGCAATCAACTTTTCAGTCTTCCCACTCTTAGATTTCACCTTACACAGCATTCAGCTTTTAGAGGGTGTGTGAAACTGCTTTGGAAACAAAGTAGTAATTCATGTTCCAGAAACAATAACCTGTCTCTCATTTCCAGTAATCCACTTCCATAAGTAAACATTTCTTTAAAATCTCCAGCTTCATACAAAGTGAATTAATTTGCATACTGCTTAAAGCCTTTTATTAGTAATAACACATCTCTGTTGTATATTCTTTGCATCAATGTTACCCTTTAGTTTGGAATAATTTAGATATATATATACTGGACTGTGTAAAAGCAGGTGGCTAATGACATTTCCCTGAAGTCTAACTGTCAGGTCGGCTAGTAACCAGACTGCCAAAACAAAAGAATAAGGGCACATTTATCCTCTGCCTATGCTCTTCACCTCTAAAACAGCTGTTCTGAGCCTAACCACAAAGGAGGAGTGGGGAGGAGAGGAGAGGCAGAGGAGAGGAGGGAGAAGAGAGGAGGAGAAGAGGAAAAGGAGGAGAGAAGTAGAGGACAAGGAGGAGGAAGTTTTGCTGGTGCTAAGGGGAATGATAAAGGTTGGTAGGTGAACATGACAGAAAGAGACTGCCTGGATCACTGAGTCCAATTCCCTGCTTCCATGTGTGCCACATCCTAAAAAATCCTTGCATGAATCATGAGAATAAACTGTCTACATTGAGAATTCTGCATTTAATAGTTAAACAAATGAAAATGCCCACATGAATCTTTCAGTTCTGAGTACCTCTTTTATAGTATGAGACTCCATTATGATATATTACAATTGAGTTTTGATTGATCCTTAAAGTATGCTCCATTTACTTAAAGAAAAATAAAGTCTTTGAGAGGGGAAGATGATTCAATTTAGAATACAAATTTAATAATTAAAGAATTCCTTATGAGCCTTGTATATTTTTCCTAATTCTATTATTTTAAATGCTTCTCTTCTAAATATTGCAACTCAATTTGGGCTTCTGTTTGGACATGATTACTAGAGCATCCCATTTGCCATTTCCATTACATAAAAATCCAATTTTTCATGGGTTTGCAATTGCCTGTATTAATTTATACTGGGATTATTCCTATTTTAATTCACTGAGGTTGTGAAATTTTTTAGGCATATGTTCCTGGAATATTGGCTTCTCTTGCTGTTTTCTAAAAATAGAAACAATTTAATGCTGTAAAAAATTACATTCTTACAGCTATGATAAATATTTTATGCAGCAATATCTATGCTCATATGATTGCACTTCTTTGTGCCTTTCACAGAAAGTCATTAACATCTTCTTACTTTCACTGCCCCAGGTGAGACTTGGGATCACTTTGTGATACAACCAACACAAAAGAGAAACAAGACATTGCCTGCCTCAGACACTCACAATCTGAAATTAGACTTTATATTTATCCATTCTGGAAGACATTTTCTTTTCTAAAAGATAAAAAAGTCTGATTTACCTTTTTTTTACAGACTGAGCCATCATGAAAGGTGCAGTGCAGGAAGAGGAAAGGGAAAGGTGGTCTCTCCTTCAGTGTCTTTCCATGAATTGCAGAAACCAAATGCAGGCTAAAGTCCTGCATCCTGCTGTAATGAACAATTCAGAAATGCGCACAATGAATAAATGTTGGGTAAGCTCTTTAGCTGAACTGACAGCACAACAATTTCCAGATGAAGCAATATAGGGAAATCCAGAAGCAAAACATACAAGTGTATAATTGTCATCTAATTAGTGGATTATCTTTGAAAATCTTCATGGAAGAGTAGAAATGTTTCTAGATGGGAAAAAAAGTAGGAGAGGAAAAGAGTATCTGAATGATTCTTATGTCTGTTCTAGCTTCGCGTTTTGCTGATTTTACAAATTTGGTCGGCTCTTGCATGGAGACTAAAGCTCTACCTGTCTCAAGGGCATTGCTTTTTATACCACCTATAACAGTAGCAGATGCTATGTCAGAAGTTCAAGGCCTATACAGTGAAACATCTGATTAATAGTACACTATCTGATGAATATTCTTACTATCACTCCTTTTTATCTGCACAGGTATGCTCTGGGATTGTTTGGCCTATGAAAACTAGTTTAAAAGTCTTAAGGAGATTTTTCTTTCGTTTAGTTTTGATTTGATTCAGTGTATAGAAGAGAAGTAGTTTCTTAATTTTAATCCTGCTTCTTCAGGGTTTAAAACAACTTTTGAAAGTCACTTTATGTTAGAGAAAGTGTGATGGTAGTCTTCACAAGACGTGTAGGAATAACACCCACATTCAATAGTAAACACTCATTCTGAATAGTATCATTATAAAAGCATTCCGGCAATAAGCAGGAGACTGAACATCATAATTTTCATCTCTGTATGTCAGCCTGTCAGGATCATGTCAGCAGCAGTGCTTGCCTTGCTGTGTGACATGTTCAGAAGAGGAGTGGCAAATGGGAATACTGCTCTGTGGCAGAAAGCTGACACCTCGGATTGAACTTTTGGCAGATGTTAGATATTCTTTAAAATTTTCTGCAGGCAAGTATACTTTTGAACAGAGAAACAAAATTTAAATTTTGTTGCACACACCCCTCCACTTTTGTTACCACCCATTTTCTTATAGAAAAATATCATTGATATTCCTGGGGAAAGTGACAAAAAAAATCTTTTTAACCACAGTAACAGTATTCCATATGAGACTAATAGTTCATAATTAGAATGAGCTGTTTCTTTTCAACATAGTACACTGTTACACTATACCAGGACTGCCAGAAGGTTGTTTTTCACTACGACAAGGCTAGACTTGGTTCTGTGCAAAATTGTGTTTAGTGTTACGATGAAGGCCACAACTGCAGGGATTTTCAAGAATGTAGGAAAGAGAATGATTTAAAGAGCCTTCTGGGTTCAAGTGTTCCAATACTTTTTTGTTATACATTCCCCCATTTCAAGTAAAACTGAAGTCTTATTTGTAGTGCGGCTTGGTCCTTTGTCGACTTGGATGGGGAAACATTCAGGCCATAAGCTGAGGTCCTGGTCTATGTGGGGAATTCAGGAGATTTGATAACCCTTGGTTTTAGGCACTTGTCACTCCTATTCCATGATGAATAGGCAGTTCTGTGTTACACGTTCAGGCTACTGGTACAGTGCACGTAAATGGGGATATCACTTGAGAGTCCCGGGTAGAAAACAAAACTGTCTGAACTAGGTTGTAGGGAAATTTCAGTACAGTCAATATCTTAATTTTTCTTTCAGCCCATGACTGAGGCTGGGAACTATCGGGAAGTATTTTTCACATGAAGCACCTACACTCACAGCCCCGGGCATTAGCCTTTTCCTTTGACAGTTGGGTAAGGCAGAATCTTGTTCTGTGCATTGAAGAAACAGAGGGGAGAGGGAAAGAAGAGAATTTCACTCCATTTTTTCCAACATAGCAACCTGTTTCAGTTAAGCACAAGTGTAGTGGATTGACTTTTGGATTTTTCAGATCTTCCTTAAAAAATGGCCTTTACAGGTCTTCCTTAACAGCAGAGGTCAAGATCCACTGAAGTATTCCATATCTTCCTTTAATGTAACACAACATATAAATAAGGTGTAGATAAGAGAGTATTCTCTCTTCTTCTTCCGGCAAGCTGGAGAGCAGGAGCTCCGTTGCTGCTGGTCCTGTTTGTCGCTGAGGCCTGCAGCAGCTGCCGTTGTCTGCCCACGCGTTGGGGGAGAGTACTGGGTCAGATATAGCTGTTCTGCTTTCCTCAAGGGAAGTGGTGAGATTTTGCTAGTTCTTTACTTGATAGTTAATGGGTGTTATAGTTGTATGCCGGGTGTTATATAGTTCTTTTTTGTGCTTTTTCCCATTTTCCCTTTCCCCTTTTCCCTTTCCTGGGAGTTTTGCATGCTATCCTTGTGGTGTAGTTCTTTGTATTTAGAAAAGTATAGAAATATATATATATAGTGTGATTTCAGGTTTTCTGTATTTTTTTTCCTTTGAAAGGGAGGAAGTTCTGGGAAAGAGGCAAACTGAGCAGTTGGAGAGCTTGGGAAAGCTAACTCAAACCAGCTCAACAAGCCACAGGAGTACTTTCCTGTGAAAGCATTCAATCTGAAGAATTCAAAGGTATTCTCATATGAGGATACTTTATTTTTTTTTCTACCTTTACTCCACCATACCTAAAAGGCCTGTGTGACACATTGTTTGGCAAGTTATCATCGAATCATAGAATCATCCAGTTGGAAAAGACCTTTGAGATCATCAAGTCCAACCATACCCATCTTCTGCTAAGCCATGTCCTTCAAAAATTCATCTACCCATTTCTTAAAAACACCTCCAGATTTGGTGACTCAACCACCTCCCTGGGCAGCTGTTCCAGTGCCTGACCACCCTTTCAGTAAAGAAATTCTTCCTAATATCTGTCTAAATCTCCCCTGGAGCAACTTATGACCATGTCCTCTTGTCCAATCACCTGTCACTTGACAGAAGAGATCAATACTCACTCTGCCACAGCCTCCTTTCAGGCAGCCGTAGACAGTGATGAGGTCTCCCCGCAGCCTCCTCTCTCCGAGCTAAGCAACCCCAGATCCCTCAGCCGCTCCTTACAGGACTTTTTTTCCAGCCCCTTCACCAGCCTTGATGCCCTTCTCTGGACGTGCTCCAGCACCTCAATGTCCTTCTTGTACTGAGGGGCCCAGAACTGAACACAGTACTCGAGGTGTGGCCTCACCAGTGCTGAGTTTAGGGGCACAATCACCTCCCTGGTCCTGCTGGCCACACTGTTCCTGGTACAGGCCAAGATGCCATTGGCTCTCTTGGCCACCTGGGCACACTGCTGGCTCATATTCAACTGGTTGTCAACCAACACCCCCAAGTCCTTCTCCACCAGGCAACTCTCCAACAAGTCTTCCCCCAGCCTGTAATGCTGCATGGGGTTGTTGTGTCTCAAGTGCAGGACTCAGCATTTGGTTTTGTTAAACCTCAGCCCCTTGGTCTGAGCCCATCGATCGAGCCTGTTCAGATCCCTATGCAGAGCCTCCCTTCCTTCAAGCAGATCAACACTTCCACCCAGCTTGGTGTCATCTGCAAACTTGCTAAGAGTGCAATCAATCCCTTCATCCAGGTCATTGATAAAGATATTGAACAGGACTGGGCCCAGCACTGAACCCTGGGGAACACCACTCGTGTCTGGTTTCCAACGGGATTTAACTCCATTTACCACCACCCTCTGGGCCCAGCCACCCAGCCAGTTTTTCACCCAGCAGAGGCTGTGCCTGTCCAGGCCACTGGCAGCCAGTTTCTCAATCAGAATGCTGTGAGAAACAGTGTCAAATGCTTTACAAAATCCAGGTACACCACATCCACAGCCTTTCCCTCATCCATTAATCGGGTAACCTTGTCACAGAAGGAGATCAAGTTGGTCTGGCAGGACCTGCCTTTCATAAAGACATGTTGACTGGGTCTGATCACCCAGTTGTTCTGCGTGTGCTGTGTGATAGCATTCAATAAGGTCTGCTCCATGACCTTCCCCAAGGTCAAACTGACAGGCCTATAATTCTGCAGATCCTCCCTCCAATCCTTCTTGTAAATGGGATTTACATTTTCCAGTCTCCAGTCGAGCGGCACTTCCCCAGTCAGCCAGGACTGTTGATAGACAAGGGAAAGGGGTTTGGCAAGGACTTCTGCCAGTTCCCTAAATATCCTTGGGTGTATCCCATCCAACCCCATAGACTTGTGGATGTGCAATTAGCCGAGCAGGTCTCTAACCAAGTCTTCTTGGAACACTAGGAGTTCACCTTCACAGTCTTCTGGTTCAGGAGGCTTGGAGCCCAGAGAATGTTTTACCTTCCTATTAAAGACCAAAGCAAAGATGGCATTAAGTACCTCTGCCTTGTCTTCGTCCTTTGATACTACCCTTCCTCTTGCATCCGGTAAAGGAGGGAGATTCTCCTTGGTCCTCCTGTTGCTGTTAACATACTTGAAGAAACATTTCTTATTGTCCTTCACAAAACTGGCCAGTTGAAGTTCCAGTTGGGCTTTAGCCCTTCTGATTTTTTATCTACGTGATCTCACCGGCTCCTTATAGTCCTCCTGAGGTGCCTGTCTCCTCTTCCAAAGCTCATATATTTTCTTCTTTTTCCTTAGACTAACACAGAGCTCTCCATTAGGCCAAGCTTGTCTTTTTCCCCACTGACTCATTTTACAGCACACAGGGATGGCCTGCTCTTGTGCCACCAGAATTTCCTTCTTGAGGAGCATCCAGCTCTCATGGGCTACTTTGTCCTTTAGAAATGTCTCCCACTGGACTTTTTCAAGAAGCCTTCTAAACCATTTGAAGTCTGCCCTCCAGAAATCCAAGGTGGCGATTCTGCTGACCGCTCTTCTTACTCCTCCAAGAACTGAGAATTATATCATCTTGTGATCACTGAGTCCCAGGCATCCTCCAAAAGTCACCTCCCCCACAAGTCCCTCCCTGTTCACAAATAGCAGATCCAGTGGGGCACCTTCTCTAGTTGGTTCACTCACCAGTTGTGTCAGGAAGTTATCTTCCATACACTCGATGAACCTCCTAGACTGCTTCCTTTCTGTTATACTTCCAGCAGACATCTGGAAGGTTGAAGTCTCCCACAAGAATGAGGGCTGGCAATTGTGAGACTTGTCCCACTTGCTTGTAGAAGAGTTCATCGGTTTCCTCATCTTAGCTGGGCGGCCAATAACAGACTCTCACCCCTATGTCTGACTTACTGTGGGTTCCACTGATTTTAACCCACAAGAACTCAACTCTATCGTTAGCATATTTTAGTTCTACACAATCAAAACTTTAACATAGAGGGCAACCCCACCGCCTCTGTTTCCTAGCCTGTCCCGCCTGAAGGGTTTATAGTCACCCATGGCAGCTCTCCAGTTGTGTGAATCATCACATTTCTGTGATGGCAATTACATCATAGTTTTCCAGCCTTACAATGGCTTCCAGCTCCTCTTGTTTGTTGCCCATGCTGCATGCATTAGTATAAATGAAATTCAGTTGGGCTGCTATTTCCACCCCTTTCCTAAGTGGAATGGGATCAAGTCCTGATTGTCTGCTAGCAGTGATTTGTAACCCACCAATAATCTGAATTCTGGCTGCTACCTGGAGTGCTATTCTCCACTTCCACTGAGGTGGCAGACCAGGAGGTCTCACCAGTACACTGTCCTTCAGAGCCTGAGATGCCATTCCCATGGTTTAATCTATTGAGCCCAGTGATGTCCCCCTCCCCCTTACAATCTAGTTTAAAGCCCTCTTGATTAGTCTGACCAACTTCTTGGAGAGTGTCCTTGTGCCCTTATGGGACAAGTGTGCCCTGTCATTTGCCAGGAGGCCTGATGTGTTTGCTATCCCATTGTCGAAGAACCCAAGTTCTTCACACCATGTTTGGAGCCAGTCATTCAGTTCCTGTTTTTACCATTCCTTCCCTCACCATTCCCTATGACAGAGGAGAATATGACCTGCGCTCCTGATCCCTTTACCATTTGACCTAAGGTCCTAAAGTCCTTTTTGATTGCTTTGAGGTTTCTGGGTGGTTTTTCACTATTACCCACCCGGAAAATGAGTAGTGGCTAATAATCTGTGGACTTGAGAAGTTTTGGAATTTGTCTTGCCACATAACCAACTGAGGCCCCAGGTAGGTGGCAGAATTCCCTATGCAATGGGTACAGTCTGCATATTGGACTCTCTGTACCTTTCAAGAGGGACAACAACCCTCCTCTTCATCTTTACAGAAGCCGTCTTGATTGGTGGCTTTGATTTACTTAACCCAGGGAATGTTTCCAGACTGTGTGGGTTGTTTGTCTTTGGAGTCAGTTCCACTTGCAGACCTTCATATTTATTCTGCAATGGAACCTGCAGGGCCTTGTTAGTAACAGGAGATATTTGCTGATTTTGATGTTGCTTGCAACAAGCAGAAATCTGTTGCCATTCTGCTCTTCTCCTAAATTACTTACCTTAGTTGAGTGGGTAGGAATAGTTATTTGTGTGGGTTGGTAGTTATAGGGTAGGAAGTTGTAGGTAGTTATAGGGTAGGAAGGAATAAATTCTTTTCCTTGTCAGCCATTAAGTTACGAAACTTCACTCAGTGTGTATATTAAGCAATTTTAAATAATTAAAAGAGTCACAAAGTACAGAAGTGACAAGGGAACAATGCTCAGAATGAGAAACCTGGCTTGGAGCTTCTTGACTTTTTGGACAATCAGAATTTCCTTTTTAATGTTGCTATAATGTCGCTTTTGAGTATGGTTTTTACACAGTTATTATTTTACCTTGCCTTCCTTGGAGTGGATTAAAAAAACTTCTAGCTACAGTTCAATCTCCCAAAGTATTTATGCATCTTCTGACGAAATAATATTTCATAACAGCAACAGCATTTTCACAAGGTGTCACTTACCCTTCCACGAATAAGAATGTATTTCATAGTACTTTTCCAGTTTGCATAGCATCTGACCAAGAAAATGCACAGTTGTAAGAAAACTGCTGAATTGTTCTGTCTACTACATTAATAGTAAATTGTTATTTTGATAATGTATGCTATTATAAGCCTTCAGATAAAACTTCGATGAGAAAACCTTTCTAATGTCTTCATTTTCTGGGTACAAAGTGGTGCCTCGTCTTCCAGCATTTTAGTTATGATGATAACAATGAAGGTCCTGTAGTATGAATCAAGCAGCAGATCTACTATTAAAACAAGCCCCAGTAATACTAAAACCAAACCTCCTCTAAGAGGTATAACGTCATTGACTTCTGTGAGTTGTATTAGGGCTGCATTTGCCCTGAATATGTAAACTTCATGTGAATCATTTAGTCCAAAGACACTGAAGGACTGTGACAGTTTTAAAATCAACTCTATCCTACATACTGCATATGAGTAATATCATTTCAATTAGTGGAAAATAGTTCCTCCCTTTTTCTCTTGAAAGCATATTTCCAGCATTATAAGAATCGGTTTTGTGAGCTTTTACCCCCTCTGAGTATTTTACAGTCTTTTCTCAGAACACAAAACTGAAATGCCATCTGTTTTTAGCCAGTCTTGGCTAAATTTCAGTGATTTAGAGGTTTTGTGACTTTTCTTTATAAATGATATACTGATAAAATACTTCCACAGAAGTAATCACATGGGACTTTTGATTCCATGGCTGTCTTTGTCCACACTTGAACTAGTGCTCTTTAAACTGGTGGTGTACGTATCCTATTGCCACACCCCTGAACCATGCAATCCCTTAAAATTAAAATATCTTATTTGTGGCTTGTAAATACATTGCAGTATTGTTTAGCTCTTGGCAATGGTGTTAACAGTATGGTAGACTGTAATTAAATATACTGAGTCAGTTTCATTACACTTCCTTATGTCAAATTAAGCTGTTATTTTTAAATAGCTGTTCTAGTTTTAGTGGGACTATCTGTAACACAGAAAAAAAAAATAGAAGGGGCAAAAAAAAATATTCACTTTGAAGTAGACCCTAGTATTAAATTCATCTAGTCTAGGATTGTCACATATTATGTTCTGTAAAGAGAAAGGAATCAGAAAACACACACACGTTTTGTATTTATTAATTGCCTCCTAGGGATACTTGCTGGTTATTTGAATTGCTTCATCATATGCGTTATTGTTCTAAACTCCAGTATCTTTGTTAAACACCACAGGTAAATCTTATTCTTCATATGTAGGAGTTGCCTGATGTAGCTAACTAGAAAACATATAGCAAAACCAATACTGATCTGAAAGGAAAGAATTATAGGCAACTGTATGAGAAGAGTTGGGAAGTGAATCAGACTGCTAACCTGGCAAAATAGCAATAAACATCTTCCTTCGTCTTACAACCAAAAACTATCTTTGTAAGGATCTACTTTCTTAAATTCCAACAAGTGTTTATGCTACTTGCATCTTTTTATGTGTAAAATGGCATTGACTCGATGAAGGGCAACTCTTTTTCTGTTGAAGACCTTCTTGAAGAATTTTTCTTTATTTCTTGGAAAGATGAATGATATAGTCTGTATTTGTTAAGCAAACTCAAAGAGAAGCTCTGAAAGAAGTATTTAAGGGGAAAAACCAAAAAAAATATCTGCATGGTCAAATTCACACCTACCTCTTAAGAGTAAACTCAGAAGTATGATAACTTCTTCTGAGATGCAGAACTGCCAACATGGCCTTAGGGAACTGGAATATATGGAATTTTTAATGTTTAAGAGAGAAAGGTGCTGACCCTTACCTAAACTGTGTCCAAGTTAAAGCTAGCAGAAATCTGTGAAAATAGGACAAGTAAATTTGGCTGTGTAGTGCGTGGGTGGGCAAAGGTCTTGACCATATGGACTGCATGCAAAAACCTGCCTATGCCTGAGAGCTGCAGAGAAGGACCCAGTACTTTGCCTACTCAGGGAGAGAGGAGCTGAAGGAGCTGCCTACAGGCAAAAGGTACATCTCTCTTTCTGTGAGGAGTGCAGAAGAGCATGGTGAAGAGGGATGTGGCTACTGGTGAGAAGACTAAGCCAGAATGAAGAATTAATTGCTCCTGGAAATTTGCATTTATAAGCCAATCTCCTCAGGAGCCTGTAAAATCACTTTGCATGCCACTTTATGCCAAAGGGGTGCCAGAACTGGTGTGACTGTTTTTCCATTGGCGGTTTGCAAGTACAGGCCTGAGAGGAAGAATTCAAAGATATAATAAAAAACAGAGCTTTGATGAAGGCTTACACCACCATTGTTTCCAGCAAAATTCAAGATAATTCTATGAAATAGTAAAAATTTTTATTCTGAGGTAGTTAAACTGCCAACAAGCTCTTAGCTAAAATTCAGGTAAAAGTGCATTCAGCATTGACCCTGGATCAGAAGATTAACTTTAATGGCAAGCTGTTGTTCTGAATTTGGTGCTTTTACTGGCCAATCCCATTAAAGAGCATTATATTACAAAATCTGTATTTACTTAAACCAGTGTCTGTTGTTATGTGGGATGTGTCTATGTTTTATCTTAGATAAATCCCAGAGGCAATTCTTTTTAACTAAAGTTAGTATCTGTGATAGTATGGAGTCCACAAGCAGTATACATTTCTAATTGTGACCTACTTTACAAGTTACTTAAAGTTAATGCTAACTTTTATGGTAATTTGAAATGGAGATCTTACTTCTTTGGTTATTACTGTAAAATCTAGGGCATACTTAACCATATTAGGATATAGAGAAGGATTTTCAGTAATTTTTTAAGATAATACTATTATTCATGATTTCTGGCACCTCTCTTCTTTTATGTGCAGTTTCTTGCTTAATTCATTTAATACCACAATAGTTTCTTCACACCTCCCATCCCCTCAGGTCATAAGGTGCTGAAAAGAGCAGCAGCTCCATTTTCAAAGAAGCACTACCTCATATATAAAGACATCTGAAAAACATTTTTAGTGTTCCAAAAGGCTGAAGTGAACAAGTTCTTTTAAATGCTTCATTACCTTTATTTTGGTAATCATTCCTTGGACTGCATTATGTTGTCAATAAATAAATCTTTGCTAGGTAGCCATTGTCCCCTGCAACAGACATAAATACTTGTTAATTAAACCTGATTAAGCCAATAGCATGCATATGGGAAACACATGCTGACCACTTTGTTGACCAAAGTTGCCCTGGCCAGGTCTTCAGCTTTTGGCAGGTTGCTGACATCTTAAAGCCATGTGCATTAAGAAAAAAGGCTATTTGGGAAGGCAGACATGAAAAATGTTTGTGTAAGACAACCCGTATGTCTGTACAGACGTAAAGCTGATTTTCACTGTGGTCCGAGAGACAGCAATGCTGCCGATTCAGAAAAATGCAGTCGTGGCAAGTTTCTCAGAGAAAAGAGAAATTGCATACAACTTCTTCACCACTTTTTTGATGGCTATGGACAGGAAACAGCAGTTACTGTGTGGCCAGAAGAAGTGTTGTGCCATTGCAAACCCCCAGACAGCCATATTGCGCCTCTCAGTGCAGATCTCAAAGGCTGGTTCCAAAATAGTACCCACCCACCAAATACTGCAACACATTCACAGGACACTGAGGGTTTTTGTAGAATGAAGAGCTTATGTTTCACAGATATTTGTGTGCTTGCAAGATCAATAACAGGTCATTTTCAAGTTTCTTCAAAATTACACTTAACACTGTACAAATTCCATCACCCTTTCATACAGGAACAGGGTACCATGGCATGAGAACAGCTGGGGAACAATGTATAAAACTATGTCACAGCTGGTTTTGTGCTTTAGAGTTTGCACTCTATTGATGCAAATATTACTATATTTTATACTTTTTTTTTTCCCCTTTTCTTTTGTCCAGCCAGATTCACCATTTCGGGAGTATGGTCAATGTCTTACTAGTCCATATATTTCAGCCACTATATTTGGAAAAAGTTTGCTGGAGCTCTATCACCTGCAGCCATCTGTGTGGAGAAGGACACAGGCAGTTACCCATGACACAGCCTGCAAACAACACCAAAAGGCTGCCTGAAGAGTTAGTGCACAATCAGGTATTTAGAGTGTTAACGGCTTTTTTAGCTTAGTGGTAAAACTGCCTTATGTTTACCATGCAACCTTGTTTTCTACAAAACATACAGTATGAAAAAGAGTGCAGTGGGCTTATGTTTACATGAGGTTATATTCTCACTTTAAAACAGTTTTCTTTTGGCTAACAAATTTACTAGTCCATTGCTATACCTGCTGCCTTTTAGAATCTGTAAGCGGCAATATAACAAGAGCCAGCTGAGGATGTAACTTTCAATGCAAAAGTTAAACACTGGAATAGAGACATTTTTAAGAACGTTGACTGGAAAAACATGATTCTGGTTTGCCTCTTAACTACCAACCATTGCAGTTTCTTATCCAGATGTATTTTTTATAGCCTAAAATTTTAATAAGGTTGAAGAAGAACAATATGATTATGCGTGTTCTGATATTCATAGTTTCCTTAATCTTGCTGTGCTAATTCATTAACTTTTCCGATGTCTAGTGCAATGTTTTAAGCCTAATGCAAAAAAAAAATGAAAGTACCTTTATTTCTTATTTAATACAAGGCAGAATTTAATTCAGATGTCCCATATGCAACCAAATATTTGTATGAAATATCCTGGGTTTATGAATATTAAATTAGGAACATTTATTAGTTGACTGCTTCAATTAGCCTATATTTACATATGCAATATTAAGTTACAAAAGCGCATAAATTTCCAATTACTATAAAAGAACTGAAATTATTTACAATGTTTAAAGTAACAGCGGGGAAGTTATTGCATTGGAATAATGGGACAAGAACTGGGTTTTGAAGCACCACAGTATCTATGGATTCCTTAAAGGGTTGATTTATGCATACATACTTTCATTTCAGCAATCAAAAGGTGTATTGGCAGTCACAACATTTAGAATATGGTGAGAAGAGATGCCTGAGTTATGAACAGGTGATGAGTTAAATCGCAACACTACCTCATACAGAGTAATGGAAATTTGGAGGGAAATGCACAAATAATTCTTCATATTCAAGTCATTTTAATTATTTCTTCTCCACAAACAAAAGGGAGATAACAACAGGTCAAAGTGTTTCTGTTAGCTTTCTAGTTGTTTAGTACTACATGAGAGTGACTAAGTGCATGTTTGTACTTCAGGAAAAGTTGATTTACCTATCCTGATTTTTGAGAAGCAGTAAACTAAATGAAATAACTTTTCCAAACTGTTTTCTTTTGCTTTGGTAGAATGTGAGTAAAGGCAAGGACAGGCTTAAGATGTGAGTATATATATTCAGGGTTACAAGACAAATATTAATTTTTGTTGCTTTGAATAAAATATTTTTTTTTTCTTAAAATGGTAACTGCAAAAATAAATTCTCAACCCCAGTTATTATATTTTCTATGAAACAAAGAAAAGGAGCATTTGACATGGACAATATAAACCAGACTTTTGTGTTTATAAAATTAATTAATAACTCCAGAAGTTTGTAGTTTGTAATGATCTGGAAAGAAAGATATTCAAGCCACATATGTCCATCAATTTTTCCAATGAATCATCCCAATCATTTACTTCATTACTTAACTGTGTATTGTATGTTTACAGAGATTATTTTCAAATCAAAATTCTTTTAACATATTTTTAATGTATGCTTTGTTAGTTTACATGATGTTTTTTGTCTTATGCAAACTATACATAAGAGTAAGTCCATGAATCCCAGAAACTGTGCTTGCAAGAGAATAGTTTTGTTTATGAGGTTTGCATATGTAATAAGATATGCTTAAAACCAGGTGAATTTTACTAAACTATAATCTATGCTCAGAGCAAATCATCATTTGGTGCAAGCAGATGCAGGTGAAATGCAGCAGCTATTCTCATGTCATTGATGAAATATCTACTGCAATCTCTGATGGACAAAATTTGAAATGCATTAAAATAGAGGGGTTTTCATCCTCACTGTATCATTTTTTTGTTTTGAATCTGAAGATTTTTCATGGAAACGACTACAAATTTCCTCAGAAAACATTTTCATTTTTTGGCCAAAATGACCATTCAATGAGAAACCATTATAAACACAATACATGCAAAAACGTGGATGTATAACCAGAGAACCAGTGTCTGATTTTAAAGTTTTAACAGATCAGATCCTAATCTTTCTTCTTCAGGTTTTTGGTTTATAAGCATTTACGTAATTTCTATTTTTCATTTCAAAATGAAGACAAAAAATAACAAAACTTTAAAATTCTTATGGAAATTTTGTCCCCAAGACCATGCAGAAATTATATCATTCTCAACAAGCCTTTGCATCACTTTTTTTGAGAAAGACATGAGATGTTCTTCAGATTGTCTACTACATTTCTTCAGGTTTTCGCATGCAAGAATGTTAGCTTTTTTTTTGTAATAGTCTAGCTGAGGATGGTAAAATGTTCAGCACCATTCCATAAAATTTAGCTTGAGTAAAACAACTTGATCTCCCTGCTTGTCAGCTGTTTCATCCATTAGGAAGGGTAAGAGTCTTTATTTTATAGGTCCTTGTAATAATTAGTGTGTTTTGCCCACTAGCTCTTTAAAGATTTTTAAGTTTTTCGGCTAGATCTTTGTACTGTGCATGCAAATATTACCTAGTGAAGCCCCGTCTTCCAGATTTTTGCCTATGAAAACTTATTGGGCTCAGTAAGAATACTGCTATGAGAAGATGTTTAAAATGTATAGTTATGGAATGAAGAAAAATTATTTTAAAATCAGAGTCAGCCTTTAATTATTTATTTCCTAAACCGAAAGTTTAATCACCCACAAAGTTAGTGATTTCCAAATAGTTGAGTTGTTAGTATGGAAAATGACTTCATGTGTGTGTTAGGTTTGTGGAGGGAGGCATGAAATGTCCCATAAAATTTATTTTGTTTAACAAAGCTATTTTATCATCACTTTGTTATTGGACCTGTGAAGATGCATAAAAGTATGCAAAGATAATCAAGAACCTGATTTGACATGACAGCCTTGAATACTGTGGCTAGAACAACAGATCTTCTGAAGAGGGTTATATTAAGTGTAGGCTCTCTGTTGGCAGTCAGTTTCATCAAATCTATGAACCATTTTAACACCTTGCTTAGGTAGGAAGGTCAGCTCTCTGTTTGCCAGGAACAGAAATTTTACAAAGACTTGAATAATGAGATCTGTTTTTTCTCCAGGTGAGGACAATGTTACTCTGTCTTGATATGTTCCTGAAGCAGACCAAGGAAGGACAAATACAGCACTTAATACAGTGCGTTCTTTTATTCTTTGCATTTTAGGTAATTGGCAGAAATCCTTGAACCAGACCGATAAAGGCTTATGTATGGCAAAGCAGTATTTTGAATATTTTTTTCCGAGAATTGAAGCTGTAGAGAAACTGGAAGGTACTGCAAGGTAAGTGAAGCATATTATAATACACATAGTAATGATTGCTGATAGAAGCAATGCAATTGGATATAAATATTATAGAGAGAAATTGTTTGAATACATTACACGTTCTGCTGTTTAGCTGTTTCAGTGATTGCAATGAGTCTGGCTGGGATGAAGCTAACTTTCTTATTAGCAGACAGTAAGGTGCAATATTTTGGATTTGTGACAAAATAGTATTGATAATATTGTTTTATCTGTTACTAAATAGTTCTTGCACAGTGTCAAGGCTTTCTTTTTCCCTACTCTGTCCAACCCCACAGTGAGTAGGCTGAGGTCAGGCAAGAGCTTGGAAAGGGATGCAACCAGGATAGCTGACCAAAGTAGGCCAAAGGGATATTTCATGCTCAGCAATAAAGATGGTGTAGCAGATGAAAGTATTGTTTGGATGTTTTATGTTTTCCAGGGTGGCTGTTGCTCAAAAAGTGGCCTAGCGTTACTCTGCCTGTGGGACGTGGTGACTGATTACCTTTGCATCACTTGTTTTTTATCTTTCCTTCATTGGCTAAATTGTCTTTTCCTCAACCCATGAGTTTTCTTGCTTTGTCTCTTCTGTTGTTTTCCCCATGCTTTTGGGCATGGAGGAGTGAGCGAACAACTATGTGGGTGCTTGGCTGCTGGCCAGGGTCAATACACCACAGCACTGCACCTATTAAACCATTTTCTTACATACTCAGTTGCATGTGTTTGTGTTGGAGAAGTAGCAAATGCTTGGCTTTTGAAAACATACAATGTACTTCTGTTATAGGTCATGGCATGTGAAGATTACCTGACTCCTTTCTCAAGTTTGTGCCTGTATGTCTTCTCTGCATACAACTGTTCATGGGTACTGCTTGTAACTCCTACATCACAGCCTCCAAGTTTCATAATGAAGGAGATTGGGGGACCACTACAGTGACCCTTAATCTCATGGGTACCTTGGCTGATGCAAATTTGTCCACTAAAAATCTATTAATTTAGATAAAAAATTACCTGGGCTTTCTTTTAAACTATCATGAATTTGGACTTTTTTTTTTCTGAGTAGATTGACACTGAAAGACCAACATCCCCATAATTAAGCAAACTTGTATGTATTTCCCCTGACATCAGGAACTATTCTGAGCATGAAGAACATTCATTTCATTTAGAGATTTTATTGAGCATAACTAGTCTTGATATGTTTTGTTTGGCGCAATATTCTTGCTGTAGTGGCTTTGTGGTTGAAATCTGCAGACTTTATGCAACAAGATCCCTTTTTAATAGTTTA
Source organism: Tapera naevia (assembly GCA_033556795.1). Lineage (NCBI taxonomy): Eukaryota > Metazoa > Chordata > Aves > Cuculiformes > Neomorphidae > Tapera > Tapera naevia. The sequence goes on along the minus strand of JAUMJJ010000092.1, from coordinate 3,680,803 downwards.
ATCTGGCCATATTTCAAAAACAGGCAAAACATGATGCACTTTTATTTTATTGGCTTCTTTTTCCAATTTGTGGCTTTCTTCTGGGAAAAGTGTTTTTTTTTGACAGCACAGTCTTTACATATGAATGGCAGTGGCCTCTGAGGAAAGAATGCTTTTTGCAATCTTTGATGTCAAGATGTGTTTACATGTTGCAGTAATAATTTTTAAACTTTGAATATCATTCTACCGGTTCAGATAACAGACTTAACTGGGGAAGCTGGATGGTAGTAACAAGTTTTACTAAGTACCCGAAGAACCAGAATTTAAGAATCTGTGAACACAGTGAGGTGATCTGTAGATTTTCTTTTATGCTGAGAGTTGCAAGCATGCACAGAGTGAGTTGCTGTTTACTTACAGACTTTATAGCAGCCTTCCAGTGCCTGAGGGGGACCTACAAGAAAGCTGGGGAGAGACTTTTTACAAGGGAAAGTAGTGATAGGGTGAGAGGGAATGGCTTTAAAATTGAAGGGGGAAGACTTAGATTAGACATTATGAAAAAATTCTTCGCAAAGAGGGTGGCGAGGCACTGTCACAGGTTTCCCAGGGAAGCTGTAGATTCCCCTTCCCTGGAAGTGTCCAAGGCCAGCTTGGATGGGGCCTTGGGCAGCCTGGTCTTGTGAGAGGTGTCCCTGCCCATGGTAGGGTGGTTGGAACTGGATGATCTTTAAGGTCCCTTCTAACCCAAACCATTCAATGATTCTATGATTAACCTCTGAGGGTCAGTGGAGTGAAATGAATGTTGGAAGAGCATAATTCATTTAAGTTATTGCAAAAAAATGCCTTAGGTTGAGGGGAATGGCAATCTAGAATTGCCTTTCTGTCCTGAACGTATCTAGCTTATATATAGACACATTAGTTTGGACACAAACTAAACAGCAATGCCAAAACTCGCTTTGTGTTCAAAGACTGCAGGTTCCCCATACATTTGCGGTATTTCAATCATAATTTTTGGCATCTAGATACCTTTAAAATAATCACACCTACAGCTCTCAAGGAACTTGTTTAGATAACTGCAAAGGCATTAGATTAGCACCCAAGCACAATGTTTCCTGTCCTTGCAAAAACTGAAGAATGCAGGACTTGCTGATTGAGTAAATACCTCAATTCAGAACACTGGAGTTTGTTGACTTCAGTAACAGAAATACATTTGATAAAGAAGTTAGCACAGTACTCTGGGTGTTCAGGGCTGACCTGGATAAAAGTCTGTGGGAAGTCTCCAAATCTCGGTGACTGGAATGTGAACAAGTATAGAGAAAACCAGAAAAATAAGTACTGAATTTGTACTTTTCAGGTAAAGAGTCTCTTGTATGCAAGGAGAACCTGTGCCATATTCAAAGATGTGTTATGCCAGCATAGCACCATGTGGTACCTTGCAAGATACTTGCATAACTGCAAGTTGTACTGCAAGGAAGTGTCTTCACTATTTCAATTAAGTTCCAGCATGTCACTCCTTCATACTTTGCAGACCCATACAATCAGTGCATCACTGAGAAAGCATGCTTCATTATTAGACTTCTGTGTAATATGATTTGCTGTGCTCATTACAATACACTGGTGTGCAGCCATAGGTGGAGGGCAGAAAGGTAGCTTCTGGATAAAGAGTCAATACAGCTGAATAAACGAACTAACACTTCTTCACTTAGTTCTTTTGCTTGTCTCATCCTTAGATATCTGAATTGCCTTCAGCTGTGCATTAAACAACCATGATTATTATCTGCCGTATTTGGGTGGCTCTTAATCTTCGTTACATATGCAAAATGCGGTCTTCAGTTTTGTTTGAGTTCTGTTTGTTTTTACTCTACCCGTATAAGCATGTGTTGTGTTAGTGCAATCAAAGCACTTGATCTTCAAAGGAGGAGTAGAAAATGGCTACTTTCTATAATGACTAGTAGGCTTTAAAGTTGCATTGTTCCATAAGTACTGTCTGTCAGTCATGGTCTTTATCCCAGCATATATCTTTTAGATACAGTGAGACTGAGCAATGAGTATGATGAATATAAAGGTCTAAACATTTAGTCTGTCTCCACAATCTCTGATAAACCAGCTTTATAAGTATCATGGTTTTGATATCTTTATGTCAGCCTATGCAGCTACGGACGATGGTGCAGCTTTCTTTGTAGGATAGGTTTCCCCAGAAGCTGGTGTCTTTAGCCTTGCTATAGTTTCAAAGTGTTTGTTAGGCTCCAAATGACATTTGGCCCTCATGCTAAGGCAAAATTTTGCATCTTGCTTCATGCCATTGGTAATAAGACAAGAGGGAAAACAGCTATAGGCAAACATCCATTACCATTATTGTCTTCTATGGGAATACCAAACCAGATCTGAATGATGTGATTATAAAAGACGTCACAATGACATAACCATGCAGTCACTCTGGTTCCAAAAGCTACAAAACTAGTGTCAAAGATCAGCATTTCTGTTTTGCTGCAAAATTTGGAAAAAAAAGAGAACTGAACCCATCAAAAAATATAACCCAGGGTTCGATTTCTGGAATGCAAATTAGTTTTTTTTAAAAAATGGATGGGAAAATCAGCCATACAAAATACACAATTCTGAATTAATCAAAATATTCTGTGTAGAAAACATGAAAGCAAAAGAAATCTGTTGTTCCACTCTGCAAGGAAGCATGGAAGTCCTGTAAACATCAGTTCAAGCCCTCATCCTTGAGGTCACTAAGCTTCCTGCTGAGCTCCTGGGTATTCTTAGGCTTCAAGACTCTGGTTTCACAACACTATGAGGTTCAAAAATCAAGTTTTTAGGTTTTAAAGAACAACAGCAGCTGAGATGGCAGGAGAAGAAACATCTTTCCAAAGGAATACTGACTGTTTCAGCAAAAGTTCATAAAATGAGCTTTTGTGCCTCCTGTGACACAACAAAGTATAAAACAAATAATTGCTCTGAAAAAGATGTTTTATTGGAAAATTCACAGCCACTGTCATGAAAGCCCTAAACTGTCAGGAATACAATAATATTTTCCAGAATTATTTTCCAAGTTCAGTGTCTTTCTTGTGGTTTCTGGGTGAGGAGGGATAGTGAAAAATATTTCATACATCCACTTAACACAACTTGGTGCTCTTAATTTGGTGGCATTTGAAAAAGAAACATTTTTTTAAAATATTTACATGAAAATTCTTAGAAATGAGCATTAACTCCCAGAGGAGTCCAAGCACAATAGCAATAGAATTAATTCCGCTATTGAAGCAACTGCATAGGATTTCAATTCTATAAATATTTCTTCATTGCTGGGAAGATATCTCCATTTAAATTAACTTAAGAAGGGATGTTGTGTTTCATTTCTTCCTTAGGCTGGTTTCCAGGAGTCATCAGCAATGAACACACAATATTTTTGTGTTTTTGAGGTTGGCGTTCAGCAGATCAACACATCGTAACTCTCAGCAAAGGTTTCCGTGGCTTTGCCATTGTCACTGGTTAATATCAAAGTCAAGTGAATACAGAGTAAAGAAGTCTCTGGTGTCTAGTATTCAGCACTGAGCAAAAAAAGAGCTGTTAAAAGTTCCTTACATGGTGGTCCCATGACACAAACCAGATAAAAAGCATTGTTCATAATTGGAAAGCAAACTTTTCTATGGAAAATTTTATAGATTTGGCCATTTCTTGCTACAATTTTAAAGATACAGGTGACTTCAGAAGTACATGCATAGCCTTCAAGCTAACATTCAAGACTTTCTTAATGCCTCTTGATTGAACTCTAGATCAAAAGATGTTACTATTGATCTTAAATCCTTTATGGACATAATTTCAGTAGTCTTTACAAGAGAATAGCAAGACAATCATTGAATTGTATTTGAAATTCAGAACTATATTTGGATTTAAAAATTGAATTTCAAAAATCTATTTGAAAATGAACGGAAGCCTAAATAATTTTAGGAATTACCATTGATCTAAGATCTGAGCAAGATGAGATATCTTTACAGTACCTTGGCTAAGCATCCATTCTCAGTTACAAGCCACACTGTAGATTACCCTCTGAGAGTAAGGAATCCAGCAAGGAACTTTCTGACAGTAGATAACAGATTTCCAAAGCAAATGCTAGCTTAATAGCTAAGTTTTGAACTGGTATTATATAGAAATGCTATTACAAAGCCAGACTTCATATATATTTGCAGCAAAACCAAGAATCAAGCATCTTTCATGTCTCCTTAAACATCTATAAATATTTAGTTAAAATCAAGTTCACCAATCTTTGAGATGAACCTATGTTGATATGTACATTTACACTGTTAATACTATTTGTTGACTTTCTAGGGGTCTTCACAACTGTGTAAAAGGACTTAGTGAATTTAATTTTTGAGATGTTTGATACATTTTAAACTTGTTCAGTTGAATCCCAGAGGCACTGGCCATGTGTATTAGCTTTATCTGCAAATCTGCCACATTTTGTAATGCCTTTCTCATTGGTCTAAAAAGCTTAGGTCCCACCTCTGACTTATAGTGAACCTTTTTACAAAGGGTGATGTTCTCTATTGAATCACCCCTTTTCTTTCCTTACCTCCTGCACAGACTCAGATGTCTGTTTGGTTGTTTGGAGATGATAGTCAGACAGAGCCTAAATGTCAATGGCTTTGATTATTCTGATGCTTGGAAAGTGGAAATAAAACTCAGTTTCGCCAGAGGGCTGTGACATGGAAAGGCCTAAGGATTAAATAGATCTCACAGTGGATCCATTCTGAAGATGCTACTGCTTTCAAATTCCAAAAAAAATTTCTCCTGTCAGCACGGAGGCATCCCTTCTGCTCATCCATTCACTGTTAGGAGATATATACAACAGGAAGTTAAAATACCTTGTTATTCCATGTCACATGTTACCTGCCTAATGCCACCAGTAAACTCAAGGGTTGTTACAGGGACAGAAATAACACGACTGTTATAGAAACCACATGTTTTCTATCACACAGAGGAAAAAAATAAGGTCAGCGTCAGCTTGAAGGGTTGTAAAGCTTTAGTCTGCCTGAATTATTTTGTGCTTGTGAAAGTTAAGCAGATGAGAAACACATTAAATAAGATGACAGAATTTAGATTATACCTCCTCCACTCCTCGTGCCCCATCCTGGTCTTTAGCTTGCAAGATGAATTCCTCCCCCCAGTCTTTTTTTTTTTTTTTCAATTTGTAAGATGCTGAAATCTGCTTTGTGTGATTTATGGAGGAACTTGAAGCGATTAGTTTCACAGTGCATGAAAATTCCTCAGGTTCAGAGGGATGTCCAATCTGTTACACCACAAGCTGTTGACTGGATGAGAACATGAGCAGCTCGGAGCCATAAGGAGATTGTGTTCAGTTATTAAACACTTGTGGTAAAGCTGCTTATTGTTAATTCTCCAATGTCCTGCTGAAGCGATCGGATAAGATCAGATCGGATTAGATCAAAGAGCCTGGGAACCAGCCTTTGAGCAGATTCGTTTAATCAATAAAGAGGACCTCCAGAGAGAGAGAGACAGAGGCAGTACCAGGGTCATGGGAGATTAGAGGAGGGAAAATAAGAAGCAACAGATTATTTTCCTCTTATTTTTTAATATGTAATTCTGTATGCCAAAGCATGATTTTATATGTGTATGGTTGTGTGCAAATTCTTGTAACCTAACCAGCTGAAAAATTATGTAAATGCTCCCTTAAAACTTCATTACTAAGCAGACAGTTTAAAACCAAGTATTTTGTAATACACTAATGCATTTATAAGTCAAGAGACTGCAAAAGTTAAAGCAATCAGTACCATGAAATACCTACTGTAAAAAAAAAGAGCTCCTATTAAGAGTGTTGCAGCAGAAACATTTTTTGCTCTAATGAATAGGAGATTCTGAGTGGGTGAAGCTGCACAATTTCTGATCTTTCTTTCATCTAAAAGAAAAAATGAGAGCAAAATCCAAACCCAACAACACCCACTCCCAACGACACATCAAGATCTGGGTGTCTGAAATTACTATTAATAACATTAATATTAATTTAAAAATTAATAACGCTGGTAGATGTTACAGAACATGCATTGTTATAATACATATAATTACAGTACCACTGCTGCTGTTAATATTTGTACTGTGAATAGACTTGTGTACTAAAATTTAGAAGCTGTAGGTAAATGTTTAGAAAGTTAGCCCACAGGAAAAGACAAAAAAGAGGAAAATATGAAGAACAAAGAATCAAGTATTGGTTTTTATGAAGCCATGGTATAACACCTTTCCATTTCTGGAGGAGCAGAATTTGGCCTGAAATAATTTGAAGAGAGGGACAAATTTTCTTCAATGTTTAATAGCATTAATAGCATCATAAAAAAAATTACATCTGATTTTACAGGTTATAATTTATATTCAGAGTTAGATAAGGATACATATCTATAAATCCCTTCTATAAAATGCAATTTTCCACCTAGATAGGCTGATGACTTCAGGCCCTGGGCACCTTTACCAATTGTTAATTACAATGGGATGGTTTAACACTATTTTCCAAATCAGCGTGCATGCATGCATAAAATGACTGCAATCTAATTTGACTTATTATTAGTGATGATTATTGTCATAGATAAATTAGATTGAACAGAAAATAACCTTCATCCTTAGCATGTTTTAGCTCTCAGAATTAATGTGATTTGGTGAACACATATAAATAAAAGTCTGATGAGTCCCTGCTGACTGCAGGGCCTGCTGGTGCTGAAGTGTATCAATTTCATGCAGATGATGAATTCCTTAAGCATTCAATGATAATCATGCTTGATTTGACAAGACTTTCTCATGCTATTTTAGGGCCTTAATTTTCTGTGAAGTTCTGTCAAGTGTTCATCAAGCACCCACTTATCTCCCTATCTTAACCTGGCAGCCAATCCAAAGGTTGCCTACCAGTGCTGCTACTGGTCCCAGCTCATTAATATTCTCACCACGTGACTGTCCATGGAGAGAAGCCAATCAATGGCTGATTAGCATTCAAGTCACATGATGCCCAAGGAGAGTAAATGAGTTACACAGTAAGACATCAAACAAATTTTCATCTTGAAAGATTGATTGCTTTTTCTGCTGCTGTGATGTTTGTCAAATTCACTCTAGCCTTGTCCAATTAAGCTCCATGAGCTGAATGACTAATGAAGAGATGGGACTGCTATGCCAGTGTCTCAGCTATGAGAAGTACCACTGAATAAGAACTGCTAAAAATAATAAGAAACCCCAAATGATTGAAAATCTCATCTGGATAACTGGTGTAATTGCTTCCAAATTTCAGATGCTGTTTAGAAATCTCCAGTGAAAAACATAAATTGCAACTTGCAGTATACGACATTTACTTTCTGTCTAATTTACCACTGGAAAACGAGTTTGGATTTTCTTATAATAAAATTATTTTTGAGATTTTAAACAAATATACGTTAGCTGGATTATTTCTGGCAAATGTGCAAAAGGCTGCTAGAGATACATTAGTGACAGAAGATCCAATCTTAGAGCATCAGTCAGAATGGATAAATCAATTTTTATTTTTATGAAAATGAGTGGAAAAAAATAAAAAAGAAGATTCTTAACAGATGAAGTGAGGGAGGGAAGCAAGTTTATGCAGTGGATTTTAGAAAGAAGCAAATTTACAGGACTTTAATTTATATATTGGGTGAGATTCTTAAGTAACTTAATTTGGCATAGCTCCATTTGCATCATTTGAGGAGCTGATCCAGGATGAACTGATTATTTTATTTTATTTCACTTCATTTCATGTCACTACTATATATTTGCTACTAAATTAAAATTGCTCAAAGAAACAAAACCAAATGTCTGAATACAATTATAATCCTGTTTAGCAGAAAGCTATTAAAGTGGATCTCCAAAACTACATTCTGGGATATAGAATCATGGGATGTTTGGGTTGGAAGGGACCTTAAAAATCATCCAGTACCAACCATCCAACCTTGGACAAGGGCACCTCCCACTAGATTAAGCTGCTAAAGGCTCTGTCCAGGTTGGCCTTGGACACTTCCAGGGAGGGGGAATCCACAGCTTTCCTGGGCAGCCTGTTACAGTGCCTTGCCACCCTCTTCGTGAAGAATTTCTTCCTAGTGTCTAATCTAAGTCTTTCCTCTTGCAATTTAAAGCCTTCTCCCCTTGTCCTATCACTACATGCTTTTGTAATAAGTCTCTCCCCAGCTTTCTTGTAGGTCCCCCTTCAGGTACTGGAATGCTGCTGTAAGGTCTCCCCAGAGCCTTCTACACAACATAGAAAATCTATTTAGTCAGAAAGTCAATTGCATGATACTGCACTAAATTCTGGTGACATGTTTAAAGTAGAGACCCTATAAATAATAAATCTTTCATCCAGCCACTGAAAGGAGTTACAGTCACCTAATGGATTACTGAAGATATGAAAAAGTGTCAGATCCTACTTATTAAATTTTAGCATGAAATCAGTTAAATTCCCAAGGCATTCTAAAGGAATATTTTCAAGTCAGCTTAATAAGGATCTTAGAGCATGCCAATTAAATGGCAGCTTGAAATAAACAGTACTTGGAGGCATAAGACAGCATTCTGTAGTTTTATCTGCAAAGTTAATAACTTTTTAAATGGGACTTCTTGGTACAATGGCTCAAGGTGCTGTAAGGAGGCAGGGTGTGGAACATACTGTATTCAAAAGACCATAAGTCAATTCTCAGCTCTGCTAGTCAAGGATAGAGACTGCAAATAGAGAAGCAATGAATTTCTGAGAGTGAGTGAGAAGGGAGACAAGAGGTACGGGTCTAACAGTTCGGCAAAAGAGGAAGAGGATGTCAAGTGGATACTGTTGAAGCAACTAATAGTGAGTGATTTGGCCAAGCACCTGCCTCTATGGCATCACCACAAAGGCACATGCTGGAAGAGACAGTGTAAAGAGGGCAGGGTATGAAAGGGGAGAATAAATTTAAATAGCGATACAGTGTATGGTTTGTGTAATGTATTGTTCATAGTAAAGTAGCACAATAAACTTCAGAGAACACCACTACCTCAACATGAAATATTAGTTCATTAGATTACTGGTTTACATGTTCCTCCTGCAGCCATACCACAGAGAACTGACATTAGCTGCTCAAATGTTAACAAAACAGAAAATGGTGAATATTATTATAAGCGACACCACTTGCTGACACCTTTAAATGAGCAGTGGAGGAGGTGTCTTAACTTTCTGTCAGTCACATTAGGTGGTTATGAATAAAAGAGTATTCTACTTTCTGCATAACTTTGCATAATTAATAGCTTTTGATGCAAACTATTGTTTGCCTTAATTGTTGTTTCAACAGCTGTTTTCATTAAATTGTAGAGCTCTTTGTGTCTAAACCTTTGAGCTGCACTATTGATAACAAGAACATGCTGGAGCTAGCTTTAGAGGAAGGGAGTCCCTGCCAAGCTGGAAAGCAGTCATGAAGTTACTTGAGAAATAAGGCCTTACAGTGGGACTGGTTGTGTAGCTAATCCATTAGTCTTTTTAAAAGGACCTTGCTCTGCACTCTTACGGCTAAATTGACCCAACAACCTATCAATGCCTTTATTTGCTGAGTGGTTGTCCATGGAAGGTCTCTGTGCTGGATCCAAGCTGTAATCAAAGCCTCCATCAGTACCAGGATCCTGATGACACAAATGGTCAGACTTTCAACTGAGGCTGGCTGGCTTCCAGCCACACCATTCTGAAGATACAAAGAGGCTGTGTTGTGCTGTGGAATTCATTTTCTTGTTTACTTCCTACAGAAACAAGAGCATAATCAGCACTTAGTGCATCGGATCAGACCGCTGAGTTGTTGACAGAAGCTTGGAGAGGCTTGCCAGTTTTCCACATGAAACACTGGCTTTCTTCTAATACACCCCCCACTGTCTGTGGCCCTGCCAATTGTAGCACATCAGAGAGGCCATTGAGATAATGACTGTGAAGTCTCATGATACACTTTGATGAAGTATAACATTTTTTAAAGGATTTTTGTCTGTGCCAAAATGATAGAGACAGCTGACTAAAAATCACCCCATCAAAATCAAGGCTGATGAACAGCAGGCAAAGACATGTGCTTCCACAGAGAAAAAGGAGAATTTACAGCCAAAGACTCTCAATGACTATGTGCACTGCAGATTCCTTTAGTTTGCTTTTAAATGATCCTTTGTGTCAAATGAATGTATGTAAGTTTGCCAAGAGAACAATTTCCCCAAATATTTTATTTTTATTTTGCTTCAAAAAAATGATTCAGCATTTAGCTTTTATAATATTAAATATATACCCTTCCTACACCAGCTCATTTTATATCTTAGCTTAATTTTTGCAACCTTGCAGGGTCATGTTTTGGAATAACTGGAAATTAAATATCTCCTCAACCTCTGTTAAATTTTCCAGTGGCAACTGGTTGAAAGAACTCAGCTTATGGTAAAACAACCAGAGATGTGTTTTCCATGCAAACCACAGCGAAAAGAAAAAGCAACAGTCACTTAAACTTCTTCCCTGTTTGCATCAGGAGTGCAATATTTTTCCTTACAGGAAATTCATTATTAGCAATGGATTCATACAGACCAGTGCTAAGGAGCCTGATTTTGGAGGTTAGAGAAAACCTGCAGAATTTCTCGAACTGACCATTTACTATGGGTCTAGACCACCCCACTGCACTCATGGAAGTGTGGTTAGGAGACCTTTGAGCTGAATCAATTTGATTTGGAATATTCCCAGTGTATCACAGTTACATAAGCACCTGTGCAAAATGTCTTTGAGCTGAATTAATGACATAGGGATACAAGGGGGAGGGAAAAGGAGGTGGAAATGGAAAGCTGTTTTCAGTAGCTTTCAACATTTCCTGCTTGCAAAAATTGGTCTGGGAGACTGCATTTTAGACTGTCTCTGCTGTAACCACTACAAGAGCTCATGCATTTCTTTTTTTGTCTTCTCAGTACTGTAAGCCTAGAATGATTCTCTTTAAGTCTTTTTCTCTTTTACCCTGTTCATATTAAAATCTATTTTTGCCAGGCTCAAAATTGCAAAGCATACTGGAGATCTATAGTGGCAAAGAAAGATATAGTAGTCTTCTGGAGTAGAGCAAAAATATTGGCAAGAGCATAAAGGCACAAACTTAACTTTGAACCCAGGTACACAGCATGATGAAACCAACAATATTAGAGGTGTGCAGACCTTTCCACGAGGTGTATGTAGAATACATACAGCTTTTTTTTGTTTCAGTTTACACCCCATGTTTGGCTTTGAATGAAGAGTACAACTCAGGGATTGAACACAACTGTGTTGCAGTGGGGATGTGTGGATGTTTCAGCAATCTTGTCTATTTCCCAGATACAGTTCATTCATGAGATGGAGGCTATTTCAGTGGAAGAAGATACTTCTTTCTCATACAACAGTCTCTGTAGTAGACTAAAAGACACGTTAGCACTTTGCTTTCTCTGGAGACTGCCTCTTTGCTCTTCTGTCTTGATATGAAATAAGATACTTCAACCTGAGAGCATGCAGCTCCTTTTCATATCTGGAGAAAAAAAATGAATTAAAAATGACCAGATTTCATGTGGTTTTGTTAAAACAGGCAAAATTTCTCATTTTGTTACCCTCCCTTCCAACAAATACGAAGTAGATCAGATTTGCCAAGCAGTGGCACAAACTTGATTGATAGACTTTCAGGTTTGGGTATGTATTTTAGTGACTTTTGATAATCCAGGCTTTAAAAAGGTCCTTATCCATTTCTAAGCAGGGTGTATGTTGTGCCTTGCATGAGGTGTATGCTATACCCTTCCATGAACACATCAATGGATGCACACTGGGAAGCCAGTGCCTGAAACTCTTTCCAGGGTGTTTTGGGATGAATCACTGGATAAGGACATCCTAGTCATGTTTGCTTCTAACTTGTACTGTCCTGTACACCTAACACAACAACCTAGCACAAACAGCAATCATAAAAGAGGCAAGAATACAAAGGTTGCTCCATCCTCTTGCCTGCTCAAAGGCACAAGGAATGTGCAAAGCTTCACCAGCACATATCCCAAGTGCCTTGCCATCTCTTAACAGCAACAAGCCTATTGACATTTGTATTGCACTTGAAACACTATGTTTGTAGAAGTGATGGCAATTTTTTTAATAATCTGTTTTAGTGGTGTAACAGCAAAAGAACTTTCCTAACTTGCAGGAAAGCAACAGGTAGCAAATAACTTGTTCCATCATTAGAAAAAGTGTTTGTATTGCATCACATGTGTGTGTGAACATAAGTGAACCAGGAATTATTCATACAGTTTGAGAGTGTTATTTCCCATCTTCTTTGTTTTTCTCGAAGAATATCATGAGTATATTAATTTCAGAAAGTGGCTTCAACAATGAGTTTATTCAAGCTAGCCTTATTTTTGCTGGCTGGTGGATGAAAGCACACATGGTATAGTTAAACCTCCATCAACCTGGATGGGAATAAGAATAATTAGAACACTAAGGTTGGTACCTTAGAGGCAAAGGTTGTTGTTCTCCCACGTCCATTTTCATTCACATATTGCAAAACTGGGTAGGAAAGGGAGGACTAAGTTAGGCAGTTTTGCATCTCTGAGTGGGCATCTGTCACTGATGATAGACAATTTTGATGGAACTTTGCTGCAAGGATAACTCAGCTGTTCCAATGAATTTATTCATTATGGATGCCAGCATGAAAAAGCTGAATGAAGTCAAGGGAAGTGAAGAGAAGGTTGTGCAGAAAAGGTAGGAAAAGGAAGGGGTGGGGATGCACTTGGCACACACACAACAGTTAGAAATGTAGGCACGTATATTTCAGTGTTTCTGAGAGTTCCTGAACCCGAGCCCAACTGAAATGTGTAATGGTTAGAATTCAAATGCAATATCACCTGGAGTACTGCATTCAGTTCTGGTGTCCTCAGCACAGGAGGGTCACAAAGATGATCAGAGGGCTGGAACACCTGCCATATGAGGACAGGCTGAGAGAACTGGGCTTGTTTAGCTTAGAGAAGAGAAGATTTCAGGGAAACGTTAGAGCAGCCTTCCAGTACTTGAAGGGGGCCTACAGGGAAGATAGGGAGAGGCTCTTCATCAGGGAGTGCAGGGACAGGATGAGGAGTAGCAGTATTAAGCTGGAAGAGGGTAGATTCACATTAGATACTAGGAATAAAGTTTTGCTTTGAGGGTGGTGAGGCACAGGTTGCCAGAGAAGTCGTGGATGCCCCATCCCTGGAGGCATTCAAGACCAGGTTGGATGGGGCCTTGAGCAACCTGATCTAGTGAAAGCTGTCCATGCCTCTGGTAGAGGGCGTTGGTACTAGATGGTTTTTAAGATCCCGTCCAACCCAAACCATTCTATGACAATCTAGATATTCTGAAAACCACTTCTCCACAGAGTCTTTAAGGACTACTTGATGTTATGTATTATAGCTGGAGGAACTATCATCTATTGTACTTACCCAGAACCGTTTATATGATTTCATTTCTCCCCCGTCCTTTAACGATCAAGATATTCCTTTTTTTGTTGTTGTTGTTTTGTGTTGTTTTGACTTGTTCCATAAGAGTGTGTCAGGTTTAAAAATAATTGTGAATGCATTTTTTTGTTTCTGGTTTTCTTTATTAAAAAAAATCAGAAGAAACAGAAATTCTTGAGAGGAAAATATATAACCAAATAATGCTAAATGCTTGTAATTCCTACAAAAAAGACTCGCATCTCAATATATAGTGCAAAGTTAACTGCAAAGCCCATTGTGTTATGTGTCTGTGCATGTACATCCAAATAATGAACATTTTAACATGAAATAAAATAGAAATGTTCATGTGAAAATTGTTAGGTTTTTAACATATTCTTATTTTTCTTTTCATTTATCATTTTTTATGCCTGAAAATAATGAGTATTTTGGAAACAATTCAAGGTAAATACTAGTTCAAGCAACAAATTCATATTTATTGCATGAAAAAAATATTTTTAAGTAAATCATGAAGATCTATGTTACCATTTTCAAAGACAGCAACAAAACTCATTTTCTTCTGCCTTCCTCATCCCACTTTGCATGAAACTATTTGCCCTATAAAATACTGGGCTACTAAAAGACACAGTATTGCAGAAAACAATATGGTTTTGATGCCAAGTTGATTGTATTTACCTTGCTGGGGGCTCAAAACCTATGATGTAAACCACAGCTAACATACACTAATGAAAAAAGTTTGATTATTTTTTCTGCCTTAGAAGTAGAACCCAGTAGATAACAGCTGTAGTAACCTGTCCTCATGTTATACTGTAACTTTTCATAAAGTATATCGAACACTTTAAAACCAAGTAATGAATGACATTATCTAATTAATATAAAAACACTCGTGATCTGAAAAAGTAACTTGTTTTAAACATGGATTAAAAAGTAGGAGGTATGTGACTACTCCACTCCTTTCCACTGCATACAGTATATACATAAACATGCATTTAAGTAATACTCCCAATTTGTACAACTCTTTGTCTATTCAATTTCTGTCACTCCAGATATTCGGTCAAACACTGTTTGTGTATATACAAGTCATGGGTCTGTAGAGAGACACTTTCTGATTAGACACAAATGAACATGTTTGCATACATAAATGGCAGAGCTGGCTGTTGGCTTTATAAGTAACATAATTCATCTGGTCCCAGTACTTTTTATACTTATAAAAAAGGTTTGAAACTTTAGTATAATGAGGTCTCTTTACCCTTTCTTTTTTTTCAAATGCTATATTGATACTTCAGGATAAATGAGGACCATTTAGTCTTCCTCAGAAAAAAACTGTATTTGCATACAAAAATTTATATTGAAAAATGACACTAAAACCCTATGATGAGATGTAGTATCATACTCCCTTCTCCAGACTATCAGGACCTACAACCCATATAAACAACCACCATGGGACTTGCTGTAGATTGTCAGTGCCCTGGGTCTATATTACCTGGGGTTAGTGACTCTGGGAGTGAATTTACACAATGAGCTGTTAAGAATAATTACCTATTTTTTAACTTGTTCATATATTTTTACATTGTAATTACTTTATTATTTTTGGTAGTTAAATTAAAGTCATTAACTAAAGACAAATGCGCTTTCAGTAAGAGTAAAACAAAACCTTCATCTCTCTGATTAGGTGAAGCTTCACTAGCTTTCAACAGCAGCAAACTCCAAGACAACACTTACTATGATCGTCTAGTTGCAAATGTAGGAATAGTGGCTCTTACCTGAATAAAGCAAACAGGTTGTTGCGAGGGCTTACACTTCATAAACACTATAATTTCCCCTAAGATAGAGTGAGAAAGATTATTTGCTCTTGTAATCATTGCAATGAATTTTTTTTAGCTACTAGGAAAGCAATGGGGTTTTCTCTCTTGTTCGGCTTTTTAAGAATTATCTTGGAAGGACTGTGTGCCTCTGGCAAATTCTGAGTTTTAAAATACAAGGGCACTAAATGAAATCCTGAGTCCATTGAAGTCATCTGAGTTTTGCCATTGAAATTTGCAGAGGCAGGCTTGTGGCTACCATTGGGAAAACATTGCTTACAGTGATCAGATAGCAGCCATTGTTGACATCTAGCAGAGAAACGCTAACTATGCAGCTGTCAGTAACACTCAACTATTTCTTCTTCTGCTTGTGCAGACACTAGAGTTTATGTGGCCAAAACCAGGTAGGTTCTTAGAAATAATCAGTGCTCAAGCTAACAGAAATTATAAGACTATGTCCTTTCTCTGCTTAAGTTCCTGTAAAGTGAAGACCACTGCTGCCTTATATTTTTTCCTTCAGTCAGGCTTCTTAAGGTGGACAATGGCAGAATCTTTTCAGCACAGGATGGTAAAGCTTTAAAGTGTCAGGGGAGACTTCAAATATCTACTGGTATGTTGATAAGCATGAAAATTCTTGTGCAAAGCTATGAATACACAGTCCTGGCTTTGGGACATGCAGTTAGATAGAATAGTTTTGATGAGGTAGCTTGCACGCTTATCTTATGAGGACTCTGTCTTAGTGAGATTCCTTTAATGCCATAAAAGGAAAAACACAAAAGCCAGATCATTTCGTTTTCCTTCATAGCACCACAGCAAGACAATACAGGGAGTCGCTCATCAGAGATTTAGACTCAGGAGGCATGAAAACTGAGGCTTGTTTGTGATGCATTTTACCTTCTTGCTTTCAACTATGCTTACTATTGCTTAGATGAAACATCTAAATTTTTTTCTAATGTAGTATAACCTCAAGGGGCTCATAGAATTTTTTAGTGTTTTGTCTCTTGAAAGTGTATTGTGATAGAATTACTGAGAAAGTTTAGTGAGAGGTCTTGTAGGTGGTTGACTGAATTTAGGAATACTCATCCATAGCACTCAAATTAACAATGCTTCTGTTCTTTACATCATTTGTCCTTGAGAAATCTTATGTACAATTTGATGTTGCGGGAGAAAAAAACAAAAATAAGCCTATTTTTAAGAGGCAGCCATCATTTTTAATGAGTACTACAATGTGTTACCTGAAGTGATTATTTAGAGGATTCTGTGAGCCCTGGAACAAGACAATGAAAATTTCAGGAAAGCATTTTAAAATTCAATCGTTTAATATGAAATTGGGACCTTCGCTAGGAAACTGTATATTGTTTCATTCGGAAGAACAATAATATTATAAGCTGTAAATCAATATGTAAGTGTGATTTAGACATGTCATGAAACTGTGCTTTTCTTCTCAACTCTGGGAGCCTGATCTTCTTGTGAGTTCTTTTTTTTCATCATTTTTTTAGTTAAAAACCTTACAGATTTAAGAAAATGTAGATTAATCCATGTGTACAGATGATATTTGAGTTAGTGTACAGAACAGGTAACTTCGGCAACAGACACTGCTTTACAACAAAGAAACTTTTGAAGGAATCAACCTGTGGAAGTTCTGAATTTTGAGCTCGTAATTAATTTGATAATTCATGGAGCTTTAATACTTCCGTATGGACAGCTCTATCTGTATGAAATGCGTCAGAGAAATCTGTGACTATAAACCAAACTTTTCAATCACTTCTCAGTTTACATCCTCAGTAGATTTATTTTGTTCAGCAGAGTAAGGCTGATCTCTTCAGCTATGGATTTGACTTTACAGCTATGCAGTAAACTTAACTTAAATTCATTTAAGACACCCCTCTCACTGCCATTGAAATTAATGGCAAAACCACAACTTGTTTCCAAAGGAACTGGCGGATGATTTTACCCTGTCTATCTATCGTGATTAGTCTGATCTTAGGTACCGTCTTCTGAGAAAAATCCATTATTTATTTACCCTAGAGTTAATGTTCCGAGATTTTATAAAGTGTAATTAAACTGCATGCATCTCTTTCTATGACAATGTTACCCTCCTAATGGATGAAGGAAAGGCTGTGGATGTGGGGCACTTGGACTTAAGTAAAGCCTTTGACATCGTTTCTCACAGTATTCTTCTTGAGAAACTGGCTGCCATTGGCCTGGACAGGAACACCCTCTGCTGGGTGAAAAACTGGCTGGATGGCTGGGCCCAAAGAGTTGTGGTAACTGTAGTTAAATCCAGTTGGAAACCAGTCCCGAGTGGTGTTGCCCAGGGCTCCGTGCTGGGTCCATTCCTGTCCAATATATTTATCAATGACCTGGATGAACTGTGCCTTTATTAAGTTTGCAGATGACACTAACCTGGGTGATAATGTTGATCTGCTCAAGGGTAGGGAGGCTCTGCAAAGGGATCTGGACAGGCTAAAACCAATGGAATGAGGACGAAACAACCCTATGCAAAGTTACACACTTGGTGAAGAGTGGCTTAAAATCTGCCTGGCAGAGAAAGACTTGGGGGTGCTGGTTGACAGCCAGCTGAGTATGAGCCAGCAGTGTGCCCAGGTGGCCAAGAAAGCCAATGGCATCTTGACCTGTACCAGAAACAGCATGGCCAGCAGGAGGTGGAAAACAATTGTGCCCCTGTACTCAGCACTGGTGAGGCCACACCTTGAGTACTGTGTGCAGTTTTGGGTCCCTCAGTACAAGAAGGACATTGAGGAGCTGGAGCGTGTCCAGAGAAGAGTGATGAGGCTGGTGATGGGGCTGGAGAACAAGTTGTATGAGGAGGGGCTGAGGGAACTGGAGTTAGTTAACCTAGAGAAGAGGAAGCTGAGGGGAGAACTTATTGCTGTTTACAACTACCTGAAAGGAGATTGTGGCAATGTGGGTATTGGTCTGTTGTCCCAAGTGACGGGTGATAGGATGGGAGGAAATGGCATCAAGTTGCACCAGGGGAGGTTCATATTAGACATTACAAAAAATTTCTTCACCAAAAGGATTATCAGGCACTGGAACAGCTGCCCAGGGAGTCACCATCCCTGGAGGTATTCAAAAGATGGGTAGATGAGGCGCTTAGGGATAAGATTTAGTAGTGGACAGGTATGATTGGACTCAATGACCTCAAAGGTCTTCTCTGACAAAGCGATGCTGTGATTTTATGATCTTTCTCATCTTTTGTCTTGTTCTGATCACATCTATATTGGTGCAGTGAGGTCTTTATCTTGCTAACTGTTACTCCTACAACAGAAATTGTTAGCTTTCCTTTGTGATATGTAAGCTCCTCCAGGCATAATTTTGCTTTCTGTTAACCACTAATATAGGTTTGTTAACATACTCCTTTTGCACGAAAAAAAAATATCTGTCCCGCTTTATTTTATCTTGCATAGGAACGTGGAGTGACTAATATGATACAATCATAAAGTCAGGTCATATAATTTATTAATGTATAATGACACAAGGCTTCTAGATCATGAGAAAGGTAGAGAGTAATTCCATTGACTCAGACCTCTGAACACTGGCAAAAAGAAGTATCTTGTTTTCTTTTTTTTCAGAAGTATCCTAGCAGATAATCCTGGGTGAAATCATGTGGCACCTGCAGAACGGCCAAGAGATCAGGCCCAGCCAGCATGGGTTTAGGAGGAGTGGGTCCTGCCTGACCAACCTGATCTGCTTTTATGACCATGTGACTCGCCTGGTGGATGAGAGGAAGGCTGTGGATGTGGTATACCTGGACTTTAGCAAGGCCTTTGACACTGTCTCCCACAGTAGACTCCTAGGGAAGCTGGCGGCCCGTGGCTTAGATGGGAGCACTCTGTGCTGGGTTAGGAATTGGCTGGATGGCCGAGCCCAAAGAGTGGTGGTCAATGGTGTCTCATCCAGTTGGCGGCCGGTCACTAGTGGTGTCCCCCAGGGATCGGTGTTGGGTCCCGTCCTGTTTAATATCTTTATTGATAATCTGGATGAGAGGATTCAGTCCATCATCAGCAAGTTTGCAGATGATACCAAGCTGGGAGGAAGGGTTGATCTGTTAGAGGGTAGGGTGGCCCTACAGAGGGACCTGGACAGATTGGAGAGATGGGCTGATTCTAATGGGATGATGTTTAATAAGCCCAACTGTCGGGTACTTCATTTTGGACACAACAATCCCATGCAGAGCTACAGACTGGGGGCAGAGTGGCTGGAGAGTAGTCAAGCAGAAAAGGACCTGGGAGTGCTGGTTGACAGGAAGCTCAACATGAGCCAGCAGTGTGCCCAGGTGGCCAAGAAGGCCAATGGCATTCTGGCCTGCATCAGGAATAGTGTAGTGAGCAGGACCAGAGAAGTTATCGTCCCCCTTTACTCAGCACTGGTCAGGCCTCATCTTGAATATTGTGTCCAGTTTGGGAAAGATGTTAGGATACTGGAATGTGTTCAGATGAGGGCAACGAAGATGGTGAAGAGGCTGGAGCATAAGCCCTACGAGGAGCGACTGAGGGAGTTGAGGCTGTTTAGTCTGAAGAAGAGGAGGTTCAGGGGAGACCTCATTTCTCTCTCCAACTACCTAAAAGGAGGTTGTAGTTGGGCAGGGCTTGGTCTCTTCTCTCAGGTGACCAGTGACAGAACTAGAGGGCTTGGACTCAAGCTTCGTCAGGGAAAATTTAGACTTGATGTTAGGAAGAAGTTCTTCACTGAAAGGGTGCTTGGTCTTTGGAATGCACTGCCCAGGGAAGTGGTGGAGTCGCCGACCCTGGAGGTGTTTAAGGGGAGACTGGATGAGGCACTGAGTGCCATGGTTTAGATGATGGTTGGTGTTAGTGTGGGTGTTGGTGTTAGTGATGGGTTATAGGTTGGACTTGATGATCTCAGAGGTCCTTTCCAACCTTGTGACACTGTGATACTGTGAAGTATTGTTTTCTGTCAAAGCATCACATTAAGCAATGTGGCTTAGTATTTTGTCTCTCTGAACTTAATGTGGCTTTTTTTTTTTTTTTACCAGAAGTCCAGAAAGTCCTGTTCTTTTCCTGAAAACATAGTCTACTGAAGGCTTGCAGTTTAGCAAAAAAATTTTGGAGGGACATTTATTAACAATCAATGAATACATGCTTCTAGTGTGCTGTAAGGCACCTGTAGTGTGCTGTAAGGCAGGATGGAATGAAAGCCAGTTGGCTTAAACCATCAAAGAGGAATATTAATAGGTCGTTACTCTGCACCTTAGAGTATCTTTACATTTATCACATTAGAATGGATGTTTTCTCTTCTAAACAGTCAATTTTTTAATTTTTTATATAAACAACTTCTATAGAATGAAGAACATAAGAGAATACGTATCATTTGATTAGCAGATGGAATAGGATAGAGGGAAGGGGAAAAAAATACGAGGAAAAACAGCAGGCAAAGTGTATATGAGGAAATACCATAAATACTAGAAATAATATTAAGGCAATTTTTCACGAGAAGTTGGAAGGCTGCATTAGAGATCCATTTACAATGCCTGATGAGAAATACTAAAATAAATTCCAACCAAATATGTGAGTCTTAAAGTTGCTTTCAGGTTTATTTTAACATTACAATATTTTGTTAGCAGTATACAACAAAGATTTAAGGATAGTACAGGTTACAGACTGTTAAAACACAAGTCCTGTAATTTAGTAATCTGGTTTTAGTCTCTGTTAACAAAACGTGGTCCACAATACCGACTGTATAAAGGACTGAGGACAAAGTGAAAAATAAAAAGCAACAGAACTATCATTGTCATTCTCTCAGTTTCAGGTATTTATATATTGGCAGAAAACCTTTCTTTTTGTAGTGTTGTTTTATGTGCGCTAAGAATTATATAACCTATGAAAAATCTCTTTTAAATTCCCATTATCTAGTCTTTGCACACATCAGATACTATTTTTCTCGGGTAGTTTGGAGCTAGTTTCCAAATGAGGAAAAACCATTGACAAAAGGCAGGAATCCAAGACCTGCTTTCCTTGAAGTCTAATTCTGAAGCTAATGTGTACAGCTTTACTTCAAGTATCCGCTCTGGCTTTGGGAGATAGGGTATGAAAGTCATTTCTTTTGCATCTAATTTTCTGTGAGAGGATTTTTATTAGGAAAAGGAACTTAGGTGGAATTTCCGTTTTCTTCGCCTTCGCACGGAGAACAGAGGCACTTAGACCAATTGAAGTTACTTCTTTTTTTTTTTTTTTTTTTGTAGTTTCTATATTTTATTTTGCAGTGATTTGACTGTTACAAATATTAGGGGCAGGGAGGAATACTAAATGAATGGGACTACTTCTCTGGAAGTGTGGCAGGGAGGTGTACCATCCTGGAAAGCTATAGAGAACTACAGATGAGGAAACGCTGGTAGAGTATACACGGTGCTAAGTAGCTGAGAACACTCCTCATGGTGGTTACAGAAGCCCAAGAAGAATGCTCTGAGATAACTAGTTATATTTTTCCTGGCCATCTTGATTATGAACAAGGACTTAGAAGGGGAAGGTCCAGCCACTGGCAACACTCTATCCTTCTCCCATGAGATAGGTCTGAAAGTTGACCACAGGCCACTTCTCTCTAGACAGTGCAGCAAGTAGAGTTTTGAGGTACTTTCAATGGGTCTAGCAACACCTATACCACTGGCACATGACACAGCAGTTTGATTCCCATAATTCTAGTATTTAACTAGACCTTTTCCGTATCTTCCATACTTCTCTTTTCTAAATGTTATTTTGCCATTAGAGCAACTCATATATTCATGAAGTTTGATGAGAAATATTGAATTAATTTTTGCTACACTATCCAATCGTGTTATTTCATAAAATATCTTTTGTCATTATTTCAAATAATAAATTTGGAAAGGTGAATGCTCTCTACAGGTTTTCCTCCCATACTAAAGCACAAGTTCTTATTAAGGAAATCCAATCTAAGTCTGAATATTTCAACAGAACTATATTATTGTACTTCTGTCAGTCATTTGTGTAATAGTTACTAAATTAGTGAATCATTATCAGCCCAGCAAAGCAAGTTCAAATAAAGAGAACTGCTGCACATAGAGTTCCATCTTACACAAAAACTTATTAAATAGTTTAATTATTTTACTAGCAGTCATGGCTGGCAGCATTGGCTGTCTCTGACTTTGTTATTTAAATAATTTAGGAACAAAGAATCTGCCAACAATCTTAAAAAAACAGTGGTTGATGTGATCCGGTGGTCTCAATCTAATTACACATATCTGAGGGGATTGTGTGCACATAACAAAAGGTAACTGATTTTGGGGGTAGTGCAAGAAAAAGTTTTCTCCAGAGGTGAGGTGCTCAGATTCTTGATTTAAAGCATGAAGACGATAACTCCTGCAATTTTATCAAAGCTGGTCTAAATCCATTGCCTATTTCTGCAAATATTTATTTGCATAAGTAATTTCCTGTGGCAATAAGTTCCACAGAATATAAAGTTATAACCTGAAACTATACTGAAATATATATAGTTTGCATTTTAATTTACTGAAATTTCTTCAGGTTTAGTGACAATATAATTTCTCTGTTGGCTTTCTCTTGATCTTCTTTATCCTACTTGACATACCTGAATGTCTTTCTTACTAAAGAGTTAAATTTCGAATACAGCAACACAATCTTTTTAGATTTCTGCTCCCAGTGTACCTCTCCTCTCAATGTTTTTATCTTCTCTTTGCTATTTTTCCAGTACATTTTTTTCAAATTTCAAATTCAAAATCAAACCTGAACACACTCATCAAGGTGACAAAATTTGTAACTATGTTTTAATTAGTCAAATACTGTGCAGTGCTACATCAAGGCAGTTACTCTAGAAGGTATCTTCATGCAACTCAAAAAGCTAGTAGGGGAAAAGCTCTGGCAATAAAAGTCACATAAAAATACAACAATGTTCAGTACATCTTGATAACTGTGAGGTTAGACAATGTGTAGCTCAGGTCAGCTAGGCCACATTTCTGCCAAGTCTCAACCCATGCAAATAAGATGTGATCTAAGCTAATTTAGCCCAGTCACGCTGAACTGAATTACTCTGCAGCTGCAAAGCACTGTTTGTGTGCAAACAGTTACCACAGAGAAGCTAACAAATGAGAGCTTGGTTTCATGTTTTGCATCTTAGTGCTAAGCACAGCAAAGGTGACCTCTTTGTCGAGTCGGCTTAGCTGTTGTGAGTAATGCTTTGCTCCAGCCAGGCTGCTACTGCTCTCACTGCCTTAGAGCTCACTTGTATCTTAATGCTACAAGGCAGTCTCCCAAATCCTATGTCTCCTGATCTTACAATGCTGCTTAATTTGGCGTTATCACAGTGTGATTCGGGTTAATGTTAGAGCTCTGAGTCCATTCAGGAAGTGGGAGATATTCTTAGTGTTATCTAGAAATAAAGCAGAAAAAAGACACTCTGACCACTGTCTGCAGCTGGATAATGGAAGAGGAACCATTAGTAGACCTACTACTGGAATAAATATGACAAATTTTAGGGCCTGGATGTTCAAGCAAAGAGATATCAAACTGTCTATTAATTTTTATAAATGCCCAAGACCTGCTGCAATCCAAGATTATTGTTTTGAATCAATGTACAAAATGGGATTCACAGCAGAAAGATCTCATCTCAGATTTGTAAACTCCTGAAAAGATATACACAAATGAGATATATAATTAAAAATAGCATTGCACTTCTCATGGTTTCTAATCTTGCTCTTTTTTGAACTTTACGAATTATACTCCAGACAAGCAATTAGCTGAGAATCTTTACAGTATTTCCAAAAACAAGAGTTAAACATGGCTTAAGCCTTTCTTCTGTCTCTCAAAATCATTGGCTAGTAAATCAATGTGCAAACAAATTAAGAGAAAATGGTAAAGACTCAATCAAACACTGAGTCTTGCAGGTAGTTCTTCAATGTTTCATTGGAATATTTATGTGTCCTGTCTATTTTATATGCTGGGTAAATTCAAGTATTAATTTATTTCACTACACTTTTTTCTAATGCAACAGTAGATATGTAGGCACTCCAGAGGAACTGAGATAAAAAAAAAATCGAGCCCACTATCTTCTGGTTTTGTCTGTTAAAAAAAATAAATCAAGGGGAATGAACATATCTTTCATGAAATTACGAGGCTAATGTCTTTTTTTTTTTTCTATATTATGGATATCTCATATTATGGAGCAAATACAAATCAGTAATGAAGCAAGTAGGAAAGATTAATATGACCTGTTGACAGGGTGGAACAGGGGCAAGTCGTGCCTAGATACACAGACAAATACTAAAAGCCAGCATTTCTTTTCTTTTTCTTAAATTTAGCTTGCTCTAGACTAGATCAAAATACTACCTGGAAGAAGGCCAGTCTGTGGTCCTTTACAGATAATTTTATTGATGTTTCAAAGAATTCTTGCAGTAAAACACAAGCTTTATCTGCAGCCACCCTTCTTGAATTGTATTTGCCTCGCAGAATATTTCTACAAGTGAGGGAAAATGCTCACACACTAGTCATGATTTATTGCCAAAACTGTTCTGAGGAACCTAGCTGGAAGACAGGGTTTCTTTTAAGAACAAAACAGAGAAGTTCATCCAAGAAAGAATCATTTGGGTACAGGATATTCTCTGTGAAGTTACTTGCAATGATTGTTAAGCATCCTGAACTTCGACCTCAGAGACAGCATCTGGGTGAGGCTCAGAATGCATCATCCCTCTGACAGATCACTGCTTCTCCTGAAAATATGTTACAAGACCTTTGAGAATGTTTTCAAATAAACTGGAAGCTTCTTTACCAGTTAAATTTTTCAGCTCATAAAGAATTCTCCAGGCTTATCTTATAGACATATTTCTGACTCTCAATAACCTCCACTCCCTACCATCATTCCACAAACCATCTGCTTCAACCTGACTCCAAAATAGACACAGGGCATATTTTAAAGTGACACATTTCAATACCTTTGCTCCAAATAAAGTCATTATTACAGGTAGTGAACCCAGAAGTTCACTGTAATTTGATCCACTAATTTAATTCTTTTATTCAATTGCTCATTTAAACTTTGATACTAATTTTGTTGCTACCAGAGGGTGGAGGTTGAAACCTTCTCCCTGCTCAGGGCCAAAGAAGACTTTTAAAGATATTTTACAATCACTACACATATGTTCTACTAGTAGCCAGTAAAGTGCATAAAAATAGATGGCAAAGAGTCTTAGGGAATACAATCATGGGCTCTATCCAACCTCTGGATCAAAGTTCATACCCTTATCATTCACAGTAGAGAAAAAATAATGATGATTTCTACAGATCTGGATACCAAACCTGCAAATTAATCCCACTTTGAAATCGAATAAGTATTCTGTAGGCAGGCAGTCTCAAGAAAAGAGAACTTACAAATGTAATGAAGGAAAAGTACAATAGATTAATATTTCCACAATGGGCAACTTGAGTACAATTATGAGATCCTGTATATAAAACAGAAACCACAACTTTTCACCAAATTATTCCTGCTGCTGGTCCTTAACTTTCACTTTAAAAATGACATTCATTGAAAGTTTCAGGGAAAGGAGAATCCACTGCAAGTTATCAAGTCAATAATTCACATAGGAAACGTGCACTTAAAAAAAAGCCCATGCTTTCCAAAACTCTTTTAAAGTTGTTTATGAACCAAAAGAAGCACTTCAGTCTGTTCTTAAAACTATGGTGACATTTTCTGTCTCTTACTCCAATATTCCCCTTACATACTGTAAACAAGAATAAAAAAATTACCAGATATGTGATTGTTGTCTGACAAAAGTAGAAAAATGATTTTCTCTACTTCATATGCTATAACTTAACTTCTTGATACTGCTTTAAAAAAGGTGAATAGCAACAAAGAAACCAAAAGTTTTTAGCAAAAGAGGTGCACTTTTAGAATCATAGAATCACAGAATCATAGAATTATTAAGTTTGGAAAAGACCTCTAAGATCATCAAGTCCAACTATCAGACCAACACCACTGTGCCTACTAAGCCATGTCCCAGAATGCCACATGTACATGTTTTTTGAACACCTCCAGGGATGGTGACTGAACCACATCCCTCTGCAGCCTGTTCCAATGCCTTAACACTCTTTCAGTAAGGATTTTTTTTCCTAATAACCAATCTAAACCTCCCCTGGTACAACTTGAGGTCATTTCCTCTCATCCTATCACTTGTTACTTTGAAGAAGAGAACAAACACCTACCTCACTATAACCTCCTTTCAGGTGGTTGTAAAGAGCGATGAGGTCTCCCCTCAGCCTTCCTTTCTCCAGACTAACAACCGCAGTTCCCTCAGCCACTCGTCACAACACTTGTGCACCTGACCATTCATCAGTTTCATTGCCCTTCTCTGGACTCTCTCCAGCACCTCAACATCTTTCCTGTAGCGAGGGGCCCAAAACTGAACACAAGATTTGAGATGCGGCCTCACCAGAGCCGAGCACAGGGGCACAATCCCTTCCCTCTTCCTGATGGCCACACTATTTCTGATACAGGCCAGGATTTTAATAGTCTCTTTGGCCACTTGGCCACGCTGCTGGCTCATGTTCTTCTCGCTGTTGACCAGCACCCCCAGATCCTTCTCCACCAGGCAGCCGTTCTTCCCCAGGTATGTAGCATTGCAATAGGCTTGTTGTAACATAGATGCGGGACCCAACTCTTAGCCATGTTGAACCCTGTACAGTTGGCTTTGGGCCATTAATCCAGTCTATCCAGATCCCTCTGCAGAGCCTTCCTTCCCACAAGCAGATCGATACTCCCACCGAACTTCACATTTTCTGCAAACTTACCAAGGATACATTTGATCACCTCGTCCGGATCATTGTTAAAGATATTGAACAGATCTGGCCTCAACATTGAGCCCTGAGGAACACTGCTTGTGACTGGCTGCCAACTGGATTTAAGTCTATTCATCTGTCTAGTTCTATAAATCAAGCTGTAATCCAAATTCAATCGGATTTGTAGATTTTTCATTTTGCACTGTAATGCCAGGGGAACTCCATTTCCATTTCTGCACAGCAGATATTCATGTGAGCAAAATCATCTCTTTCTTTTTGCTATATAGCCAGAAATGTTCATGTTTTTTTCTTCCTCTTTCTCTCCTTTCCTCCTAAAAGTAGCCAAAGCTGGCTTTAGACAATTTTTGAATCTTCCTTACATTTAAAAACTCTGATGGAAAGTTGAATGATTCCACTGAATTTTAATCTAATCTCATCCTTCCCCATGTAAGAAATGACTTGATCTGAACTGCAACCATAACAAAGAAAATCATGCTTGTTTAGCAAGGTTTCTTTCTCAGCCATGACATATGTTCACATGAAATACTTAAGTATTGAATATCTACAAGGAACACAAGGCTGTTTTTCTCTTTTACTTGTTACAAATTGAAGTTAAAATTATTAATAGCTGACAGAAAGTCTATAATAATTTCTTCCTTGTAGGGGTTATGGTGATTTTGTACTGTGTTTATTAGTTATATGTATGGTAAAATGGAAAGTATCAAGTAGCCAATGGTAACCTCAAACAACATGAAACCAAACTGTCCTGTGATTTAATTTTGCATTTGACTTTTTATGCACTTTTTACCCTGAGTTGATTTTTAAATCTAAATATTCATATTTGAAGCAGCACCATGCTGCAGGCATACACAAAAGAGCTTAAAAGTAGTATTAAAAATGAAATTTTAAATGGATTCAAAAATTCTTGACATTTTTGATAGATTTTTTTTTAAGAGTTTTCTGTGGGTTTTTTATCTCACTGCTAACAGTGATTAGGAATAATACTGCTTCCCTCTAGTCTTAAATTTAATCTGAATGAAATGATGTGGGTGAAACTCCGCAAGTTTGTGTTTTCAGGACCCTAAAAATAAAAGTGGGTGGGGTAGTATCAGAACAATTAATAAAGTGGCATCCAATAATGTCTTATCCACAGAGGAGGTAACAAAGCTGTAAAGCTTACTGCAGTATTGGTCAAACCTTCTTGGAGTTCGAAATTCATGTGTGGCCCTATTCTACGTGACCAATACTAATAGGCATTTTGTAGCAGTATTTCACCTTTCAGCATCTGAACTATGGGAGCTTCATATAAATCATATCCCTGCAAAAAAAAACCAGAAATGAACTTCCCAGGATACAGTATAATTCCTATAATTCTGTTTTTATCATCATTTGGAGCTTCTAGACTAACTACGGGGTGCTAGGATAACTGAGACCTAAAAAGGTATAGAAAAAAGTTTTACACTCTTTCTGAACATGATCACTGTTTAATTTCTGTGATAAATACAGAATTGCTGTTTCTGATGTATGTATTTATACATATATGAACATATTTCATATAGTTAAACAGCCCATGCAACAAATAAAATAATACATTCATATATGTATTAATACACTAGCTACTATAATTGTATATAGTTATCTCTAACATAAATGTAATGCATTAAAATGCATATATTTGCATATATTGTATGTGACAAGAAAGCTGGTATAATACCTGTTTTGATTTTCCTCAATATCTTTTGTTTATTGAAAACTAAGGAGCAAATGTATACTGTTGGCTGTATACAAAAGGAAAGCATCATCTCTGGTACTGTCCAAGGGAACAGCTGGGATTTTGACCTTAGAGAGGGAGATGTCAGCATTAGCAGACTACGTAACATGAATGGAGTAAGGAAGAGAAAGAAATTCCAACATCACAAGGTGATGAGAAGCAAGGAACAGGGGAAATTAGGCAGAGCTATCGTGTCCTTGATTATTTCTTTTCCAGTTATTTTTTAAGTAACAATAATTCTGATGAACATATGAAACCATTAAAAGAAGAATTGGAAACTACCATGGACTGTTTGCCATAGATTTAATGACCTCAGTTCTCATACAAATTCCTTACTCTCAGCACTGAGATCATGTCAGAAAAATAAAAGCATAATAAAAGCATACTTGTACACACTAACTGGAATTTTTATTTCTTTGACTCATTTCCTTGTATGAGCTACACAAGGAGAAACAATAAGATTTTTCCACTCACTTTGAAGAAAACATATACTTCTCTGGAGTTCAATGACTTGATAATGTTTCTGATTGAAAACTGGCAACCCTAAACCACAATCAGATGTAAAACTCACTCCTCGTATATAGAAATTTGTTCCCTCTTCTCAAACTTTTAAAACTTTTCTTTTTTCCTTTACCTGTTTGATAAGGAACATTTATTCTGCCTCCACTCTAGCAGCAGGCTGTAAACGTGACTCACAGGAGTCCCATATTTTGAATAAAAGCTAAGTATAATCTATTGCTTTTTAGGAATGACTAATGTCTTGAACAGCTGCTATTTCTCCTTTAAGCTAGAGGATGAATCCAGATTACTTAAAGTGTTTGTTCTCAGTGTTGCTATGGGAAGTGAAAAATTTTAATGTGATCTCTAAGCATGGAGCATTTCTGAAATATTCAAAACAATATTGCTTAATAAGCAGACGAAAAATTGAAAAGGTTTTCTTTCAGAGTGTATATATTACACAAATGTGATAATTCTAACATGGATAATATTTTTTTGAAACATACTTCAAAAGAAACTCACATGATCCATAGTTACACAAACAGAAAATTTAGACAAAAATTTTCTACAAACTCCTATATCAGAAAACTTTACAGGAGTAGATTTCCACATATACTATATCAGAACTGTATTTCAAATTAAAACAGAAGAACAAATAATTTATTTGTCTAAGAAATATCTTGGTTTAACACTGTAATACTAATTTCTGGGGTTTTATTTTTGTTTTGCCATGACCTCTTTTTAAATGTAAAATATATGAACTGGAAAAAATCAGCATCAAAGTAAAATATGTTTTAAAACCTGAAACAAGACCCAGGTTTTTTTTAAATTTCAAGGGTGAGAAGGAAAGATTTCCCTTATCTACAACATTTTAGAAGTTTAATTTTCATAAGAAAGACAGATATTTGACTATCAAAAGTCTTATAGAAACAAATCTTACGATCTCACCAATCCTACTACCCTGCAGGGAAATAGGAAAGATATGTTAAATCATTGCATCTGTTTGTTTGCTTACTGTTCATTGCTTTATTTGAGTATATATGTTCTAATGGATGACGAAAAGAATGGCGGAAATCAGGGATGGACCACGCAATCTGTTAAAGTTCACAACCAAACTGCAAGTCTGTGGAGCATAATGCAAAAAACTTGAGAAGTGAAAGAACAATGGAAGCCTTTCAGAGCCTGTTTTCGAAAACGACAACTTGGATTTCATCTCACAGATGACATAGATTTCATTGACTTTGGCTTTTAGGACAAAACTAGGCACCTGTAAAATGATGGTAAAGTAGGATGGGGCTGGTAGTCTGTTGTTAGGCATGCCCAAGTGCACCAATTCCCCTGAATATGTATTGCTTCATGGACAACCTGCTTTGTAGCACCTCGCTGGTTACCAGCCCCAATCTGGGTGTAGGGAGAGGATTTTTTTACCATATACATTATACTTCATATGTCACACTCAGGAGAGTTCAAGAGAAGCTCGTAAGAGGGATGAACCTTCCTCTACACACACATAGTTTTCACTTCCTGTAGTTAGGAACCAGTATGAAAGTTTTTAAAATTTATGTTCAATGAGAGCATATATTTCACTTTTGATTTGGACCTCTTGCTGAAGGTACAGTTTAGTTACTGTTTAGTTGCACCTCTGAGTGCAAACTGTAAAAGAACAAGAGGTCAATTAACTTGAGTGAAGAAAGATAAGTCACCTATGAAAAGTAACTTACACTTAATTTACATAAGAGTAGCTGATCTTCCTCTATATTTATTTTGAATATTGAATATCGTTTCCATTGATCCCTACCAAGTCTGCAGATGATGACAAGCTGAGTGGGGCAGTGGTCATACCAGAAGGACAGGATGTCATCCAGAGGAACCTGGAGAAGTGGGCCTGTGTGAACCTTATGAGGTTCAGCAACGCCAAGTGCAAGGTCCTACACCTGGGTGAGGGCAATCTGAAGTTTCAGTACAGGCTGGGGTATGATGTAATTGATATTAGCCCTGCAGAGAAAGTCTTAGAAGTACTGATTAATGAGAAGCTCGACATGAGGCAGCAGTGTGGGCTTGTAGTCCAGAAGGCCAACCATGTGTATGGGTTGCACCAAAAGAAACATGACTAACAGCTCAAGGGTGGAGATTGTTCTCCTCTATTCTGCTTTCATGACCTCATCTGGATTACTGTGTCCATTTGTGGAACGCCCAGCTTAAGAAGGATATGGAACTGTTGGAACAAGTCCAGAGGAGGGCTACAAAGATGATCAAAGGACTGGAACACCTCTGCTGTGAGGACAGGCTGAGAGAGTTGGGGTTTTTCAGCCTTGAGAAGAGAATGCTCCGGGGGGACCTCACAGAGGCCTTACACTACCTGAAGGGGCTCCACGAAAGCTGGGGAGGGACTTTTTACAAGGGTAAGTAGTGATAGGATGAGGGGGGATGGTTTTAAACTGGAAGGGGAGGAGATTTATATTAGACATTATGAAGAAATTCTTCACGCTGAGGGTGGGGAGGCACTGGCACAGGTGGCCCAGGGAAGATGTGGATGCCCCCTCCGTGGAGGTGTTCAAGGCCAGGTTGGATGGGGCCTTGAGCAGCCTGGTCTGGTGGTAGGTGTCCCTGACCATGACAGGGTGGTTGGAACTGGATGATCTTTAAGGTCCCTTTCAACCTAAACCATTCTATGATTGTATGATTAAATGATTCTATGAGTCTATGATTCTATGATTCTATTGTTCCATGATTCTACTCAAGTTCAGTAAAAGTTTCACCAACACTCTCACTATGCAGCGCATTATGATTTTGTCTTCTGGTTGCTTCTAGTTTGACATTAGCTGCCGTTATTAGTAGACTATTTTAGAGTACAAAGAACTACGTTTTCTATATGTGTAAAAAGAGAACTGGTCTATACAGAAACTTTTGTCTAGCCAAGAGCGAGCAGTTCTATTGCTATTGTCACAGTCCACAAATTTAATGCTAAACCACTTGTATCTTTTCTGAAGCCCTGAGACCAAAGCTCAAGTGAAAAGTTTTATCTCCAGTTTTCCTAACTGGCTGTAAATTTCTTCTTTCCTACTTGCAAATGACAGTCCCTATGGACAGGATGTTCCTTCAGTGCTTCTATTTATCTCAGCAGTAGATATTTGACATATGCTACTTGTGTAGTCTCTTATTGTTCACTAATTAAGTTGTCTTATTTAAAGAATAAAATGAAAACTCCAGAGGCAATTCATGCATCCAGGATAGCTATCCAAGTGAGACACAACGAATCTACTTATGGAGGGGTCCATTTCTTTCCCTTTGAGTACAGGGGAGTCTAAAAGGCTTAAAATCTGGGTAGTTAAACGTATATAACATGAATTCCACTTTTACTACCTTAATTGAATTAATTTATATAATTCAATGTGCAGTATATATAATCTTAGCCAACCAGTACATCCATATCCATGAGTAACTGTCCCAACAATCTGCTGGGAGAACCTTTTATTGGTGCAATTTTTAAAAGTCATATTTTAAGTCTCCCTTCAATCTTATTTCTACATCTCATACATTTTATATATTAATGCTTTCTTAAAGTTTTTACCTCTTCTTTAAAAAATATAAATTATCTGGCTATATTATTTACATTCTATAATATTGAAAGATAATTCTTTTTTTAGATTTCCAAAATAAGTAGCTGCATTCCAATCACCCTCTTCCAGTGGAATTTCAGTAGAAATTTCCTTATATTAGAGATCATGGTGTTGGTTGACCGCGCTCTTCCTCAGCAACAAGATCAATCAAAAAAGAAGCCTGACAATTTTTCGGTCAGTTCTTTTTTTCATATCTTTTTTCTCCCTTTGTTCACTCAGAAATATGTAGAGATTTATTCTTGGGAAATAATGTGTCTGTTTGAGACAGCTGGAGATCAGCCATTATAAACAGAAATAAGCCTGGAATTGCCCACCTACAGAAGTTATGAATAACATTGCTGTTTAAAGGGATCACAGGTTAGTTTAGGTGACAGATGGTCAATTGTTTTGCAGAATAGAATAGTTTTCTGCCTAAAAATGTACTTAAAGTAGTCAAAATATTCTGACAGAGAAAAGGGGTTTTTACTTAAAAAATTATTTATTTTCATTCTGTTTTCATTTGTATTGTGACAGAAAGTATTGTTTCCACACCTTAAAAGTGTTACTTTAGACATTATAATTTTGTTTCATTATGTTTATATAGTTTAATAACAGATATATATTTTGTGATGCGTGACATCATCAAATATCCTACTAAAAATTTTCAATGTCCAACCAATGAAAGCTTTAACAAATTTTTATTTGTTCTGAGAATTTTAAGAAACACATAGGCTCAAAACGCATAGAAAAGCAGTTATAACAACAGAAGTAGAAAAGGTAAGATAAATGCCCCTATAATTTGAGTTTGTAATCCATCCAACTAAAAGGATAGAATTAAGACTGCATTTTTGTCTTCATATTTCTGTTGTCTCTCCTTGTATTACTCTTATGCTTTGTTTTTGTATTCTCCTGAGAAAGTTTTGCACATTAATATGCAATTACATTTATTTTTCTTTAGAGAGCCACTCTTTGACTCAATTTCTGTGAGTAAAAATACATACCTATGTGTATTAATCAATACTGATTACCACTGCTACAGTCAGCTCAATAAACATATACACAGAAATAACTACAAAAAATCTCCTTAAGAAGCAAACCTGAAAATCCAGACTGTGAAATTCGGTAAGTTTTGGATTTAATTCATACAGAGATCAGTACTCAGGAGAGAGAGAGATTTCAGTTATTTTCAAGTGATATGAATACTTCATGTAGTGTGTTTGAGAAGATATCACTTCTGTGAAGGAGCATACTAAAACAAGTGAAAAAGTGCAACTGTTTCCAACTGACAGCAATCTAAAGGAATTTTGCAAAAATCATAACAACCCCTTGCATTTCTGTGGCCAACTCCATTAGCCATTGTTCCTGTGAAGTGTAAATATCTATCATAGAAAACATCATATTTCAATTACGGTAATTTTTATCTACAGTATTTAGGGACCAGAAGGTCTGTGTTAACCATTGAATTCTGATTTTTAAAATTTTTATGAGACAAATTAAAATGCAGCAGATGCCTAAATTAAAGGTGTTTTCATTTCATACAGAAATTTTATCACAGACCATTTGCCTCTCCTTCATTATTCCTGCCTGTGCACACATGGAAAGGACTGGGAGAGATTAAAAAAAAAATACGTTTTGTGGATTGTAAATGCATCCTGCCAGGTTTGAGCTTGTCTGTTTGTTTGTCCCAAATCTTTTTATGCCAGTTCTACAATCATCTCCTGCCACATTTGGCTTCAAAATTAACATATTTTGTATATGACATATGTTTGAAATTACCACAAAATGCATCCAAGAACTGGAAATTAAGAAGAAAAAAAAGTTATTTTATCAAACATTTGGGAGCAAGGGAACACTATGTTGGCTTAAAGCATCACGACAGGTTATTGTCTATTAAATTAAATAAATTCCATATATAACCTACAATTTGTCAGCAACACACTGTCTGCTTTACATGCATGCATCATTTCTTCCCTCTTTCACATATACATTTGATATATGTGCATTCATTGATAGCTATAGACAAAGAAAAGCATCACATACTCCTCTCACTGAAAGTGTTTGTAAAGTCTTGAAAATCTTACAGTTCTGTTAAAGCCAAAAATTTCTGCTACCCAATATAAAACTGGCATACTGTTCTTATCACACATATGCACCATGTGCACCGCTATGGTCACTAGGCTCTAATCTTTGTTGCTGCTGCCGGTTTGGAAACAAAACAGTGTTTTCTTTTGATTGTGAAAGACCCTTAGACGTAAAACCTTTTATGTTTTTCCTCCAGTTTGGATGCAGCCCATTGTATGTGCCAAGGGGGCTGTCACATCTTGAAGGACCGCAGCCTTTAGAATCTCCTTGGGACCGCAGCCAAGGAGGAATGTAGTGGACTATTGCCTCTGCACTCTGAGTGTCCTGTGTAGGGCAGAAGAGAAGCATGAATGGCACACCCATAGCACTCAAACTCACACTGATTGGCTGGCAGCACCATCCAACAGCCTGACCAAAGGTACTGATCTTATCTGCACTGGCGGGTTTATTGCTCTTTGGGGGATATGAGGAAAAGGATAACCTATCCCAGTACTCTAGGAAAATTTACCTGAGTATTTATTCCTGAGTTATCTAGAATAATTCTGGCTGAATTTCATGTTTTTCTTTTGTCATTAAAATGTATTTAAACCATAAAGAATCGTGACACTGGTGCTAGAGGAAAATATTTCCTAAAAAAAAAGGAATCACCTATAAATGAATAAAGAGTTAGTATATGGTTTCTCTTTTGGATCTTCTTCATATTTTCTGCCTTCTCTGAAGTTTTCAGGCACAATAGAAAGGAAGCCTTTGCAGCATCTCTTAATTCTTGTCTGTACACAACTTAAGATGCAGAGTCAAAGCCACTGTGTATGTTAATTTTTCATCAACTTTGCTTTTCTTGACTGTTCTGGATCACAACCACATCTCCTCTCCACACGTTAGATTTAGCTTTATAAGAAGTATGCCAGACATTAAACCGTATCCTCAGTATGAAGGAGTAAGATTCCTAAATTATTAGAAAATTGAATTGCACCAGCAAAAGTTGCACACTGCGCATTCTGAATTAGTCAAAATTCAAAACTGAATTTACTAGTATATTCTAACAAATGCTCTACTTCAGTGTCTTCCCTTGTTACATAATGCTTTGGAGTACAAAATTTACAATCTTACACCAATGTGACCACAAAAGACGCAAAAGCCTGCCCTTTTTTCAAAGAGCACAAAAAATTTATTTGTTTATGCTTGCTTTTTTTCCTCCAATGCCAAGTTTATGTTCTAAAGCAACAAATACATACATATACAGAATTAATATATACAGTTCTACTGACTTTGTTTGGAATGCGAAGCAGCTTTTTAATTTTGAATTGATGCATCTTAACAACCAAGTACTTCTGGTACTATTAACAAAGATGCTGGGGTTTTTTATTAAAATAAGATCAGCTGATAAAATGACTCTAAAGAGCAGATGGGAGACTAATCAGTCCTTCACAAAGAATGGAAAAGGCCCTAGAGTCCATGAAGTACAACAACATAAAAAATCAAACCTCTGGAAGAAGTGTCAGGACCTACGAAGTGTCAGGACCTGCAAATTGTCAGGACCTACAAAGTGTCAGGACCTACAGCCTAGGTAGGGTAAATTTGTCTGTACTTGCCTACACAACTTACTGCAAAATACATGATTAGCCTCAGATCTATTAGATACATAAATATCAACTACAAAGGGCTGGTGCAGTTATCAGATATAACTCTTCCAGGTAACAGAAAAAAATAGTCATATCAATTAATGTATGTTATGGATACTAATTTAAACTAAAATCTGTTCTGCTGTGATTCATAAGCAACAGGTTCGCAGCAGGTATAAAGCTCTGCCAGCCTTGGTCCTGCTGTTCAAGGTATGTAGATGAATCATTGAGGAGTTCCTGTTTAAATGTTTTACTTGAGGGATAATACTTACCTACTTCATATGAAGATTCTTTTGTTAAATCCTTTACTTACATAGAATTAACCCATCTGTAAACTACAGTCAATAAAAGCACGTTTTCACCATTTGTTTTGTCAGTAAAAGCAAAGCAATTCATAGTAAAACCACTCTGAAATCTACATTCTCTGGCATGCCCACACATTACTAATGTATTCTAGATAGGGATGATGCAAATGGTGTCAGAAACACAACCCAGACCTTGCAAAGTAACAAAAAACCTTAATACATTTTAGTGATACAAAGACCACACTCTGAATAAGTACAATTTTGACCCCTTAAAATTTAAACAGTGAATTTAGTAACAACTATATCTTATTTTCAGAAATTATGTAGACATTGTGAATTTTATGAATATAATACAGTGGCTTCTAACACATTGTGCAAACTCATGTTTCGTTCACTTCCTCAACTTAAATGGCATGCTGAATATTTGGCTTGAATTCATTAAAGTCCTATTCCTGCTTAGGAAGATTTATCTTTTCATGTGAAGCCTTAATCAAGACAAATTCTACCACAACAGTTGCCACACATTTTTTGCCATGTGCTGTGTATTTAATTCACCTGGAACCTACTTCAAAGATCTATAATTTGAGCATTACATCATTTCTGTCATTCTGGAATTATCTGAGGCCTGTTTCATTTTCCATTTCTTTTCCTCCCATCCCCACTAACTTATTAATACATAGGAGAGTTCATGTATTTCTGGTTTTATGCTCTGATTACCATCTTGCTTGCACTGCTGGTTTTGCATATACAGTAGATTCTAAGACGATGGGTTTAGTAATTATGAAAAAACTCAGTGAAAGTGCAGGAGATATTGGTCTAGATTCATAAGCAATAGCCAGATTTATTGGCTCCCCAATATTTCTTATATTAAATTTATTTAAATCTGTGCCTCATATATCACTTATAAAATGGTGACAAGCAACTTATGAGCCTGCCAGTCTGCTATCAACAAATTGTTATGAGCTTATTATAAAGCTGATTTGGGGACACGCCAGATAGATTCCAGCTGGATAGCAAAGTATATAAAATATTGTCCAAAAACTCTGTTAAAATGTTAATCAAAGGCTCTCTGCCCTATTTAATTAATGGGTGAACAGTGCTCAGAGATTTTGTGGAGTTTTGCTTATGCAGAAATCAGAGGGTCCAGAGAAAAGATTTGGGAAGTCAGTATGGGGCTCTATTATCTTAGTCTTCACTACACTGAGGATACTTGCACCCCATGGAGCATCTGTGCTACCTTGCCTGTGCAGATGCAAATGTCTGGGATAGATCTGTTTGTCTGTAGACAAGATATGCAAGCAGTGGAGCAAGCAGTGCGATTCTGCATTAAGACACTCCAGATGGTTCATGATATTCCAGTATTTATAGTCTACCTGCATGCCTGCTTTTCTCAAAAAGCTAATGGTTCTCTCTAACAGGACTTTTGATAGCATAGGAAATCGAATACTTCTAATTACACAAAATAGGTTTCAGCATAGCAAGATCTCAGACAAAAGATTCAATGGATTTGCAAACATGAAAACAGCACTCCTTTACAAGAGCTGCAGGGCAGGGTTAATGTGGCAGAGGAACAGAAAGAAGGGCTTCTTGACAACTGTTTGCTTCCTGGCCTGTAACACATGGAATCTCACTGCATTCATGTAAAGAAACATACTCATAGCCCAAACGCAAGCCAACACTACTGTATGAGTGACAATGTCATTCTAGTGAATGTGCTAGAAAGGCAGGTTTTGTGACTTTTTTTTTTTTACTATCAAATGTTTCAAGTATTCCTTAAAACTAAAATATGGTCAAAGTTACGTAGATGCAGCCTCTGGATAATTGCACTGAGGCTAATTGATCTATTCCCTGTGGCATAATTCAGACCATTATCAACCTTGGAAAAGGTACTGCTTGTCCCTAGGCATGCTAGGGAACATTATCAGAGCAGCTGCTCTGAGGCAGGCTTACCCCAGTCTGGCTACCTCTGACTTGGTACATCAATAGGCAGGTCACAGGCAGCCATATTTTCAGAAATATCTAAGTACTTATGTTGCCAAATGGGATTTTCAAGAGCTTCCCTAGAGCCTCAATAGCACTAAAAGTAATTAGGTGCTTGTCAAACTCCCAGTAAGAGACAACTTGTGTCTTAGGCTTCTTTGTACTTTTCAAAGTCAAGCCCTTCACCTTTGTGTCTTAGCTAATCCTATCACATGGGACCACGATATTTAAATATCACAAACACATAAAGTCAGATTTAATTAATGTTTGTAACAAGCTTTTTAAAGATTATATAGTCTCTGATAGCAGACATAACGGAGCTGTTCCTAGTCTTAAAGTAATTGGACTGAATTCTGGCAGTGTAGTAGTTGGTCTGAACGTGGTGTTGACTCTCTGCAGTGCTTCTTTTTGTTATATGCCCCAACAACCTACTAATTCTATCAAATTTACACCCAATCTTGAAAAATCTCATTCCAAGGCTATAGCAAAACTGTGGTCAAAGGGTTTAAATATCTTGGGCTGTGTCATAATGCTGTGAAAGTTCCATTAAAGAAAGTGTCTGACACACTGAAACAACCACTAAAGTAGACTGTTCTTGTCATGCCCCAGGTTTTTTACTATGCTTATGTCCTTTCAAATGCATGCTCTTTCCTTTTCCCATGAATCTGTCAGCATTAGTGACCTCTGAGAGCTTCCTGTAGCCTTGAAAAAAGGGAGCAAAAACTCAACCTATAATAAAAATGCACAGCTATCAACTTCACTTTGTAGAAATATTCTGAAATGAACTTTTAATTGGTTCCATTTCTAACAAATTCTTATTCAGTTCCTCCCTGTCTGTCTACCACTCTATTTCCTCAATTATAGCAAGATGGAAGCTGCATCTGTGATCTCTCTTCTTATAGACCTCTTTTAAGTGACAAGCCAGCACATTTTCCTGGAATCCCACTACTCATCTTCTAACTTTTTTTGGATAACTAGGGAAAAAGAGACTTTGGGTTTTGGAAACATCCTGGAAGAAAGAAATACAGAATCCGTCTGGGTAACAGCTGAAAATAGATTAAGTGAAGAAACAGGTGTAAAATCATTGCCCCATTTAGGGCATTTCAATTTTGAGAGTGCAAATTAAATTCCTTTTTAAGATTGTGGTGAAGTTCAGACTTCATCCCTGGTAAAAATAATAAAATAGTAGCCTTCAGAATAATCAAATAATGAGCTGAGCAGTGCTCTGACTTTTTTTTCTCAGTATATCTCTATCTTGATTCTTAAGTTCACTTGTCAAACAAGTTTCACACAGCAGGTATTTTGATCATCTAGATCTGAATGGCTTTGTAATGGAGCACTAATTGATGATCAGCTACCTGAAGGTTTCAACACCACCTAAAAATTTGGTGTGACCGGATTTGCTACTTTGTTGGTTTTACTTTTATTATATTTTTACTAATTGCTCCCTGTTCAAATAAATTCCTTGAATTTATGTCCCTCTATCTCACCTGAAAACCTCCGATCCTGAGATCCTCAGGTCCTACTTTTAATATTCCCAAGGGGTATTTTACATTTTGCAGGCTCAGGCAATGGCCATCAATTCAGGACTAAATGTGCTGCATCAAAAGATAATGATCTGTGCTGAGGAGGAGGCAAAATCAGCAACCCGGAGAACAGCTTTGGTGTAATTTTCAGGAAGTGCATTTACAGAAAAAAAAGGAAAACATTAATTACCTGGCCTGAGAAGATTCTTTCCAAAAGTGCCATCTTAAAAGCTGAAGTTGTTGGAATACTGAAAGAATCCAGGGTGAGGAGAATATTCCCTGTTAAGCTAAGTATGAAGAGATGAATAAAGTATTGGCATTTCACTAATCAAAATTTCTGCATAAAAAAAAGGATAATACTAATAAAAGTGAGATAAGTAGTTCTTTTGGGGAGGTATAGGCTCTTCTTTTTCTATACTCACTAAATTAACACCAGCTAGACTGGCAGCTTTCCCAGATCAAAGGCTACTAATAACATACTCTATTCCTTTAACCAACGTATTTTTTTCAAATCATCCACTGTGTACTGATGTGCAAAAGAAACACCAATTCCTAATAAAAATTTCCTGTTATTATCTAATAAGTAAAAGCTAGAGGTCATCTTGAGAATGCAGTTTTTAATAGAAGCCTTAGAGTACTGAACTAAATAAATACCCATTGTAGTAACCTCATGACCATATTTATTTTTAATTGCTGGAATAAATGCCTAGATGGTTTAAACAGATATGTTAAGATTTTTCTAGGTTTATTACTTAGTGTGAGTGTTGATGTGCAAACTGCAAGACCTTGAAGCTCATGTGTAATCAATAATGTATCTAGCCGCTCTCTGACAGAGTTCAATTGTAGTATTTATTATACCTACCTTTCTGATATCTTGCTGTGAAATAATTATTCAGGCTTTTCAGGGCAAGCTGTGCTACATTAACTTCATTCTGGTAGTAACAGCACAGATAGAAAATGCTGCTTGCAGTATAGGTACTGTGCAGTACAAAGTCTCCTGTAACAAAATGACCCACTGAACTATTGTTATTCACTGGCAACAATACTCTTCTTTATATGTATACAGCATTACATAAGCCAAATTATTTCTAAACATTTACTGTCCCTGCTAACTTCCTGTCTTTTAAGAGGCATGTATGAAATAGAATATTCTGTATGCAGAAAGTCACGGCATTATTTGTATGGCTTGCACATTTCTTCTTTGTTTTTAGGATTTTATTCAATTTGTATTTCATATTTTAAAAGTGGGGAGGATCAAACTAAGGTTTGATGGTACTCCTGCTGTATATTGAAGAAACAGAATAGCGTTTTGAAATCAATATAAAAAATCCTATCCTTTGGGTCTAGCATTAAAAGAAAAGAAGACGCACAATGTAGTTGTTAACTTTTGGCAACTGTGAGACAAATGTGGATATTTGGGCTGCTGTCCACATTTTATGGGTGGAGAGAAATATTCTAAAAATGACAATGAGAAAATAAGGGGGATAAATTAAGCACTAGAATGATTTGGGAATTATGAGATTGTCTGCATATTCCAGAATTACATGAGTATAGCTAAGGGCAGAATATGGGTCATGACATTTGTAAATGTTGTGTTACTATATTTTCTTCTGTGTCAATGAACAGTCAATTGACAGAAATTCTGGACTGGTTTCTTCTTGTTAGGGCCTTTCAGTGACCTTCTGCCTTCTGCTAAGGCCAATCACTTACTAGTTACCCAGTCTGAAAAGTCAATGTGATTTTCAGAAGATTACAGACCAAGATTCTACTCCATTACAAGATTCATTGGAAGTGTGCTGGAATTATCATGCACTATCACTTCTGCAAGAGCTAAATTGAAAGCTGGAGGTCAATTTGCAAGGTGCCTTACATCTAGCTCAATCTCATACTTGGCAGGTCACGGTACTAACTGATGTGGTGGTACTTCCAAGAAAAGAAATTTTTCTGTTGATTTTTTCCATTCTGTTCCTGTATATAGGATAGAGTCTATAAAGTGTAATTTCAAGCTGAATTCTTTATCTGCCAAAGAATAGAAGTGTACTACAGTACTGGAACGTGCACAAGTTGTAATGGTTGGAACATAGCTATGAAGATGATGACTTGATGTATAAAACAACTACTGCAAATTCTACAGTAAAACAGAAGACCCTCAGGTGGTCACATTCTGACTGCAATATACTAAAGCTGAGAATAATGTCATTGTTCTACACCAGTACATTGTAAACCTATTCAAAAGCATACCCCCCATTGTAATTTTGTAGTGACTTAGTCGTAATCAAAACAAACAAAATTCTAATTCTACTCTTTTCTTCTCTGAGAAATCGTTCATATCTAATTCTACCTTCTGTACATTTTTTTTAATTGCTTCTTCAGCACAACCTGCAGAGAATGCTTCTTATCTCTTCTGCAACTTACTGTGGATAGCATAAAATGCTTGGTCCCTTTCTTTTCTTATTTCTGCATTTGAGGTGCCTGTGCACATAAATTCACCTATATCATCTATGTCAATAGCTCAGCTATCCATTTCTCCTCCAGTATAAGTACTAGTAACCGTTCATGATCACCTATTTCCTTAAGACTGCACATCTCTCCAATGTCTCTCATCGT
Source organism: Tapera naevia (assembly GCA_033556795.1). Lineage (NCBI taxonomy): Eukaryota > Metazoa > Chordata > Aves > Cuculiformes > Neomorphidae > Tapera > Tapera naevia. Next base: position 3,637,806 of record JAUMJJ010000092.1, on the reverse strand, counting down.
TGATCTTGCTTTCCTTTGTCTATGATCATCTCCAACTTACCACCTTTCAGCCTGCTATTCAGACCCACACCCTGGGGACATTTTACAATGACAAAGTTTCTCCTAAAGTCTGTTTCAATTTTGTTACCTGCTTCTGGAAAATATCTGAAGCATACTCTACAGAGCTATTCACAATATCTTTTCATCTCTTCTTGATCACCGAAACAACAGATCCATGATCTTGACAAATGCAATGTTGCCCTTTCTGTGGATATTCAACGAGCTGTTGTGCAGTTCATTTTCTCATCTGTCACATTGAACACTGTTCCCATCTCTTTCTGGTTTTGTTACTTCATTTTCAGTATAGTTTCACAATTAAGACCAAAGTTACTTAGCTCCACCTTGTCTATTTTCTTTCTTTCAATATGAACTGATTGAATTGCCATGTTTGATTAGCCTGTAACACCAACCTTCCTGTCCTGCATGTTAGACTTTTGTAGTAAAAGAAAGTAGATTGCTATTCCTTCAGTTCAGGGCCAAATAAAGAATGTTATGAACTCATAAGTAGAATATAGCAAATGGTATATAAAAATATGTATTAATATGGTCACTACCAGATTATTTTTCTCTTCTTATTAATGGGAAAAGAAAGCAACAATCACTAACACAATGCAGAGTTTCAACTATTTTGCAAGTTAAATATTTTTTCTGCCGTTTATGGGCTAAAGAAAAATATTATTCTGATTATTATTGTCTGCCAGATGGTGTTAGTGATAATCAGTGTGTGAAGTCAAAGAGCTTTTTCTAGTGGCTTCCTCTTGCAATAGTTATTACAGAATAGTTTATTTTTATAGAATAGTTCTATTTCTATGGGTAAGAATTACTATCACAAGGAAACTCAAGTTATTGGCCAATTTGGGGGGATATTACTAAATATGTCCTCAATTAAATACTAGTTGGCTACTGGTGTTGATAAAGTGAAAACTTCCTGTGTAATATAATGCATCTTATACAAAGTTTGACTGAAACTGGAGAATACTTGATATTATAAATCATGTAATGCTGCTCTCTTTCCTACTTCATATTTTTGAGATAGTGTACTATGTTTAATTTGACATGAAAAACAAGTGGGTTTGGTACTCATTCAAAGAGAAACCTACTTTTTTTCCCAGGGAGACTTAAAAACTGCGTCTACTGTCACAGACCGATTCAACTAATTGGTATTTCCGATATGCATCTGTTTGCAGTAATTTTGATCCTAGTCCCTTAGTAGTGTAGCTGATGGCTAAAATATTTTCTATGAACTGCAAAAACATAAATCAAGCTCAATTTTTTTTTTTGTAAGACAGAAGATAAATTCTTCTGTTTGGGGCTATATGATGTTCTGCTGACAACATCACACCAGCTGTACTTGTGTGCACATTCCAGCTTTTATCATGCAAGTTGGCCTACAGCAAATACAGTAAAAATCAAATATAAAAATAAGTTAGCACTTGTAGCCAAGTCTGCTAAAATTAGCTAAACAAATTATATTAAATCTTCCATCTGTTTGTTACATTATCCTAACAATAATAGTGCTAAAACAAATTTACTGGCTATATTTTACAGAGTGTGCTGTCTATAATTTTATTTTTAACTTCCAGATCACAACTTCTGGTTATTTGTACTCTGCTTTTTTGTTTACACAGATATTCTTTTTTCACCATTCCATAGTTAGTAATCAAGTTATTAGTTTTAAAATTACTTCTAAAGAGTCTGAATGATGTAATTATCTTTTAATCATATTCATTTCTATGATCAGTTTATGATAAACATCTGTAAATTTAAAGTCCCCTGGAGTTTCTTTTGGCTCTTGCAAAAAAGAAGAGAAAAGTTTGCGTCTTATCCAGTCTGTGCATATTGCTTTGCAATACGAAGCTCCAGTTTCACACAGGAAGACTGTCATAGAAATGCTACATCCTACCAGTTTTCGCCTATCATTGCTCAGTTTAAAGAAGGATATTCAAAAAGTCAAGTCGTATATGTATCTCATACAACGTATGGGGAAAGACAGATTCCTAGATTTCAGTCTATTAACAACCTATATACATGGAGCAGCAGAGGTCTCTAAATCAGCTCGCAGGACACAGTGAAATATGGAACATACCTGAAGTTTCTCTTAGAATCATAGAATCGTAAGGTTGGAAGAGGCCTCTGAGATCATTGAGTCCAACCATGCCTGTTTCCCTACTAAATCATATCCCTAAGAAACTCATCTACCCGTCTTTTAAACACCTCCAGGGATGGAAACTCAGGCACCTCCCTGGACAATCTGTTCCAATCTGACCACACCAAATTCTTCCTAATGTCCAGTCTAAAGCTGCCCTGGCGCAACTTGCGGCCGTTCCCTCTCATCCTGTTGCTCGCCACTTGCAAGAAGAGAGAAGCACCAACCCTATCACAACCTCCTTTCAGGTAGATGTAAATAGTGATGAGGTCTCCCCTCAGCCTCCTCTTCTCTAAGCTAAACAACCCCAATTCCCTCAGTCTCTCCTCATAGGGCTTATTCTCCAGCCCTTTCACCAGCCTTGTCGCCCTTCTCTGGACACGCTCCAATACCTCAAAGTCTTTCTTGTAGTGAGGGGCCCAAAACTGAACACATTACTCGAGGTGTGGTCTCACCAGTGCTGAGTACAGGAGTACAATCACCTCCCTGGTCCTGCTGGCCACGCTGTTACTGGTACAGGTCAAGATGCTATTTGCTTTCTTGGCCACCTGGGCACACTGCTGGCTCATGTTCAACCAGCTGACAACCAACACCCCAAGGTCCTTCTCCTCCAGACAGCTCTGCAGCTACTCTTCCCCAAGCCTGTAACACTGCGTGGGGTTGTTGTGACCTAAATAGAAGACTCTGCACTTGGCCTTGTTGAATCTCATCCTGTTGGTCTCAGTCCATCGATCCAGCCTGTCCAGATCTCTCTGCAAAACCTCCCTTCCTTCAAGCAGATCCACACTTGCACCCAGCTTAGTGTCACCCGCAGACTTGCTAAGGGTACACTCAATACCTTCATTGAGATCATTGATAAAGATGTTAAACAAGACTGGACTCAGCACTGAACCCCGGGGAACACAGCTTGTGCCCGGTTTCCAGCTGGATTTAATTCCATTTACCACCACCCTCTGGGCCAGGCCATCCAGCTAGTTTTTATCCAGCAGAGGGTGTGCCTGTCCACACCAATGGCAGCCGATTTCTCCAGCAGGGTACTGTGAGAAACGGTGACAAAGGCTTTACTGTATTCCAGGTATACCACATCCACAGCCTTTCCCTCATGCATCAACGGGGTAACCTTGCCATAGGAGATCAGATTGGTCTGGCAGGGCCTGCCCATGTTGACTTGGTCTGATAACCTGGTTGTCCCGCGTGTGCTGTGTGATAGCACTCAAGACAATCTTCTCCATGATCTTTACCGGTACTGAGGTCAGACTGACAGACCTGTAGTTCCCCAGATCCTCCCTCTGACCCTTCTTGTAAGCGGGAGTTACATTTGCCAGCTTCCAGTCGAGCGGCACTTCTCCAGTCAGCCAGGACTGCCGGTAGATGAGGGAAAGGGGTTTGTCAAGGACCTCTGCCAGTCCCCTTTTTACCCTCGGATGGATCCCATCTGGCCCCATGGATTTGCTTATGTCTAATTGGCCAAGCAGATCTCTAACCAAGTCCTCCGAAACAGCTGGAGCTTCATTCCCATTATCTTCTGGCTGAGGGCATTCCTCCTTAGGGTTAAAGGCTGAGGCAAAGAAGGCGTTGAACATCTCTGCCTTGTCCTCATCCCTCATTGCTACTGTCCTTTCTGCACTCAGCAAGGGAGGGGAGTCTCCTTTGTCCTCCCTTATTGCAGAGAACCTGCAAAAGATCTAAATTCACAGGCAAAAGCTGCTTACCCTATCCATTCTGGAAACAAGATGGAAGCAGAAATGGATGGAAGCAGAAGTGTCCTGCTCTTGCCTTCAAAAAATGGCAGCAGCAGTGTTAGTGGTTGAAGTGGTAGGAAGTGAAAGCTGTGGCTTGTAGACCTCCTTCAGCCTGAAGCCATTCAAACCACAACTCTGGCTTCCTAGGAGGGTGTCTAATATTATTCTGTAGCCTACATGAATAGAAGGCGCCTTCCATCACTCCTGCTGAAATTAAAAGCAGTGTTTATAGGGCAATCCAGTTTTCAGGGAATCATAAATTCTGAAAATATAGGGAGTTCTGTTTCTCTGAGGAGACTTTTTCTGTAAGATATGAGCATGCTAGGTTTCTAGTCCTGGCTCTGGGGTCTGATTGTACATCCTGCATTAAATACCCATGCAATAGGGTAATCAAACAGTGTTTGAAAAAAATAATAAAAAAGCCAATCAAAGTCAAAGATGCCTATATACTCTTAAACATCTGAGTATTTGGCTAAAGCTTTATAAGTAACTTAAAAGGACTTCAGCATTTTCTTGGGTTGCACTTAAGGCACTCACATCTTTTAGTCTGGATAGAGGCCCTAATGGGTATGTCTGAGCAATCTCTGAAGATACACACATAAATAATGTGTAGACAGGGTTTATATAATAAAGATTAAGTGTCGCATCCCAAATGCTTCTCCTATGAACAGAGAAAAAAAAGGTTCTTTCAGAAAAGAAAAGAAGCAGGGTTTGTTTTGCAAGCTCCACTATCAAACCTCAACTATTTCTAGTGCAGTTCACTAGCAGATTCCATGAGAAAAAAATGTCCTGAATTTCAGCAAGGTATTCAGAACACTCATTGTATCATAAGTCAAGGAAGCAGTGCAGAAGACTAACGTGGCTGAACAGGGAACTCCCCTTGGGACTCAGGAGGTAAAAAGGAAGATTAAAGAGTCATAGTTCACATATGCAAGGAGAAGGAACACAATGCCTAAGATCAGCTGTAGTTGAAACTGGGCAGTACTGTAGCAGACAACAAAATGGGGTTTTTAGGCATGTTTGTAGCAAGAAGAGGTGCAAGTAAACGATTGGACTGATATGGGCAGAAGATAATCAGAGATGAAGAAAAAGCAGTGGTATCAAAAGGGCTTTTTTTTTTGCCTCTGTTGTTAATAATACTAACAGACCTTGGGATGCCCAGTTCTCTGAGCTGGAGGACCATGATTACCGAAGCAGTGATTTTCCATTTGTGGACACTGACATGGTAAAGGACCAGCTATAACTGTTGAATGCTCATGGAGCTTGATGGGATTCATCCCAGAGTACAGAAAGAGCTAGTGGATGTTACAGCAGGATCCCTATCAATCAGCGACCAAATCTCTTGGGATTCTAGGGAGGTCTCAGCTGCCCATGACTTCCATCATCCTGGACACCCCAACCATGGGCTGTGGAAGTGACGCCCAGGCTCCTGTGGGCAACCTCCAGCCAAAGGAATGGGCAGCTCTTTTCTGGGACCGTCCAGCTCTTTTTGAGATCCTGCTGCCCTGGCTTCAGCCAGGGCTGAGACAGATTCTTAGGTGCAAACAGATGGAGGCAGCCATGGTTGAGGGCACCGTTATGGCCATCCTGACCAGCTATGGGATGGATAAAGAATTACTATTCCAGATGCTTAGTGACTGTCTCTTAGACTACACAAACAGTGACATTTGTGCAATGGCTTACACATGTTGCCATGCAACGGTGCAATAGGCAGCCCTGCAATATCCAGCACGGGCAAACCACCTAGCAATTCATCCACTGCCATTAGTGGAGGTCCCAGCAGCCACTTCTCTGCCACTGTTGCCATCACTACCAAAGGAAGAGGAGACCCAGGAGGAGCCAGAGGAGACTGTACTCAGGCCCTCCACTTCCAGCTAGAGCAGGGAATGCTCCTCTGGCGGGCCATGGCACCCCCTAAAGAGGAGGACTGGCAGCTCTGAGGACTCTCCAGCCAATAAGAGGCCAGCACCATGCCAGTGATGTTGGAGGCCAGGGGATGACCAGTGTAGCTCACTGAGTGTCTTAGCTGTCTTTCAATAGGCAAGTTTTCAAGTTTGGAAACTGTTTGCGCTCTTTCTAAAAATCCTTTCCAATGTCTTAATGTTCCTGTTTCAAAGCAGAGTTTGCCAGTATTCTTCTCGATCAACAGTGGAGACTTCATACCATGGCCATATTCTCTGTGGGAATTGTCTGTACATCTAAGTACAATCTTTCTTCAGTACAATAAAACTAGCGTTTACTTGATTGCTTATGGTTAGCCATTTCAATGTTAATTCACTACATCACAACAACTTTCACCTAGTAATCACAGTCTACATTTTTTCTTTATACATGTGTGATCTTGCTTTTGGCAATGTTCAGCCTCATGTAAATTGAATGAGCCAACTTCACTACGTGATTCAGATCAACCTGTTTTGTTTCATTTGCAAATTTTACAAGCAATGCTTCCATATTTTATTCCAGTCCATTTACAAAGGTGTTGCAGATCAACTGGGCGAGGACAAATTCCTGCATGTCTGAACGAGAAGTAACCCCAAGAGGAAGACGAGTCTTCATTTACAGGTCTATTGGTTAGACAAATTTTAATTCCTTTAATACAGGTTACATTGATTTTGTGAGTCCTTCTTTTTTCCTCTTCTTTCAGATTGTGGACCCATTTCAAACATTTTACAGAAGTCTATTCCTTCACTCATTACCAGCAGTGACAGAGTCCTAGGTTTTTAACAGGACAATTTTTCAAAAGTATCATGTTCAGTAATTGTAATAGTAATAGGGGAACGTTTAACACATTTCTCGGTCTTACATAAAATTTCTACCTATCTGCTTGTGGCTTTTTTTGATTGCTTTGCTGTCAGCAACGTTTTTGTTTTTGATCCAATGGCTACTGAAATAAAATATACATTTGACAGACCTTTTTTTTCTGAAACACCACAGCCATTCTTATTAATGTAAGAAGTTTTATTCTGATCTTTGAATTCCATATCAATATTGAAACGTGTTTGCTCTGAATTAGTATGAATGATAAACAAATAAAATCCTTAATTATTAAGCTGATGGAGCACAGATAGGAAGAAAAATCAGGCTAACATCTTCATAGTTAAAAGAAATTTGTCTTTTGACTTTTGTTGTATAGGTCTGATAGAATCCTAAATAATTCTTGCTACAAAAAGTTACCAAGAAAGCAATGCTCTCCCTTGGCAAACGAACTACCTAACCTTTCTAACAACTGAGTACACCATTTGCTTGTCAGTCTTCCCAACCTACAAATTATAAATGTTTCCCACAGCACCATAATTTCTCAAAAAAGAACACTAATGTATCAACCTATCCAATTCATTAGTTCATCCAAAGTTATTCTTACAGTGCTAAACCTTTTAAATAGTACGACATTTTAACTTTGAACCTTCTTAAGAGTCTTTCAAGCTTTTAAGTAACTCAACATTACTATGAAACTCAAATTTTAACTCAGAAAAAATTATTTATACACCAACCTCCTTTTTTTCTGACTGTGGAAAATAAATATGTACTGAACACTTGCTCTTTCTCAATTTCATGAGTAGTTTTCATGCTTTTCTCTTGTATTTTTCTCCCTGAATTTCACCAGTATTTCCATCCCTGAATTTTCACCAGTTCTTGATAGATTTTCAAGAATTAATTTTCTCTACCTGACTGGTCATACACTGAAAATTGATGGATTAGTTTTCTATGACAATTATTTGCATTTGCCAGTTCTTGTTTGTCCTCAATATTCTTGAGATTTCATTAAATTCAGGAGATGATTCAGAGTATATAAAAAGTTAAATATATACATATGTTTTTACAAGAAGAGAATACAGTTCTGTGGCATGTTAATCTAAGAATGCTAGCAGAGTTGAGAACAATTTCCATAAAGAGCAGCAATATCCCTGTAGTTTGACTCTCTTCACCACTGTCCCAAGATTTAAAATTGATATATCCTAATATAAACCAGAAGATAGATATGAAAACGTGTTTAGTTTTTATTATCACCAGTTAACAGGAACAGAGCTACTACATTTCTCCACTCTCTACAGTCAACTATTTCATTATTCATTTCAAGTAAATAACAGCCAAATGTAAATTCCTCCATGTAAAGACAAAAATTGGAGTAGCTTCAAGTATTTACTACCTGGTTGCTGTGTTACTGAAATTTAGTAGGACAAACTCCACCATTGGAGTGCAGCTATAGGTGGCTACAGGCTGTTCAGAAGGGACAGGTGAGGAAGTGGGGTTGAAAGCATTATGTTCTACAGGATGGAGTGTGAAGAGCTGTCCCTGAAAAACAGCCATGAATAGGCTAAAATCTTACGGGAAAGAGCCAGAGATCAAGGCAACAAAATGAACTTTCTGGTTGGTGTTTTGAAGGAGAGCCTATTGAGAAAGCCTTCTTACTCCTGTTACAGCAAGCATCACATTTGCAGGCTCTTGTCCTGTCGGGGGATTTCAATCATCACAATACCTGCTGGAAAATTAGAATGGCAAGTTGTAGGCAATCCAGGATACTCCTAGAGTGCATTAAGGGTGAGTTCTTAAGCTAGGTAGTAAATAGCCCAGTCATAAAGGATGCGATACTGAGCCTGTTGGTCACCACCACAACTGAGTTTATCAGTTGGGTCGAGTTTGAAGGCAACCTGGGCTGCTATGATCATGCACTGGACTTCACAGTCCTGAATAATATGGTCAAAGCAAAAAGTCAACTCAGGATCCTGAATTTTAGGAAAGCAAACTTTCAGCTATGCAAGGAGTTAGTCAATAGGATCCCTGAGAAACTGCCCTCAGAGACAACGGAGCAGAACAAAGCTGGTATGCCTTTAAGGATCATTGCCACAGAGTGCAAGAGCTCACAGTCCCCAGGTGTAATCAGGAAAGTAAGGCAGAGATCAGCGTGACTGAATTGAGACCTGCTGGTCAAAGGGCAAGAAGGAAATGCCCAGGCAGTGGAAGCAGAGACAAGTATCCTGGAAAGAGTATAGAGTATAGAGAATGGAGTATAGAGATGCTGCCCAGCATAAGGCTTGGGTCAGTAAGGTGTTGTGGTTTTGAGCTCCCCAGCTCTTAACGAAGAGCCATGTGGCTACTTCTGTCCCCAGCAGCAACAAAGAGCCAGCCACTCAGTTCTTCACTCACCTCTCCCCCTTCTGGGGAGAACAATCAAAAGAAACAGAGGCATAACTCATATTTCAAGACAATGTTAGTGAGGCATCATCCGCGAACTGCTGTCATCAAAAACAGACTCGTGGAATGCATTGAGAATACAATGTCAAATCAATCTAATTTATTACCAATCCAACTAGAGCAAGATACTGAGAAACGAAAATATGTCCCTGAAAAAACACCCTTCCTCCTCCCCTCTGTTCTTCCCGGGCTTAAACTTCTACCTCCTCCATTCACAGTGGTGCAGCAGGGCAGAGAATGGGGTTTGCAGTCAGTTCGTCACACATTGTTTCTGTTGCTCCTTCCATCTCAGGATGCCCTTCCTCTTCTCCAGCATGAGATCCCTTCCACAGGAGACAGGTTTCCAAAAACTTCTCCAATTTGAATTGTTCCTGTGGGCTCTATTCCTCCATGGGTTTCCATGGCGTCACAACGTCCTTAAGGTGCCTCCACCTGCTCCAGCATGGGGTCCTCCACTGGCTGCAGGGGAATCTCTGCTTGGCCATCTGGAGTACCTTCCCCCATCTCCACCTTCCCTGTGTTCTCTGCATACTGTCTCTCTCGCATCTGGAGTATGGGTAGCAGTTTCTCTTACATTTAGTTTCTCTTGCATCTGTGGCAAAGCTGTTCCTGACACATCTCACATCTCTCTTTCCTCTGCCACACCAGGCTGGACCAGTGGAATGGTCCAGCACATTCTCCCCCTCGGTCTCCTCTCCTGCCCCATCACCAACACTCACCATTTTTTTCCCTCTTCTTAAACAAGTTATCACAGAGGTGTTACCTCCCTCTCTGATTGTCTTGTCTTTGGCCTTGGCTTCTAGGAACTTCTATCAGAAGCCACCCTCATATCCCACATCTGTTACAACCCTTGACACGCAACCCCAACACAGGCCAAGGTACATCTACAGCTGAACTTGCAAGGGATGCAAAGAGCAATAAGGGTTTTTACAGGTATGTCAGCCAGAAACGGAAGGTCGATGAAAGTGTTGGTGAGCAAGTCTAGCAAAACTGGTAAACACATATGACAGGTATTCTGCTGTTTTGCCTCGGTCTTTGCTGGCAATCTCTGTTCCCACCCCTCTACAGTGGAGGGACTGCAAGGCAAGACTAGGGGAGCAAAGTGCCTCCCAGCGTTCTGTATACAAACAGGAAGTAAGAAGAGTTTAACATTTTTTAGATGTCTATGCTAAATTCTATTACTGTGTCCTCTTGTTACTTTTACTATAAGTACTATGGGGTTTAGGGCTTTGGTAAGGGGTGTTGTTTTATTTTTCTTTTTAGTGCCATTTCTTTATCAGGTTTATTTCATGTGATAATTCCATATGTTGTGCAGAAATCCAGTTTCGTTTTTGTTTATGAATAGTGAGTTATGATTTATGAGGAACAAATTAGTTGTTTCACTAAAATGGAAATAAAGAACTGATTTGAGTCCTTGGAAAACACAGATTTACTCTTTGCAAGGCCTTCACATTTAAGTTAATTGCATAATGTGAAGTTACAGCATGAAATTTATATTGGGGAAAACTAATATGCCTGCTGATATCTGTATAATAGCTCTGAACTACATCAGCTCTGTACTATCTTTCTAACGCAGCTAGATTAATTTTATTTGGTGAATGATTTATTCACCAAAAGGTATGTTGGCTCTAAATTAGTCAGAACTCTGGTAAATAATTCTGACTAAAAGATGTCAAAATGTTTAGGTTTTCATCTACAGGTAAAAAGATTTTGCTTTCCTGGAGGTTAGGCTTGGGAGAGGGATAGACACAAGTTCTATCTTAGAGCCAGGTCACAACTCCTAGACTCAAGATATGACTTCCATCAAGAAACATAAATACAGAACTAGACCTTGTATCTTACCAGCTGCCTTAGAAATAGGTAAAAGGAAGCAAAGGTGGAGACAAAGAGAATTCCTCCATCTTTGAACTAAATAAGTATCTGGCGCTTTTTGAATGTAATGTATACTGGAAATGGTGGCTGCCCATGGTTTTGCAAGTTATTGGGAAAGGCAGACACATATTATTCTGTATTTATTGAGAACAAATAGAGTTGTTCAGCATCTGCTTTAATAAGAAACTTATTTGCCACTTTGCCAGCTAATTGTTTTAATAATACACTGAAGTTTTAAATATTTTAGCTTGTTTCTAATTTAGAGAGTGAGTACAATTTAATAATTAATGAAACATTATAGATGGTAAAAGCAGTAGATATTGAAACAACACTCTGCTGCCTGAACAACATGTTACTGGAGAGGATATTTTCAGGTTTGAATATTAACATCATCTCATCATTTTTCTGTTTCTTTCAAATATCTTTCTTTAGCATGTTCAAACTAACAGGAAGAAAAAAAAATAAGTAATTGTAAATGATTATGTTAGAGGAGCCTAGAAAATACATTGGAAATAAGTCAGAAATTTCCAAGAATCTCATCGCTTCAAAATTATGCTAACTATGACACCATGATAGTGATTTCAAACTAAAACATTTGTGCTTGGAGAGCAAACAAGGAACGACATGTTATAATTTGAAATATTTGTACCTTCTTTTGGTTAAAGTTTTAGAATGTGGCTGAGATTACTGCAGAAATAGCAGAAGTAGCTCCTGGAAGTCCAAACTGCAATGCATATATTCATAATATCACTGTGGATAAACTTTTTGCTATTGAAAGATACACAGTATGCCAGTGACATGATATTCATACACAATTACAAATTATTTTATGATTGAGATGATGGTTCTAGATTCAAAATTAAATCAGTTTGAATTTAAAATATTTTTTTCACCAAAATGGAAGGTAGACCAGGCTATTGTACCTTGGCAAGCTTCCATAAAATATTTCTATTTCTTTGCATTATCCTGCTGTAGCTAATATTAAATGATAAGTCAGATGATGTCTTTTATTTTAAGTTTTCTTGATTAAAGAAGTGAGTATGAATGTGTATCTTCCAGAAGCCTTAGTTATGAAGATTTAAACATGAAAATTATAGAAGTTTTACTTTTAGTTAGTTAATAATGGTGATAAAGATGAATGTCGGACTATATGAGTATTAAAAATATTTACAAGTAATGTAGCATTGTAGGTACCTTAATGAGAAGTATTAGTCTTCGGAAGTGAAGAGGCTCTTTGTCCCTTTATTTCAGCTCCTTCACAATGCAATAGCAAGTTAAGGAGGTCTGATTAAAGTGATGTGAAAAACAGTAACCTTCCTACTTGCTAAATCAACGTGAAAAGAAATTCTCATTTCCGTTTTGCAAATATTGTATCATGGTTGAACTTGTGCAGAAGAAAGACTTTTAAGGAGATCTTCACTGTATTTGTATGTAGCACCTGCTGATTCTATACCAAAGGACGTTTCGGCTTCATCACTTCGAGAGGAAGTTCTTCATCTTGTGTAAGTAGCCTTAGTAATTTTGAAATCAATGGAGGAACAGCAGTTTAAAATGACCCAGAAACTGTCCTGAATTTTCGAGCTACAAGCCAGCATTCCAGAACCTAGTGACATGTAGAACAGTCATTCACACAAACGAAGTATCAGAAGGAAGTGATTATTCCCTCCTGTTCAGCTCTTGTTTGACTACATCAGGACTACTGCATCCAAATACAACAAAAACATTGAAAAACTGCAGTGATTCCAAAGGAGGGCAATGAAGACGATTGGGAAGCTGAAGCACACCACATAAAAGCAGAGGCTAAGGGAGCTGTATACATGTTAATCCAAGAAGAGAAAGCTAAGGGGATCAGCTTGCTGTCATCAGCTAAAATAAGTTACGATGAAGATACAGTCAGACTTTTCTAAGAGGTCTCCCAGCAGAAGGACAAAAGGCAATGGTCACAACTGACAGAAAGAGAAATTCCAACCAAACGTATGAAAAAGATCTTAACGACGAGGGTAAAAAAAAACTACTGGGGCACACTGCCAAGAGAACCTGTGAAATCTTCATCCTTGTACATATTCAAAACTCCTCTGGATAAGGCCTTGAATAAATTCAACCAACTTTATGGTAACCCTGCTTTGAGAAGATGATGGGACTAGGTTACTAGGTGTCCCTTCCAGTCTAAAGTAGGTTATGATGCTACAGTTTAATTCGTTTTAATATCCAGTTAGTATTTATAAAATATTTTTCTGCATAAGCAGTATCACATAGGGTATAGAGGCTGAATTCTGTAAAGCTTGATTTTATATTTTGAAAAAAATGACACTATTCAAACATGATATCCTTAATTACAACTCTGCAATTTTCTACTTTTCTTGCAGCAGAATGTTTCTAGTGGTAGGTATAATGGAAATTTATCCAAAAAAAGTTAAAAAGAAAAGGAAAACAATGCTGAATTTGGTGCGTTTTTTCGCTTTCTAAATTGTGATTGAGTAACACTGTGGGAGGTATTGTATTAATGACAGGAGTCAGCAGAAAAAGATGGAACAGAATGAAGGAAAGGAGAATATACTTCATTCTTTTGGCAAAAGTAATTCTCTTGGTCTCTCTAGTGAACTGCAACTTTGGAAATGCATTATTTAAATGCAAAGTGGAAACTGATTTACACCAGAAACATGCAGACTGGAAAGCCTATTCATTTTTATGTATTCATTCTTTCTTTTATCATGATGGATGCCCATTAAGGCAGAAGAATTTCTAAAGAATGTGATGAGGACTGTGTTTATTCTTACATTTGGGAGAAATCAAAATTAACAGAACTAGCTTTAGTGAAGTTATTCTGGATTTGTAGTGTATAATTAAGAACAAAATTTGACACTGTTCATTACTAGTCAATGAAACTACATTTCTGTTTTTTGTCTAGGAGTAAAAAAAACTTTTCTGAGTAATGTCAAAAACGTATATAGCATCAAACCACCTGAATAAACAATTAGAGATGTGGCTTAGTCTCAAAGATTTTTTCTGGGTTTCAGAGGATAAATATTACTTCTCTGTTACTTTTCACCTGTTAGCTATATGGCACTGCAATACTGGAGCATGAGAGATCAAATCAGGCTTACTCAGCAGTCAGGTAAGTTTTTAAATGGAAAAGTGTGCACATACAGACATATAGGAAGTCATCACAAGGTAATTCTTTCAAGAATACAGTACAATTTTAGCCAGAATATAACATCAGAATACTGGAGTTTGTTTTTTTGGAACATCTTTGTGACACTATTAAAGGTCCAGGGATGTAGGTCATCACTAAATGAAACAATATAATCCTGCTTTTTCTGAAAACAAAATTCAGAAATGGCTAATAATTCATACCAAAAAGTCAATTTCTAGAGTGAACATTTTGTGTTCCATCCCATTTCCTAAAAAATGAAGAATCTATTAAGCCTCTATGCATCTTCTTTGGGGTTGTTCCTCAGATATCTTGTGGAGAAAACTCAAAAACAGCAAGGAGATTTTCTTCCTCACTTCAGAATAAGAGTGTGTTATTTTAGAATTAAATTCTAGGGCTGGTGTTGTGTGCTTTATGTTACAGAAAGGACCAGTTTAACAGTTCCCAATATAGAAGACCTAGAAGATATGGCCTCTCCTAGTATTTCCTAACCTTTCTAATCTATCTTTTTCCTGCAGAGACACCAGAGGAGTTTGTGACCTCCATAGAGTAACAGGGTAGCTCACACAGGGTCCTTAAAGTGAAGGAACTGCAAAAGATGAAAGACAAGATCTCAAATTTGGAAAGTCTTATCCCTGCTTTACAACTAATTTGCTGGAGATATTAGGCAGCATGGATGCCAGTCATGAGGAAAAAAAAATGGGAATGATTTTCACAGTATCACAGTATCACAGTATCACAAGGTTGGAAAGGACCTCCGAGATCATCAAGTCCAACCTATAACCTAACACTAACACCAACACTAACACCAACCATCATCTAAACCATGGCACTCAGTGCCTCATCCAGTCTCCCTTTAAACACCTCCAGGGTTGGTGACTCATTCTATGTTAGATTTTTGGAGTGGAAGGGAGACAGGGAGACCACCAAGTGATAAAACCATTACTCTTAATGCTGATACAGTCACCATTTTACATTATCTCACCTCAGAGACATGCCTCTGGCTTCTTTCCAGAAAGACCTCCACTCTTGAGATATGAATAAATTTCAACTGGCAAGAGTCTGGTCCAGACCACAGAGCTGCAGCCAAGTTCCGTGTTCAGTGAGTGTCAAACACAGGACTTGGCAAGGATATTTAACACTGGAACGAAACCTGCAGGGCAAAGTGTTTTACCAAGTTAAAAACATCCACATCACTGAGGTCCAGCCACTACTGTATGGTCCACTGTTCACAACAGGAAGCAGGTCTGCAGGCTGTAGCTGAACTGGAAATGGCAGCCAGAAGGTAATAGAGGTGGGAACATAATGCCTTTTTCAACACTGAAAGAAGAAAAATAATAATCCTTTAATACTATTTCTTTATGTTAAAGGTGTTAAACACTATGAAGAAGGAAAGAAAAAAACTTTTAGGAAGTGCTCCATGTGAATTTCCCTTGGAAGGCTTATCAGGAAAAAGTATAGAATTATCAGGGGACAGAAAAAGGGACCAATTAAGAAAGGAAGCTATTTTTAAGAGGTTGAGGTACATAGATATGAAATAAGAAACTTGTAAAGGTCAAGTGGAATTACTCTGAAAATTATATCAAATTGAATATGCAGAAATATATCCCTTAGTTTTGGTTTCCTTGACACTTTATACAACCTAAAACAAAATGAATATTTCAATTCAATTTTCTATAAAAATCACAACACTGAAAGAATCGAATTTTAGGATATAGTATGAAAAAAAGTAGTTACTCAAATGGTGTTCATTCATGTAGGAGAATCTAGGTTTAGGAACTCATTTTCTTCTATATCCTGAACATTTTCTGCATTATTCAGATTCAAATCTGCCAGTCCTCTTAGGCTTTCTTAATCACACCTAATCAAAAGGCAATTTGAACATTTTTCATTCCTAATGATGGACTGCCCCCACCTTCTGGAAATGCTTGCAGCAGGTATCTGTCACCACTTGTGTACCTTGGTAATCAATGTCTGATGGCAGCTATTCTTGAGCACAGTTAAATCATGGCCAAATCATTAGCTGAACCTGAGAAATCACTTCTTGGTCAATACAGCAGCAGGTTCAAACCTTCTACTTCATACAGATGTTACTCTTGATATTCATAGTTAATCTAGTCACACAGTGGAGACTCTTGGAAGCAGCTCATTATTTATCAGATCCAAAACAATGAATTATAGAATCATAGAATTGCTTGGATTGGAAGGTATCTTAAAGATCATCCTGTTCCAACATACCCCCTCTCCCCATTGACAGGAATACCTTCCACTGGATGAGGTTGCTCAAAGTCCCATCTAAGCTGGCTTTGAACACTCGCAGGGATAAGGCATCCCTGATTTCACTGGGCAACTTGTTCCAATGCTTCACCACTCTCACAGGAGAAAAGTTGTTCCTAGTATCTAATCTAAATCTACCCTCTTTCATCTGATAATCATTGCCTGTTGTCCTATCACTGCACTCCCTGATAAAGAGCCCCTCCCCATCTTTCCTGTAGACTACTTTTAGGTACTGGAAGGCTGCCATAAGGTCTCTTTGGATCCTTGTATTTTCTAAATTAAACAAGCCCAGCTCTTCCAGCCTGTTCTCATATGAAAGGTGCTCCAGCCCTCTGAACATCTTTGTGGCCCTCCTCTGGGCTGACTCCAATGGATTCACATTCTTCCTGTACACAAACCACTTGACAATGGCTGTAAGACTGGAGCAGACGTGTTCAGGTCAACAGCACTTCACTCGTCTTTTGAGGGATACTGTGTAGGAAGGGAAAAAAAGTTTTTTGAGCTTGTTTAAAGAGAAGTCACCAAAGAAGATGTGATCTTAATTATATTATTTTCTTCTAAAACTGAAGTTAATCCTATCTCTAAATATGTTGCAACAATTTCATCCATATTAGCAGTACATTCTTCAGACCATATGTAGTGTTACAGAAGGATGTGAATGGATTAGATGACCCTAAAAGAAAAAACTAGTGGAGGACAAACTGTTTGGGAAACAGACCTGAGAATGAGGTACTAACACGGACAATAACCAAAAAATTGTTAAGATTATGAGACTACATAGAAATTATTTGAAATGTCCTTCATTTAGAATAATTTGAAACACTACCATAATCAAAGAGGTAGTATCCATCCAAGTCCTAGTCAGTACAACGATGATCAACCCCTTTTAATTAAAATAGGAAGAGGAAGCAACAGGAAGTGATGGAGCAATAACTCATCAGAGCCGACATGGAAGGAATAAGGGGAATTTCACCTTATAGGAGCAGGTAAGATGGAATACTTTGGGCTGGAAGGGCCTTTTAAAGGTCACCTAGTCCGACACCCCCGCAGTGAACACAGACATCTTCAATTAGATCATATTGCTTAGAAGCCAGTCTAACCCAACCTTGAACATTTCCAGGGATGGGGGTATCTACTACATCTCTGGGCAACCTGTTGCAGTGCTTCACTACCCTCATAAAAAAAAAAATCTTCCATATTTCTAGGCTGAATCTACTCTCCTTTAGTTTAAAATTATTATTGCAACAGGTCCTACTAAAAAGTTTGTCCTCGTGTTTCCTATCAACCCCTTTTAATTACTGAAAGGCTGCAATAATGTCTCCTCAGAGTCTTCTCCAGGTCTTCTCCAGGCTGAACAATGCCAACTCTTTCAGCTGTTTGTCACAGGAGAGGTGTTCCATCCCTCTGATCATTTTTGTGCTCCTCTGAACCCACTCCAACAGGTCTGTTTCCTGTGCTGAGGACTCCAGAGCTGGATGCAGTCCAGGTGCAGTCTCACCAAAGCAAACCTTGACCTGCTGGCCATGCTTCTTTGGATGCAGCGCAGGATATGGTTGGCCTTCTGGGTTGTGAGTGCACATTACCAGCTCACGTTCAGCTTTTCATCCGTCAGTACCATCAAGTCCTTGTTCTCATGGCTGCTTTCAATCCCTTCACCCCAGCCTATATGAATTATATTTGCTTTGTACCTCAACTAAAATTATGCATATTGCTTGATTAGATTTAAACAAACTCGGCCATGCATTCATCCAATTCTGCCACGTATTCCCAACAGGACACCAGATGCACTTCGGAAGCTCCTTAAGAAGGAAGGAAAAGCAAATGCAACATCAATCTTTTTCACTCTAATGGACAGAAAAGCATGCATATGTTCAAGGAAGAGACAGTCAGCCCTGCCAACAATTGTGCCACAAGTTCTCCTCCTTTGTCAAACAAATGATATTTTAGTCGTTTTTGTGGAAAGCAACCTTTTTTTCACAGGGTATGACAGCGTGACTCATTAGCAGGTAGCAAACTTCTTCAATGGAATAGAATAAAGTTCGCATGTACGAGAACACTGGCACCTCTAGATGTTTCACTCCCCAAGGGTGAAACAAAGATTCGTGTTTCTTTACATGTTTAAGTTAGTTACAACAGATCCTTTCAACCATCATGAAAAATAATTGCCTAGGTACTCCCTAACCATCATTCACAAAAATACTTGCTAATCCACTAATAATACTGCAGAAACAGCTGTGCTGAGGAATATCGATGACATCACAGATACAGCATTAAATGCAATCACTGGTAGATGACAGCAATTTAAAGAATTTCGGCCCTTCCATTTTGTAGTGTGGTTCTGAACTGTTTATGTATATTCTTGTTTAAAAAATTTAGAATATTTGAAAGAGAAAGTATATGACCTGCGTAAGTTTCACTGTGTCTTACCTTTATCTTAGGTACTTACAGCTTCTGAAAAACTACTTGAAGTTTCAAGAATTTGCTGTTTGATAGATATCTTCCCAGCTCATGCAAGACAATCTGCAACCCTTTCAACCAGTTTACAGTAGAATATCAAACCTACATCTCTGCATTAGAAAATCAGTAAATTTCATAATTTTTAATTCCTTTCAAGAAGTTTTTAAAGGGTTAGAAGGAGAAAGGTTTTGAGAAAAACATGGGGGCCTGAACTGTAATAATAAAATATTAAAAGAGAAAAGAGAAGGAAAATAGAAAATAATTTTTCCAGAAGGGATTTTGTGGCTTTTGGCACTGCTAATAATTTGTGTGGAAAAAGAATGTTTTCTTGTGTGTTTAATCCTATGCCAAGGCAGCTGCTGGTGCAGTAGCTATCTGCAACAAATTAGAGGGCAGTTAAAGTGAGATTTTCCACAATTAAGAACAAAGCAGGACCAGTTAGTATGGGGACAGCTTGTTCTTGTTGCTAATATGTTTAAAAAGTTGCTGCACATAATTTGAAACAGCTTTTGTGTGTGGATGCCGGCTCTGGTTTCCGAGGTCTTGTACTAAATCAAAACCAAATGGAGAGAGTTGAATAAGAAAATGACAAATTATACACTGACGTCTCCTGCTCTGGCTTTTGCCTTTTCTAAAAAAAAACCTTCGCTATTGATTTAAAAGTTAATTTCCCTCAATATTAAAATATTTAATGGATGACAGCTGGCTGAAATCTGGAGCTTGCAGCCAGCTCTCTGCTGAAGGAAAACTCTCAATAACTATGGTGGCAGATTTAACACACTAACTAATTATTTAAAGATGTATTACCTTTATTATTAAGGAAGTAGATGTCAAGAAGATTCAGTGCCTTTTTAATGGCTGAGCTGAATTCAAGAGTTTTATTCAATGTAACTTTATTTCATTGCAAGGTAAAACACATTGGCTGATCTCTTTGGAATCCAAACATCTTGTCAGTTATCAAACTAAAACTGTCATTTGGAAATCCGATAGTACTTTGAAAATCATACTTAGAGAAAAAAGTACAAATAATCGTATGGTTCTTTTTTGTTTTATTGATGTCTCATAGGAGCCACATGGCACAAGATATTTGTTCCCAGAGGTGAGAAATCTAGATTTCTTAAAGTCAAAGCAAAAATACCACCGATTTCAGCCTCACCTGGACTTCACTGACGTCCTGAATTGCAATGGAAATATTGGAT
The DNA here is from genome assembly GCA_033556795.1 of Tapera naevia. NCBI lineage: Eukaryota > Metazoa > Chordata > Aves > Cuculiformes > Neomorphidae > Tapera > Tapera naevia. Next base: position 3,617,730 of record JAUMJJ010000092.1, on the reverse strand, counting down.
AGATGATGTGAATATATATTAAAAAGGAAAAAAGGCATCAACATGATTTCAATACTGTTTTGGAAGTTTGAGTTTGTTGAAATCTTTCCTGAATCTTTGGCCTCAGGGAAAAGGTAGTGTTTGACTGAAAATTGTTTTTCAATACGTTCTTATAAGGGAGCTTATGAGATATCTGGATGTTTGTTAAATTTGTTGGGGAAATATTTCTTTGGGTACTATCTTTTCTTGGGCTTTCTGAAATAAAAAAAAGCATGACTTTTATTAAAAGCTAATTGACTTTATTTCAAAATTGGCTGAAGTTTGGTTTGAGTTTTAGAGAAATATATAGAAAAATGGAGGGATTATTTTAGATATTTTTCTTGATATTTGCACTAGCTATATCTATATGTCTATATATCTATATGTCTATAACTTCAAAGGATGCTGGACAACAAAAGAGGAAATACCACATTAAAAATTTACTTCATCATAAAACAGGAAATGAAAAAAAGTTTGCAATGTCATATTTGCATTCAGGTTGGGAAAAATGGTATGTTTGATACAAAAATTGCTTTTATTATTGACATTCAATTCTATGGCCCTTGATACAGAACAAAGCTTGCTGAGAGAGTATTTCAACCAAATCTGGTATAATGCACACTTTGAGGAAAACCAAACATAATGCACAGTACTGTGTTAGTCAATGGGCTTAACAAATTAATAAATAACTGTGCAGAAAGTTATACTTTAGGGATTGATATTACAGTGGTCCCTATTTTATAACAGTAAAAATTTGTTCTTGCATAATTTTAAACAAATGCGCTGAAGCTTCAGTTGCTATAAATCGAGAGAATTACACTGGCTTCCATGCAAATGCACCAATTCATGTTAGCTGAAAATTTAGCTCTAGTGTACTCAGGAGACTATAGAAAGAGCCCTCATTCATAATGATTCAGAAACTGCCAAAATATTTAACTCTGCACTACTAGAGATAAGACCTGGTTCTGCTTGCCTCTAAGAGGAAGGCCTACACTATTCTAAACAAACAAACAAAAATTGTGAGGAGTTACTGGGATCAGGCTGCAATACTTCTATGAATATGTAACATAGACAGTAAAATCATAGACATATCAGGTTACAAGAATTTCTGAAAGGACTGTTTCAATTTAACAGGGATGGTTGTCATGTTTGCCTTCCCTCTTTTTCTGTTGAAGTTCATAACAGCAAATAAACCCGATCTCAGTCTCTCTGAAATCAGATAAATGTCCTAAAATAATATGATTTTTTTTGCCAAATATACACTCAGTCCTTTTCCTTTGAAGTTGATATCGTTACACAGTGGCTAAATCTGTCTTATTTTTGTTTAAAGAAAAAGTTTAGATCTCATTTTCTAGACTATCAGGTTAAAACCTGCTACTTAAATAAAACAAATAAATTATAGAAGTATTACTTCCATTTCCAGGTACAGCTTTGTTACTTTTTAATACCAATTGCATGAGTAGATGCAGCCACCAACTGTTTTTATTCTACATGACTATTTCCATAAATGACTTAATAGGAAAGCCTAAAGATACATAAAATATTTTTCCTCTTATTATTCCGGTTCTGAGTGCTTCATTAACAACATCAAATTACTGCCAAAATAATGCTCAATGTCTTTAAAATGTGGATAGATATTCCTTTTCCCAGAGCAAATTAAAGGTCCTACACTATCAGATACACAAAAATATTTTTGATCACCAAAGTTTACAATTTTTTTGACGATTTACCTCACAAGTTGTTCACAAATCTGTTTCTGTATGACTTTCCCTACATTGATTAATGGAGCAGGCTGAGTTCCCTCATTTGTAGCAAAGTATTTCCACCATTGAAATATTATCAAATTACTCTGGAGTGCTTGGCTTCATGAAAGAAATGTTAGAGCAAATCACAGAAGATGTCTCTGTTTCCAAATGTGTTGGTGCCAGAATGAGAAAGAAGGTCATAATACTTTGAAACTATCCTTTAGCAAGATGAAAAGGAGACAGAACTTTAAATATAGATGCAGTTCCAAAGAAACCAGAAGGACTGTTCAACTGCTGAACCTGGAGCTGATTATCTTGCCGAATCCAGGCTTGACTATTGGATGGGAGATCTGCCTCAGGAGAATAACATGAAATGAAAAATTCTACCATATCCCTTCCTGTTTCAACATCATATCTTGTTGCTTATTAACTTCCAAGCTGATGAATGACCCTCCCTCTATTTCTGCCTACGCCTCTGTTGCTACATTGCTATTTGCTGTGTCCCCTTTATTTAAGGAGCTTCAATTTATGCATTTAAATTTATGCCACTTTAGAATAACCTCATGGATACCTCACAAAAAGCAGAGTGAAAAAAAGAGGCATGCATGTATTTAATTAGTGATTTAAAGCATAATAATTACCAAATGTAAAAGTACAGGTTAGTTGATCTCTAAAGAGAATGTTCTTTGAAATTAGCAGTACAATTTTTACTGTGAACTTTTTGCTATAATGGAGGGCAGATTCTTATGAAGGTTTCAGATGATGAATGCCATGACACTGCAGGATGCCAGACAGTTTTAGTCTCAGTATTTTCAGACAAGTAAGTTAAAATAAATTCTGGTTTACTTGTCTAAACCTTCTTACTACTCTTTAGGTTAAAAATATCATCAGATTATTTGAGGATGTTCCTCTTATAAGTTTATAACATGATAGTACTATGCATTTCGTGGAAAAGCTGTAAGTCAAATCAATGCAGCTCCTCGGATGCCTCTAAAATGTTACTCGCTCTCCTCTAAAAAAAATACAACTACACTGAGTTTTGTTGCCCAGTTACCTCCAGAGAGAGATGTCCATATGACTGAAAAGTGACCCTCCTGAAGCACTGCTAGGTGTATACTTAGAATACAGACAGTAGAAATTGATGCTTATTTTTTATGTGCAATATTTTTCAACTTTAATAAGGAGGAAGAATAACTATAGTATTTCTTGTGGTAAAAAACTTTTTTCCCTCTTACAACTGGAATCTTTTGAGGGTGAGAAAAAAAGGACTCTTAAAATAACAGCTTTTTAAACTTTTGACATGTCTAACAAAAAAGTAAATGTAAAGGTTCCATTTTATGCTACTGCCTGCTGCTTAACTAAAGTCATAAGGTCACTCTGTAACACACTTCTTTTGTGCACATTTATGTAGTGGTGAAGAAAAGGAAAGCTACCAGTTCTAAAAAGCTATTAAGCTCCTCCTCTCCTCTCCTCTCCTCTCCTCTCCTCTCCTCTCCTCTCCTCTCCTCTCCTCTCCTCTCCTCTCCTCTCCTCTCCTCTCCTCTCCTCTCCTCTCCTCTCCTCTCCTCTCCTCTCCTCTCCTCTCCTCTCCTCTCCTCTCCTCTCCTCTCCTCTCCTCTCCTCTCCTCTCCTCTCCTCTCCTCTCCTCTCCTCTCCTCTCCTCTGTTTGCTCCCTCCTTCCTGAACCTAAATCCAGAGTCTGGATTTTCAGCATTACTGCTTTAAAGTGTGAAAGGATTCTGCTTAGAAACATTCTTGACCCTAAAAAGAGAATTTTATCCATTGTCTTAAATGCTTTTCTTAGGCAAACATAGTATTACTATATTCTAAGGCAGATTTTGAAAGATACTGAGGCCTAAATAGGCTAAAAGAGTGATAACTCTTTTTATAGATTACTCTGAAGTGCACAGTACACATAACTTGCATACATGCTATGTTTTGGGGATATTACCGGAATTATACACCACTTCATTTTCTTTCTCTCTCAAAGAGAAATATATTTAATAAGAAATACGAATTAGAATGAAAAACATTGGAAAAAAATGAAGTTTATTTCCACTTCACTGTTAGATTTCCATTGTCTCATTAACTTCAAATGATAATGCAAGTATTTAGGCTGAACTCAAAAATCCAATATGAATTGACATTGAGTAGGTAGAGTTACAATTAACTAAACATGCTATGTGATGAATTTATTTAACTCCTTACTGCTTTTTTCCTACAAAAAAAACCCTGCTACAATAGCGTCTCTTCTGCACTATTTTCTCATCTATGCCAATTAAAATTTAAATTAGAGAGGAAAATGCCTTGTCGATAAAACCAGTAAAAATGTGGGTTTTGTTTTTATGAAAAATCCATTCTAAAAAGATTTGTGTTCTTTTAGAAAATAATATCTCCACATAGTAAAAAATTCAGCCTTTCTAAGAGTTTCTGTTAATAATATTTTGTAGCAATGAGCAAGGCAGCATTAAAAGTGGTATGGTTACTGATGTAACACAATCCTGCCAAGTAACAGTGATATCTTTCTGCAAAGAGGTATAATTGGTATAACAAATTTGTTCTGTCTGAACATAAATAAATAGAATTTTTTTATCAGTCATTATCATCTGAGAGGCAAAATAAAAATTCTGTGTAAGAATGGCACCAATCATAGAATCAAGGATTTGTTTGGATTGGAAGGGACCTTAGAACATCCAGTTCCACCCCCCTATCATGGGCAGGGACACCTCCCTGGGCAGGGACACCTCCCACCAGACCAGCCTGCTCAAGTTCCCATCCAACCTGGCCTTGAACACCTCCAGGGAGGGCAAATCCACAGCTCCCTTAGGCAATCTGTGCCAGTGCCTCACCACCCTTATTGTGAAGAGTTTCTTCCTAATGTCTAATGGAAATCTTCCCCCTTCCAGTTTAAAGCCTTTTCCCCTCATCCTGTCACTACTTGCCCTTGTAAAAAGTCCCTCCCCAGCTTTCCTGTAGGCCATTTTGGTATTGGAAGGCCACTATGGGGTCCCTCAAAGTCTTCTCTTCTCCAGGCTGAACAAGCCCAACTCTCTCAGCCTCTCCTCACAGCAGAGGTGCTCCAGCCCTCTGAGCATCTTCTTATCCTTCCTCAGGACCTACTCCAACAGTTCTATGTCCTTATTATGTCTGGGGTTCCAGAATCAGACTCAATACTCCAACTGGGGTCTCATGAGAGCACAATAGAGAAGAGGAATCACCTCCTTTAACTTGCTGGCAATGCTTCTTGTGATGCAGCCCAGGACACATTTGGCCTTCTGGGTTGTGAGGGCACATAGTCAGCTCATGTTGAGCTTCTCATCAGTCAGCACCCCCAAGTCCTTCTCCACAGGACTGCTCTCAATCAGATCGTCCCCCATCTTGTCTTGATACCAGGGGCTGCCGGTACCAATAGCAAAAACAGACTTTCCAACAGCTGTTTTCTGTTAAGTACGAAAATTTTGTAGATCACAAGTATGTGATTAATTTTTCCTTAAATGAAGGCTTGTCTGGCACCCTAAATGACACAATAGAGTTTGAATAGAATCTTAGAAGCAAAAAAAAATGGAATTATTTCATAAAACTTTAGATGAGCGAGATAATTTAAGAGAACTTACAAGAACCAGTTAGAGCCAAATGTACTTCCTTCATGAAGAAAATGTGACTAAAATCTTTCAGTCCTTAAGGTAGTTCTCGTAAGACCTCTTAAGTATTTCCTCTCTGTCTTGTCCCAGTTTTCGAACTCTTCTTGTAGCTACACTTCAGGAACTGTAGCTGTGTGTTTTTTGAAGAGAAAGCTGAAGAAAGACAATCATTTTAGTGCAGAGCAGAGACATGTTGTTCAGAGACCAGTATGAGGGTCAGGCAGGACATTCTACTGCATATTACTGCACCGTAAATTGAGTCTGTTTCTATGCTGATGTTCTTGTCTCCTGGAAAATCACGTACTTTCCATTTCTTTTGGTCTCAAGCAGATGACAGCAACAATAAGAACAAAAATCACTCAACTCAGCCCATGAAAATTGTCCAGCTTGTTGAGAAATGGCAAATGTGCAACTTACACCTCTTTAATGTTTAAAATATAGTTCCAATCTAGTTTCCAATGGATGTTTTTTGTATGTTAAATGCTAGCAAAGTAATAAAACGTTCACAGAGAATTTACAAAAGATAGTGAGAGATACAGTCATCTTACAGAAAAATCTGTAATGTCGACATGATTAGTTGCTAAACAGCGAGCAACTTACTATTACAATCAAACATCTTTAGATACACACTGTCTTCAAGTGTCTTTTTATTCTACTTATTACACTTCGAAAAAAGATATTAACCTAATCAGAAGAAGAGAAATCACCAAATCCTTTTATTTAAAACAGCTTGCCTGTAAAACTAAGATTTGGATGACAATTAAGCCAACCCTTTCATTCAAGGCTTTGGAGTACCATTCAGCAGCATCCTGATTTGATTGGTACATTCTTCTTTTAAACTGACATTACAGTGCTGTTCAGCACCAGCAGGGTTTGAAGTTGCAACACCATCTGTGGGAGTTGCATTTTCTCGTGGATGAAGTTATAATATCACAATATATTTTCTGCATTCATGCTTGTTTCTCAGTCATTTAAAAAGGTTTCAGGCACCGAAAATTGACAATACACTAGGAGGGCAAATGAACTACTTGTAAAAGCAGTTAAAGCATAGTGAAATCTTCCTGATATTAGTATGTGTGGGAATATTTACATGTGGCTAGAGCTTTGTCTGGTGTTTAATGAGACCACCTCAGCGGGAGAGAGCTATTCTATTACTTATTCTACTAGATTTTAGTGATGAAAAGAATGATATAATTAGATTGTCTGAGACAAAAGAAGTGAATACTCTTGAAAAGCAGTAGCTCAGCTGAAATGAGATGGAATTTGAACCGTTGGTTCTACTTAATCTCTTGATTACAAATCTAAGAGCTGGATCTCACCGTAACAACTTATTAGTACCCACTGATCTTAGGGCAGTAGGATCAGGCCTGACTTTCCCAAGATGCTATATTTGTGCAGTAACAGTACTTTGCAGGGCATATTGCCCTGTGAAGGTTATTGCTCAAAAATCAGAAGAGTGTAGAGTCTGAAGCTGGTCGGATCCTACAATGCACTGGAATGACAAAAATCGGATTTTCTTCACAGACACCAGTCCTCACCATCATCACCGCTGAAAGAAAGCTGCAACACACAGATCTTTCTTGTAAATGATTGGCTTCCTATTCCTTCCATGTGCTCCACTAGCCTCTCTTCCCATACCCCTAGAAATAGATGTGTAATCTCATGTTTTTCAGAGCGCTTACAAGGGACACTTGTGAACTATTATTTCTGTAGTCAGAACAGAACTGATTTTCACTGATAAGAAACTGTCTTCTTAAGGAAGTGCAGTCTAGAAAAAATATGCTAAATATTCCTGCTGCTGACAGCTTGTGCAATGGCTTTTCTTCATTTTTTTTTTCACCCAGCTTGGAATAGCCAGTTGGCACTCACACAGGTTCTTTGTGCTTATATCAGATTTTTAAAGAGTGAAAACTGGAAGTTCAAGTCAGCACTTTAGTAATGGCTACAAGTAGGTGTGTACTTATCTCCCTGTTCCAACAAGTGTTGTCTATTTACACAAAATGTTTAAAATGTATACAACTACCCAAACCCTTCACAAGAAGACTTTTACTACTTTTGAAACAAAATTTAAACCCAGCAGGTTTATAATGAGTACAACCACAATGATCCTGTGAATAAGTAGGTTAGGTCAGATGGTTCTTGCAACACTGGCTTTATTTTTACTGTAATTAAAACTATAGGACAGGATTCAGAGAGGTAAGCTGCATATCTTTTTTTTTAACTAATGGCTTGATAATATTTTGGCATGCATGATGTTTGGAAAAGTCAGTGATGGAAAATTACAGCTTGATTAAAAAAATCACTGCTCATGGCTGAGACCACAGCGTTTTGGAACAAGATCAAGTGACAATGAACTAAGAGACTGAGTGCATTCAAGTTTTTCCTCACTTTTCTACATAACTGTTTCCTCTGCTACTGTGACCATTCCTTTATAACGGCTCCTTCATTAACCTCACTGTAACACTGTCCAGCTGTCAGAGAGGCAGTACAAGATGGTGTATAAAGCTGTAGTGGCCGTAAGTTCTTTGAACCTCATGTTGAGCAACAGAGTGCAGCATGTGTATAACCACAAAACCACACTGGAGTTACAGCAACCACTATGATAATCTTTTGAGAGTTGGGCTGAATGTGGTGCTGTTTTCCTATTTGCTCCAAGGTCTCCCTCAAGGATAATGGCTTGATTTTTCTTGGTTTGGCTGGTGTCATCATTAGACTCATGCTGGCGAAGTCAATTTGACTCTGAGACCTCCAGTTCCTATGTCTCTGCTCTCCCTTGGTCCTAGTAACATTGCTATCGTTCAGTATTCATTCACATTAAATAGTCAAAGCTGAATGCCAACCAAAACTCAGAAACACCTTGAAAATTTTTGACTCATTGTCAAATTAATGTGTTCTCCTAGACCAACAGGAAAATAATTAAAATACTTTTATTAATATTTGCTGTAAACCAAGCCAAATAATAAAATGTTATCTTAAGTATAATTAACACACCATTTAGATTAAACTAGATATTGCACATTAATTAAATTGAAATTTATTATTCAAACAGATTTATGGAGCATTAGCAGATATCTACACATGTAACATCTCTCAAATACATTTTTATCCTTACTAAATACATTGTAAACACATCACTTAGAGGCATGTTCTAACTTTTCCATTCAACTGACTTCCCTCTCCTCTAGGAATTAGAAACAGAAAAAAAAAAATCTTAGTTTTATAGGTCATTTTATTTAATGTGTTCCAACAGACAAACCAATGGACTCTGTGTCTTCCCTGTACTTGTTTTTCTTGTTTTGCTTGCCTTTACTCAACTTGCCTCTTGTTTTCCTGATCTGTGAAGTGGAGGTTGTCATAATTCTCCATGTAAAACACTCTGAGGCCTAAAGATAACAAAATGTTAAATAAAAACAGAAGTATTGTTTTTCTTATACATGCAGAAGAAGGGGCATTACAATACCCACAGTTCCTATTGTCATCAGCAATGTTTTGTACAATCTCACAGACATATATTAAAGTACAAGTCATATTGTACATAAAAAGACTGAGGATAAGAAAAAGGAATTGTTTCATCCTCATTTTAAACCTTGGGCTAAATTTTCAGGGGAATACTCAGAGTAAAGTCTGCCTGTTCCTTGTCAAAAATAACCCAAAAGAGCAGCCAACACTTTCCTCTATAACAGATGGAAGGGGGTGGCACCACATCTTTTGATCCTGGTTAGACCAGGTGTCATGATCAGACCACTTGTACCAAAGACAGGCAATTCTCTCCTTTGATTCTCAAGGGCCCTACCTTTACCTTTTCCATCTAGAAAGCCACAGACTGTTTCAGTGAAGGTGCTAATCATGTCAGTTGTATACAAAGACCAGAGATGCTAAGAGTGAGTTATCATTAAAGAAGCCAACTGACTCTACCACAGGATTTGAAACATAGGTTAGACAGGGTAAACCTTGATTTTCAGCCATTTGCCTCAGGGTTGTTGCAAACACATTGGTTTTCTGGTCATTGTTAATAGCAAAGTTTTTCCAAGTGATTCGTCAGATGGTGAAATTACTAATTAGTGGCATTTGAAATGAGAATGGATGAAGACTGTCAGTGTGTTATTTCCATTCTCTGAAGCCAGGCCATGTTTAATCCTCCTAAAAGTAACACTAAGTCTCCAAAATACATGTTCATAAGAGAAAAATAAATTACTGCAAAATAGATTTCCCTTCTCTTTTCACCTTTTTTTTTTCCTTTGTGAATTGTAATACATTTACAGAATTAAAACAAAGCTATTAATTTCAAGCCACAGAATCACATTATGACCTGAGTGAGAAGGGACCCACACTAATAATCGAGTCCAGCATCGAGTCCTTATGTATTGTCTTTCTCAGCAAAATAAACAGAAGCAGAAGATTCTCCTAGTCCACCAACCAGAGTCCTGAAAATGGCACAAGTAAATTGATCAGCCACTTCCACAAGCTTCCATTTGAATTACACAAAAAACATCCTGTGAAGCTCTCTTATGATCCTTTCCAGTCATCAGAAAAAAAGACGTTTCCTATTTGGTAGCTATTTCCTGTGTGTATGTAGAGGAAAGATAAATCTGCATTAAAACATATCAAATCCTTTTCTGTCATTCTCTCAGTTTCTCTCCACATTTGACATGCTCATGAGACTACATCTGTAAGCCCTACACAAATGCTGTTTAAAAATACGTTACTTTGCAGTATTGTCTGTTATTTCAGCTGTTTTGATAATGATCAGTTTAGTTATGTAATATTTCTTGTCAACTCTACCTTTCCAAGGAGGTGTAGATTGTAAGGTTTCTGTTGACTTTTTCTTAGTTTTTTCTCTCTTTGATTGAAGCAGATTAATATTTATTACAAAAAAAAATAAAGTATGTAGAATGAGCTGGCAGAAATATTGGATTTACATACTCTGGGAACACTCAGAACTAGAAGAAGTGATTCCTTCAGAGAGATATTAAGAAAAGAACTTGCAGAAATAAAATTATTTTGGTTTTCATTTCCCCAAATGCAATGAAGAGAGCAGCCAGTCAAATCCCTCTGATCCGCTGAGCTACCCCATTCCCAGAGCACCCCATGAGTTTTACCTGGGGAAAAAGGATGTATTATTTGCCAAGATGCAAGAGAGATGCCTCCTTCCTCTACACATTTATTCCTCATTCATCATGGAGTAGGTATCTTGCAAACTGGTAGCTTTTAGCTGCAGATGAGATAACCTGCACACTGCCTTAACACTTGGGGGCAAAGAGGTCCTGCAGAGGGATCTTGGCAGATTGGAGAACTTGACAATCACCAATCACACGAAGTTTAGCAAAGGCAAGTGCCAGGTTTTGCACCTGGAACATGGCAACCCTGGATACACATACAAACTGGGGTCTTGAGAGGCTGGAGGACAGCATTGCAGAGAGGGACCTGGGGGTTCCGGTCACTGGCAAGTTGAACATGATCCAACAGAGAGCCCTGGCAGCCAAGAGGGCCAACCATGTCCTGGGGGCCACCAAGCACGGCATTGCCAGCCAGTTGAGGGAGGGGACTGTCCCTCTCATTGCGGCCCATCTCGAGTACTGTGTGCAATTTTGGGCACCACAGTATAAAAAGGACATCAAACTACTGGAGAGTGTCCAGAGGAGGCCATAAAGCTGGTGAAAGGTCTAGAGGGGAAGTTACATGAGCAGCAGCTGAGGCCACTTGGTCTGTTCTGGTCTGTTCAGCCTGGAGAACAGGAGACTAAGAGGGGATCTCACAGCTGTTTACTGCTTTCTCACAAGGGAAGGTGGTGAAATAGGTGCTGATCTCTTCTCTCTGGTGACCTATGATAGGACTAGATATAATGGCAGTAAGATGTGCCAGGGGAGGTTCGGATTGGATATTACGAAGATGTTCTTCACCCAGTGGGTGGTGGAGCACTGGAACAGGCTCACCAGGGATGTAGTTCTGCCACCATTCAAGAAACATTTGGACAATGCCCTCAGTCACATGGTGTGAATGTTGGGAGTGTCCTGTGTAGAGATAAGAGTTGGACTCCATGGTCCTTTTGGATCCCTTCCAACTCGGGTGATTCTATGGTTCTATGGTTCTATAAATAGGGTGCAGGTCTTCCAGGATACCTTTGGGTCCTGGAGCCTGAACAGCTCGAGAGCATTGTCTTAGGGCTGTGATGAAAAATGATGGGTAAAGATTTGACTTAAGGGTCAGACTCAAATTTGTAGTGAAAGAGGTAACATCTGCTAACACACAAGTGGTGTTCCTCAGGGCTCAATTTTAGGGCCAGTTCTCTTCAGTGTTTTTATCGATGGCTGGACACAGAATTTGAGATGCACCACTTAGCTGTCAGCATTGGTGTAGCCTCAGCCCGAATACTGGGTGCAGTTCTGGGCTCTGCAATATAAGAAAATATAAAAGTATTGGAATGTGTCCAAAGGAACGCATCAAAAATGGTGAGAGGACTAGAGGGCATGACTTAGGAAGGAGGAGTGACTGAGTATACTAGGTTTGTTCAGTTCAAAGTAAAGTGAGGGGTGATCTCATTGCTTTCTACAATTTCCTTATGGAGTGGGAATTGCCTCCCTCTTTTCTGTAGGTTGACCTGTGTGGTGTCAGGAGCTTTGATGATTGGCGTGGGTTTCTTCCAGCTCAGGGTACTGTATGACTGTATGAGTTTGTGACCCCAGCAGGACACATGCTGTCAGTTGGCAGGATATAAACTAAGGTTCCAACAGAACCTTGCCCTATTAGTGCAGTTAAATTGGGAAAACATGCTCTTAAATTTTTTGATGTTGGTTGAAACATGAATTTATCAGCATTGCAAGCCACTGGAATTTCCTCAAGAACATGACAAGCTGCATCTACTTTCAGTCTTTCACTCCAGTGCCTGAAGTAAGTAGTTTTTGTATGATCATCATCACAGGAATATATATATATATATATATACACATATGTGCATATATTTAATATATTAAAGTAGATTTATTATCCCTAGGATGATATCACCTTATTCATATCCTCATATGGGAAAAGATATGTGGGGATAAAACACCATCAAATAGCAGTTACAGATGGAGGGCTAGCATGGCTTTGTGCTTCACATTTGCCCCAAGAAAAAGACATCATAGATGCTGACATGGTTTGTTTCCACCTCTGATATAACTACTCTGCTTATCTGCACAATATGGAATTTTCTCTTTATGTCTGGGTTTTTAAATTTTTTTCCTTGTCTAGTTTGTAACCTTTGTCATAGAACTGTTTATTGATACTTGGAGGTTTCATGTTGTGTCTCTCAACCTTATGAGTCCCAACTGTAAATAAAAACATACTTCATTTGTTTTCTATGAGGCTCTTTGAAGCTTATGGGACTTTTTACAGTGACTTCAGTGGGAACTGGAATAGGCTCCATTTGTATTGAGTTAGTTTTCCCTGTAGTCCAGTTTCTAAGCAACATTTGTGAAAAAATACTTCATGGAAAAAGTGATGGCATAATAATGTAATTTCCACACATTTATTACATCCAATAGAACAATCATGTAGCTGCAACATTTAACCACAATATGCTTTTATTTCACAGTAACTGTAAAGTAACATTGTGTTCCCTGTATGACCCCTTTCTCAGGCACAGGCTCACATGCTAGCATAACTGAAATCTTATTTTCAGATTTGTGTTTCCCTTCCTTTGCAAACTGAAATTACAGAATGTCTAATAAAGAATCTCCCCTTTTTTATGTGAAATAGGTCAAGTTTTACAAATACAATCTTTCTCTGACCAAATTACTTGGGTATTTTTCAATCCCTTAGTCAGGATTCCATTCAATCTCCTCCCTTTCTGTAGATACATTAGAGGTCCATTATTTCTTTTTGCATGTCACTTCAGCAATTAGAAAAGGATCATAATTCTTAAGGAAAATTATATCTTTCATGTCATAATTTCCTGTGTTTCTTTCTGATTTAAAAGACTATAGAATGTAATAACAATAGTGTCAAGTGAACTGAAAATGCAGTATTAGACAACAAGAACATTTCTATACAAGTTTAACGCTCTATACAATTTAAAAGATAATAACTTTCATTTAGATGTGTAGCTTAAGTAGAAAGGACTTTATCACTACTTATATCTATGATTTTCTTAGAATGGCTATGTTTTACAAGAAATACCATTTTCATATTATATTTTGTAATTTATAATGCTAAATTTCCTAATCTATGTTAACTTTCACTAGTTAACTTATATTTTATAAACATATTTCTCGTATATGTCAATGTCTATGTTGCAATGTACTTCATTTGTATTACTTTACCTTTTTACATTATTTTTTGTTTTACTTTACATATTGTAATTATTCTGTTCTTGGGAGCATGATTTTTGGTAGGTTTTGCTACTTCACAATAAAAACTCACTTCACTAAGTAGTAATTTATACTGCTTATTTTTAACATTTTGGATATATTTTTTTAAAATCTTTATATTGTTATTGTTCTATAGCATCACCAACTTATGAGGAAAATAATAAAAAAACCCTTATTTTAATATTTTCCAATAACTCACTTCTTTAGTATACTATTTCTCTAGAAGGAGAAGACTAATGGATAGAATATACCTCCAGTTCCAGCCCAGGGCCGTAACTACAATTTGAACCACTGGACAAGTAGAGGCTCTGAATCAGTGCTATAATTATTTACTAATAAATCAAAACATGGAAAACTAAATGTGTAAGTATAGGAGAGCCAGGGCTCTGCTAATGAAGCTTATATTGGACCACAAGGCAAGACAGTTGCAGAAGCAGGGTTTCAAACACAGGAAGATCAGACAGAGAGGTAGTGCTGCATTTAGGTTGTTCCAAAGTTACGGTTACAGAATTCGGATTATGCTGGCCTCCTATTTTACAGATCTACAAATTTTTTTTTATGAGCTTTCCCAAAGTCAGTTACTAAAAAAAAGCCTTTACAGATCATTTTTCAGATCATAAGCAGAAGTTAAGAAAGAATATATATTGCTGAATCCCCTGACCAACAGTTCTAACTTCTTAGCATACATGAAAGTATAAAAGCCTCTCAATATATAGCATTACCAAAATGTAATGTATTGTAATTTCCAAGGCCTCATTCAGACCCTTCCATGTCTGTGCCTTGAATTTCTTAATGCTATGTAAGCATAACAACACCTGGTCATCTTTCAAAATCTGAAGGTTTGGTATTTCTGTCTCCATTATGATGAACCTCTTCAGATGCCTTGTTGAAAATGAAAGAGATCTGTAAACAGCTCTCAGCATCAGCAGAACTCATAAAGATACATGAACTAGAAGGAGAGGAGGAACACCAAAGGGTAATAGAACAATAATGTGGCAAGAGATATACAAGAGTATTCCGACAGCATTTTTTCGCAAAGTCATTGATGCATAGGGCCAGGTAAGCTGACAAGGAAGTACTCAAGATGATCAAAAACCTGAGAGAGCTGCAAACAGCAGCACAGTCGTGATTTGGAAAGTATCTCTTTATTTTAGCACTGAAAATATTATGCTGAGTGGATGAATCTAATTGGGAGGTGCTAACAGAGTACAATGAAATGTCCTATACTTACCTTAAATCTACTTTTCAAAGTTGAGGTGTACCTGTTGCCATTTACTATTAAGTAAACGATCCCTTATTCATAAGACTGCAGCTCCACTGAAATCTTGACTTGCAAAAGGATCCTGGAAATCCAAATGCTAATTAACATTTTAAAGATATTCAAAGAAGGCAAAGAAAATTTAAGGCTTTGAAAGGACTAGCTGAAAGCCAAATTATTTAGTTTGCAGCTTTACACAAAGAGCTCTTTTATACATGGTTGTTCAGGTCCTGAAAACAAAGCAAATGCTAATGACAGTGGAGGGGCAGAGTGGAAACTAGGACTCAGTCCAGGTACTTTACAAGCAGCAGATTAGCTGGTTTCTCACATATTGTCTTTGACAGTGTGGGGGGTTTTATTCTGATTTATGTTTTTTTTAAACATACTTTGGGAGGATGCATGCATTATATCATAGAGGTTGTTACAACAATGTAAACTCAATTGAGAAAAAGCCCAAATATCAAGCACAATGAAATACTACAAATCACCTATTTGTATATGTTTAAACCTAAGAGGAAACATAGATCTCTACTCTAGCTTCCATGAAATTACTTAGGCTTCCTGAAGTGTGTGTTTGTTAGATTAAAGGATTAAAATGAATGCATCCTAGCTTTGGTATTTACTTACAACTAAATAAACTAAATAAATAATATGCTTGTTATGTCTGCAAACAAAATGAAGTGAAACAAGGCAAGTTGAATGGACATGCTGACGTCTCTGTTTTCAACAGAGCCTAATTCTGGCAACAGTAACGTACTAACATAAATAACAAAAGCTTCTTATTATGTTTAGCTATTAATTGGCTGAGCTATGCTTTGTAATCCAAAGGGTTGAATAACAATTGATGCCCAAGCAGTTCTTCTTTGATACACAAACTTTCTGTGCCTACCTATCTTCTGCATTCAATGCCCTAGAGAAGAAAGTGAAATTGAACTTGCTACAGGAGGGAGGAAGAATTAAACGAGTTACTTCATTTATATTGCTCTCTAAAAATTGTTCATTTTCCACGTCTAAGTAAGCTTTTGCATTTAATCCCTTTTAAAAGGATATTTTCAAAGAGCCATTATCACAATTACACCAGGACCATATTGTTCCTTAAGAGCGGCTCATAGCAAGGCACTTAGACAGTTAAGCCACCCACAATCACACCACAAGTATTTGTTTATTGAGAAGGAAAAGATGGTCAGACTTACAAAACTGTAATATGTATTACTAACACCAGCTTTGAAATTGTTGTCGTTAGGCTATGATAAATATCAGTGGTAGTACAATACTGAAGAGTCTGGGAAGTCATCAGCCAGTGCTTTAGATGTGAAACACATGACATAACCACAAAGCTGCACTTTATGAAATCTGAAACTGTAACATGAGGATTGACCTAATTTAATTCATGTGGTTCCGTGTGTTTGAAGTTAATAGACTCTTTCTTACTGGGGGGGAAGTAAGGCCTTTAATAAAATACCAGCCCTGCCCTATCAAGTCATTTACCCTTAGGGATTAATTCTTTCTGTATTATGATTGACAATCGTGGATTCCAAAGGAGTTTCCAATACCTTTTACATTTTTTTTTGATGGGGCAACTAACTGCAAGTTTAAAATGTCTTCCTGTTTACAGGTGTAATAAAGGGGGTGGAGTCAAATTTCTCAGAGGTGGTGGATCAGTTCTCAAGCCAGAGACAAAATGAGGATGCTAGGCACAGATTTGCTGTCTAATGCTTACAGGCAACGTTCATCTGACATTGTTCAAAGGCTTCTTGTAAAAGAATTTTGTGACCTATCTTTATTTTATTTGCCTTGTATGCAGATTTTAGGGTTTTTTTTTCTCCTCTCCTCTCCATTAAGAATCAAATGCCTCAAAATGATTAGATTACCACCATCAGTTTTTAGAACTTTTCATCAGTCTTCCCAATCTGATATTATGGACATTTTAATACGGCCAAAACCAAAAATTAATACTAGCTGTGTTTCCTGTGTCCTTCACAATTGTGCTTTTTCATCCATCAGCCCTTCCCCGGTGTCATACAATTTCTGTTGGTCTCAAGACAAACATTTGACTTTGTTTTGAACCATAATGAAAATTCAAAATGTCTATATCGTTCATGTCAGCATTTGAGATCAAAACAGAATATTTTGACATTTAAAACTCAAAATGTTTTATCATAATAACTTTAACATGTTTCCAAACTGCCTTGGGGTGTCATGGGAGTTTTATTTCCTGTTCATTGTGGCTTTCCTTCCCTGTGGACTTGGTACACCACACTACATCTTGTACATTTTGGAAAAAAATCATCACCTTAATTTTCCACATTAAAATTTTTAGTATTGTTAAAATAGAAATTTTTCTGTGGCAATTTTGATTTGAGGAACACTTCTGTTCCATCCAGAAAGCACTTTCATGGGAAGAGTTTCAGTTGTTGTTGAGCAGTGCTTATGCAGCATCAAGGCCTTTTTCTGCTTCTTAGACTGCTCAGACAGCTAGCTGCCTGGGGGAGCACACAAAGTTGTGAAGGAGCACACCTGGGACACCAGAACACAACTGACCAGAGGGAAAGCTGGGGGAAAGAAAAAGTTTATTTGAAGTTATGGTGTTTGTCTTCCTAAGTAAGTGTTGCACATGTTGGAATCGTGCTTTCCTGGAGATGGCTGAACACCTGCCTGCCAATGGGAAGGAGTGGATGAATCCCTTCTTTTATGTTGCTTGCCCACCTGGCTTTTGCTTTACCTATTAAACTCTCCTGACCTCAACTCATCAGTTTTCTCAATTTTACCCTTCTGATTCTGTTCCCCATTCCAGTGCAGGGGTGAGCGAGTGGCTGTGGTGCTTAGTTGCAACATTATCTCAAGATACTTTTATTACAACCAAACTTTCTATGTTTAGATTTTTCATCAAAAACTTGAGTTTTTAATCAAAGTTTTCCTGACAGAATATGCAACCAAGATTGAAGGAAAAACATGAGGATGGTGAGCTGTAAGAACCCTACACTAGTTTTTAATAGCCTTCTAGAATCATGAGAAATTCAAAGTGGTAACAAAATATCAGACCAAAAGTCTTTATTTTTTAGGCCCATTTTAGGTCACTAGAAGGTGTTTGAAAGCAGGTTAATTTTCTTCCTAAAGCATCTGAAAGAATCAGCAGTGAAAAATAAAACTAAACCAAAATAACAACATTAACACCCACCCTTCTTAACATCCCAAAAACAAATAGAGAAAATACATGTAAAACAAAAAAAAAACACAGAAGACAGGAGGCAAAATGATTACTTCTGAGACAAGGACTTAGTAAAAGATTTTATTAGTGTAGACATGAACCATCTAGCAGTTCAAACAGTCTTTGTGTGGGAGCTATAGCACATTACAGGCAGCACTAGTTTAGGGATTGATGAGAAATCAAATCCTGACTGTGGGAGGAAGCAAGTCAGACATGTAAAGGATGACAGGATTGTCTAGGGACATGAAGACTTCACCTCCTCCCAACACTTGGAGAACTCTTATAACATGTTAATTTTCTTAACTGTTCTTGGGGCTTCCTTTTCCTTTGATCTACATCTTCCATCTCAAAGGAGTATGGAATGATATATGCCTCATGCCACCAAGAACACTGACACAGCCTTATAAAGTTTTTCTGTATATCAATCAATAGTACTTCTACACCTTTCTTTTCCAACAGCCACCAGTCTAATGAAAATATTTGTATTTTACATAATCGTGCAATGGCTAATTGACTAGGAAAAAAGGACTTTCAAAAGCCAACCTCTTAGGATGAGAAAAAGGAACATAACCCGCAAGAGGATTTGTTCCTGAAAAATAATTTTACAGTAAAAGAAAAGCATATGGAAACTGATCTCACAGGAAATCAAAATAACTTAGTAGTTTTTGAGAAAAATATGACCTTATAATGCCAAAATTCTTACAACACAGGTCAGCCTGGTCAGTACCTTGCCACAGAGCTCTCAGCAGTGGTTTTATTCAATTATTTTTTCATTGTGTATAAAAAGAAGCTCACTTGTTTCACAGTTTCCGTGTATCACTCTTTTGAATAAAGTAAATTGAAATTACTTTTAATAATTTAAAACAAGATCAGTCTTCTAGTAAGGAGGTATAACTCTTCTAATCCAAGCCAACATGTGACTGATACCAGCTGTAAACATAGCTTCTGCCGTCTTCTCTTTAATAACTCAGCATAATAAGGTATTTTAATTGGCGTTTTACTTCCTCTTCAACACTAAAAATTCAACTCCTCAACCCAGGTCTTGCTATTCTTTAATAGGGTTTCAGTAACTACACGCAATCTTCTTAAAGCAGAGAAACCTGCAGTCATTTGTCAGTATTTTCTTATATTTTGCTGCCTACATCTCACAATTCAAAACACACTACAGAACCTCTGGTACTCTTGTCACAGGTCATAGCGGATTTGTGTGTGTGTATATATACATATACACATGTACATATGCAACTTTATATATATATATATTTGTCAACAAGGTCAAGAATCCTTGCAGTGCTGAAGAGCCCTTCTCTGCACTGCTGAGGGAAGAACAGAGCCTGCTTCACTATGTCCTGCATCTGGGAAAAAATATTTGCTGAAAGCCTAAATCTCCTGACAGGGTTGGGGTCCTTGATACCCAATGCAGAGGACACAGCAAAGTGCTCTTATTAAAAGATTAACACTCCTCAGAAGTAACACTAGAAAATAACTTTGAACAGTAAATCAGTAATTTTATTAGTATCATCCATAAACTGTTATGAACAGTGTTTTCAGACCTCTCCAAAGTATATGTTCATTCAACAAGCTCAGAATGACAGACAACAGAGCACAGTACACACATTCTACAGTGATGACTCCGCTCAAAACCCTTAAGATGACATCTGTTCAGGGCAAAACACCATTTCACTTTCTTTCCACATAGTTCCTCAAAAAGCAATAATCTTAAAAAGACCTCCTGTTTCTCCCACTCACGCCTTCTCTAAGCTATGCATTTTTTGCCTTTTATACATTACACAGGTAGCTGAAAATAGGAAAAGGCGACAGATAGAAGCCTCTGAAACTCTGCCTGGTCACATAATGGGCCACGTACCAATTTCTGTTCCACAGTCCTGAAGTTTTATGATTTACATGATGAAAATAAGAACCATGAAAAAAAACTTTTGATGGAAGAGTTTTACATCACAAAATAAACTTCACCTAATGTGATACCAATTTTAAGTCAATTTCATATGGAGGTATGTCAAAATGAATGATTTTCAGTTTTTTGTTCAATTTTGATAAAGTAAAATGTTTTGGTCTGGCTTTATTATCTTTGGGGAACCGTAAAAGACAAGACTGGAAACTTCTAGTCTCTTAAATATGTTCAACTACTACATCAATATCTCTTTCTACAATGCCGCACTCAGAAAAAAAACATCCTTTTGACTGTGAGCAAAGGCAAATTCTCTCTGAGGAAGAGTTATTTCCCATCTTCATATTATTTTACTGATATACCATCAGAACAGTACTTCTCAACTTAGCTTATCAGTTGGTCACATGATTCCATATCCAATTTTTGTTAATTATTGGTTATTATTGTATAGCCTAGCATCCATTTACTATTACTTTTCCCATTTTTAAGTTCTGTTACCATCTTGCAGGAATGATTTGACAAAATTTGTTACCCAATTAATGTATCAAATGTCTGTGTCTGTTAGTCATAAGATTATTTTTCAGATATTGTGAATAATTTGATCATTTTTTCCAGGTTACACTAGTCTGATTCTTGCATAGTTCTTCATTTTAAGAACATTCTTTTTTCTACAATCTTAAGCAAGCGAAGGGAATAAAATAAAAAAAAAAGAATATTTTCTATAAATTCTCTTTTAAAATTAAGATTTTCTCCAGTTCTTTTAATTACTCTTTCTTATCCTGTTAGTTCTGACTTGAGACTTCTTTTGAAGATTGGTAAGAATCAGCCAACACACCTTGAATTTAGTTATTTCGGTAAGATTATTGTCAATTAATAATCAGAACAGAGAGAAGAAACAGAGACTACTGAAAACCAATTACACTCTTGCTTTCTTCTTTATTTTTATAAAACACCTAAAACTAGAAATAAGTGTAATTTTTTTCTTTTTTTTCCTGCTGTTTGGCTATTGCTTTGTTTCCTTAACAAGAAACCACTTCTGATTTATCTGCACAGATTTTCAGTCCCTTGTTCCAGATCAGGTTGTTGTCACATGAAATTGGGAGCCTTTCTCTTGTACATAAAAGAACTATTTTGGAGTCTGATATACACAGAGTTATTTTTAAATCTTCAGTCCTATAAAGCTGTATCTATAAAGCTGTAGAAGAACAGCAAACTAAAAATGTTGACGTTGAATAGAAAAGACTACAGTAGTAGCTTTTTATTTCTTCCCAGGTACTCTGCGTAGAAATTTGCACCAGATATTTGTTCCTCCCAAGGAAGACATTGGGAAATATCTCTGATGGAGTCCAAATTATAGAATAGCAAATTCAAGATCAGCTCAATGTATTACACACTAATTTCTGCAATGCTATTTTAAAATGAAATAATAAGAGACACCCATTAAAAATGAGCTCAAAGGGTCTCATTTTCAAAGCATTGAAGCATAAGGACACTTGCAAAAATATATGCCCAATTACACGCTTAATCTGCATGCACAATTTCTGTGACTTCATGTGACACTCAAGTATTGAAACTCAACTGACCATTTTTATGCACACAACTTGATTAGCATTTGCAATCACAGTAAGTGAACATTCAGTTTAAGTGAGCAATTATGCACGCATTTTTGCACATGGCCCTGAGCTTCTAATATTTGGAAAAATCCGACCCTGAAGGCTGGATTCCTCTCTTGAACGTACAGAACTCCCACTGTCCCATTAAAAGGGTAACCAAGAGCAGAATGTGTTTCCATATGTTCTCACTGCACCCACCTTTTATAATTAATTTTTTCTTACATTGAAAATTTATCCCAAATCCAGAAATTTGTCTTTAAATAATGAAATCCTTTATCTGCCTCACTTATCCAACCTACATTGAAATATACAAGTTATTTATCAACTCCTTGGAGTTTACAAATTGAAATACCAACACATACTTAGCTAATGCTGAGAACTCAGCACCGCAATACAATGAACGATAAAATACTCTTGTACTCCAAAGATCCTTTCCTGCTCTGTCCTTCATATTCATCCATGGGTACAAAACAAGGAGGATAACAAGAATCTGAAAAAGGAAACTAGAAGGTAAATATGAAAATGAGAAAAAAAGTAATGGACCCATTAAGGAGCAAAGGGGAGTGATATACAAATAATAGAGCAAATAACCTTTGGTGATTTAGTAGGGCAAAGAAAAGGAGAGAGACATATATATGACTGAAAATCAGACGAATTTTATATTCAAGACTAAGATGAACAGATAAAGAAAGTCATACCACAAAAGTCGAAAAATGGTTAAACCCAGTAGGGCTTCACTGTATATGATAATAGTATTAATGAAGGACACATTTATGAAGTACTTTTCAGCTGCAGACCTCAGAATTCTTTAAATAAATGGATATTATTCTACTACTGTACAGAAAGAAGACTCAAAGCCCAGAGAAGTTCTACCATGTGCTAAGCAACATTCAGAAGCCAAGAAGTAGAATTTAGATTGCTTACTTTATCCTCCAGTGTTCTTGAAAACTCTCAAAGAAAGAGCTACAATGAGAGTCTAGTTCTTTGTGCACAACCATTAGACTAGAGTAAACTAGTGAGTTTCTCGACAGGTAAAGTATGTGTGGCCAAAGCATAGACAAAAGGATTTTCTAAAACAGAAAATCCCAAACCGTTGTCTCGTAAGTGTTATTAAGGAGTTGCAGAGGCCGCACTAATATTCAACCATTCAGCTATTCCGTAAAGAAGTAGCTTCAAATTGTCATCCCTTAAGTAATTATAAATCTGTGTGTGCACATATTGCACACACAGTATTATCAATCTCTTATCAGTATTTATGTAAATGTGCTCAGCACAGAATTTGTGCAGTTTAAATCATCAGCTTTAAAAACAGCTTTTTAAGAATTGTTTCCTAAATCCTAATATTTCTGTAATAAAAAACTGCACTGTCCTACTAAACTACTGTTTGTATGAACCCATTATAAATTCCAGTTGGTACTTTGTAGAGTGTTTGTTACTGCAAGTGCGTTTTACTCAGGTTTAACTATGAAAGATTGCATCCCAGGTAGTTTTTATGGGTAACTCTCTAATGACTATATTGTGCATTTAAGTTGTTTCCCATGTTCATGACTTCCTGTGCAATGAAAAGGGAGCAAAGTCCAGCCGAACACTTCAAAAATGGGCATAATGACACCTTTGCATCTGCCCCACTTGCCTTCTAGGAGCAGTCCTTACCCGACATCTGAAAAGGTCTACATGGAGGACATGGGAACGCCATATATAGTGACGTAGTATTTGGGAGTGCGTATTCCTTCATGCTCTCTGATCCTTACAAGATTAACATAATCTCTTCCCCAGTACCTTCACCTGCAGGAACTGTTGGTATGACAGCAATATATTGACATAGCAAAATTAACCACGGGGTATTCAGAGCCCTGTTACCAAGGAACACGAAAAACCAGAAAGATTGTCAGAGCAGGACCTGTACATGATCTAACTTCCATTTCCGTCAGAGTCTAGTGAACAAAGAGATTCGTTCAGTGTCCTCAATGGCATCTTCCTTTTGAGAAAAGCTCCACATTACAAACTTCAGTCAGTGATGTGCAGTAATATTCTTAAACTCTCTGTCCCCTCCTGTAGAGTCGCTGCATCTTAAAACATGATTCTTCCCAAACAGTAGAGATAGCACATTTTGCAAACAGGAGTGGTCCTGCAGTCATAGCGGTAAAAGGAAGCATCTTAGACACCTTACTGCAGTGAGGGGAGTCTTGTGGGTATGGGCATACCACTTTTTGCTCCAAAAATCAAGATCCTAACTCCCGAAATCATCTGAGGATCCATTATGATGATAGGGACGAAAATTCAGTTTTCTGTTGCATTAGATAGAACTGACCAAGAAGTTCTCTCCATTGTCTCTTTATTTATATTTATATCAACAGCTCTGAAGACAGGTGTCACCTATTGATTCTGCGCTTACACTTTATGTAATAGCAACAGGAACTTCTACAATACAGATACAAAGCTGACAGTAAATGTCAGGTTTTCAGCAGATAGCAACAGATATTTTTAGCAGCTTAAAAAGGTGTCTTTGAAGGTGTTGGGAGAATTTGCATTATTTCTGTAGTTTTGACCCTCTAGCAGAATGTTAAAACTGTCACAACTCTTAGATCAAAATGCTACTGCAGTGCAATTGTAAATTTCTTATTCACCAAAATTTGCATGTACATCTTTTCGAGGCCTAGCTCGCATGATAACAAACACCTGATGTGGATAATGTCCTGAAAACAAAAAGAGTCAGAAAAGTCAGAATCAGCTTTGCTTGCTACTAATACACTTCATTGGGATAGAAATTGCCTTGACAACAGTGCAGGCATGGTGTGATAAAAAAAAAAATTACATTTTTCCCTATTCCTTCTTCTGCTGGATGTAGTCCTTCCTGAAGTTGGAATTAACAAAAGCACTGGTATCTTTCATGTTAATAATCTTCTTGTTCTGCTCTGTGGTGGCACAATATATTTCAGAATGGCAACTGGCAAGGTAATATTGCAGCAGTGCTGAGAAGCGATGAGCTCTACTAAAGGAAACAGTTCCTTCTCATGTTCTGTTACACTGAACCCAACACAGCAATATATATAAAATACACATGAAAAAGCAGTACTGTTTTTCACTGGTTCACATTTGTTAGAGTGATGAATAGAATTAGGCTCTGAACATCAAGGATGTCAGGAAAGGAAGTCCTTTACTAAAGGAACCTTCGACAGTCTTACCTATTTCATGGAAAAACACCTTGGAACAAGAAAGATTTCCACAGGGAAATAAGGAAAATCTACCACCTTTTTGAAAGTCTTTTAACAAAGTCCCTTTTTGCTCTCAGTGTGAATTTTCTTAACCCTTGTTTTTGTGGTAGCAAGTCAGACTGTGTATAGTATTTAAAAATATTTTTTTCACATAATATCTAAGCCTGCTTTCAAAACTCAAGTAGCAATATAGTTACCTGGACTTTACTATATATTTCAGCTTCAAATCTCACCTGTGATTTGAACATGCTTTGTCTTTCATTTCAATCCAGTTTCTGTGACTCAAAAGCCTGCACTAGACTAGAATATGGTAATAGCGGCAATTATGTCATTGAGTATGCAGCACCACTCTCAGGTTAAGGTTTCACACCTGGGTGTCATTATTCTCTCCCATATCAATTTATTATTTAAGGACTTATTATTTGAAAGCCCTTACAGTGCTCTGGCAATTAGAGTTGCAAAGATTCTGTCTGCAGTAAGTGTATTTATTTTGCTCTCCTAGCTTTTTCTAATAGAATAATTAAATCTGTTTATAATTCAGTAGTTGCATACTACTCTGAAACTGCCAATATTGCCCAGTTCCTCTTTAATCATCTATAAGAAAAAATATTATTAGTTGAGGGTCTTTGCTATTGATATACACATTGAAATAGGAAATACAATTGTGATAATAATACATATAAGTATTTCATTTTTATTCATATTAGTAGACCAAAATTGATTTTTGCACTGGAAACGCAACAGTTGGGAATATCACATAGTAGCTTACAAAGGAAATAAAATTCCGCAATTTAAAAGCAGGAAAAAAAATAATTCTTCTTTACTAATGTTAAATATATAGTAACTATGTTATGGCATTTATGTTATGTTTTTTTATTCAAGCTAAGCCTGTGCATCACAACTCTCTGGAAACGTAAAGCGTTGGAGACAATCAGCTCTGGAAGTTTTTTCATTTAAGGAAATTGCCACAAATAACATATTCTTGGCCCTCCTATACTGCAAAAAAAGAAGAATAATTTTTCTGTTCTCAAGATTATATTTATCCCAGGATAAACCAAGTCTCTCCTCTTTTATTAGGGAATGACTACTTAATAAAGAGAGAAAAGGAAAGTGGGGAAAAACCTCATGCACACAGATGTATACACTTGCATGAAGATATTTGCATGCCCGTACATGCGCTTATGCAGCAGTACACCCTTAGGAGTATTTGCATCTTTATGCTCAAAAAGTTGCCAGAGCTTTGCTGTTCAGGTGAACACACAAGACCTTCAGAGAAATGTGACCAAGTTTACAGATCATCTGTAAAGTAAATTAGTGTTTGAAAACCAGCTAAAATGTTCCTAGTTTATACATAGAATTGCAAAGCATACTGGATCTTAACAAGAGAAGAACCATGGATACATTCTATAGCCTAACATTCATTGCCTATGTGTCACTCGTTCCATCTCTTATGCGTTTATATCACTGTACCTTACACCCACATACTCATATATAGTTTTCAAAAGTTTATATATCTTGCCTCAGGAACAGAAGCTCGGAAGGTTAATTCTTTTTATTTCTTTCCTGCTGTAAAGTTGCTTGGTTAGGCCCATATCTGTTTAATCACAAACACGCTTGTCTTTTTCTGTTACCACTTTTCATTTTATGTGCTTGTATTAAAAATTCAATAAGAATAGTGTATTGACATTAAAAAGTGAGAAGAAGGATAAAGAAAGCCAAAGGCAGGTCAGGTGTGCAGTACCCTATCAGCCTCTCTTCATCTAGAAAAATAAAAAATTGAAAGCCTGTGATGTTTACCTTTACATATACTTTCTTACACAAGAATACTCTCAAATCCCCTTTTCACCTGATCTTGAACTCAGAAGTTGCAAAGATGTAAAGAAAGAAGAGAAATAAAAAACATAATTTCCACAACCAATAATATTTTCCTTGAGTAGAAGATTCGCGAAAGACAGGCAAACCAAAAGCATGTATAATTCAAGTTTGTTTGAGTTTAATAATGTCTGTAATGAAAGCTGCCATTATTGAAATACAAGTTAATAACTATACAGTTATTTATTTTATGAATACATAAGTTATAAAACAATAACATGATAATATAAATACACGGAGAAATAACAGGAAATTCTTGGGAGGCAATTTTCTGTGGCAAACGGGAAAATGATTTTGTGCAATGTTTGAACTTGGAAATGGTAAGTATAGCAACCATCACATCATATATTAGAAGATCATAAAAAAGCTTCAGTTTTAGTACACAAAGACTTTCTGATACAGGTCACACCTATTGCATGTTTAATAGTACTTTTCACTTGAACTGTAATAGCTCTTTACTGGTGGTGCTGGCCAAGATCATGGTAATTTACTACACACATACTCTGTCATGCCTGAATGACAGCTATCTATTTCAATTTTGAGGCACCTGTCACCGTTTATCTGAGCAGAGGCACGATGTGCAGTAACATGCACAGCTCAGTTACGTGATAGTTCTCTAAGCACTTCATCAATTTTTGTGTCTCTTTACATGCCCTTCAGAAAGGGCATGCATTGAAATGAACTGTCTTAAATTGTCATTTGGGAATTATGTGACTAACTGACATTTAGAAATGGACTTTCAGCAGTTTTATTTGAGCAACCCACAAGAACACAGCAGCATAAAGTGAAAAAGAGCACTGGAATAAAGCAACAAGTGACCCAAAAAAACTTAAAGAGAAATCTTAGTGAAGGTCAAAAAAGATTTGGAACTTCCATTCGTCACCATTTCTCATGTGCTAATTTGTACCAAAACTAAATATTAAAATAAAAATATACCTAGCATAAGCGAAGATTATCTAGGAAACTTTGGCAGTTCATCACTAAGCTTTCACAAGGACAAGAACAGCTGGACATCTTTCTAATTGACTCTTCTTTAATGAAGAGCTGTAAGGGCCACGTTAAAATATCTATCCAGAAAAATGAAAAGCAGACTGGATACTTGCTTCAGTCATTAGCATTCAGAGGACTTTTATACCTTGACTTTGTATTTTTAGGCATTTAATCATAGTAGGTTTGTAATCAGTAGAGATAAAAAGGCACACCAATGACTGATCCTGTTCACCAAAGCAATTTTATAAATAAGAAGGAGGAAGGACCCAGTACTTATCTATCCATTCCTCCAGTATTGCTCGGAGTACAGGAAAAAGTGCTGAATTTCATGAGCGGAATCGCACCCTTATGTCACATTTTGACAAAAACTTAAAGATCAAAATTAGAGTGGAGACATGAAATGAACCTTCAAATATTTATATTTTAGGTTGCTCTGTTTTTGATGCAATTCAAAAATAATTCTCTTCTCATAGTGTTGCTGACCAGATTTACACTGGGTGCAAACAACAGCTAAAAGGTGAATTAAAAAGTAAAGCACTTCTGTATGAAATCAGAGAACACGGGAATTAAGGAATCTTGGCTGTAAAGAAAACTAGCTCATGAAGCAAGGTCAGAACAAGACTTTTACCAAGGTAGGTCAAGGTACCCTAGAGTAAATTTTTTAGAAGTACTACACCTAAACTAAAAAGGGAAGCAATAATACTGAGCCACATTAATCCTTTCTAGATTTTCTGCTTTATAAAATGACAGTTTGAAACATCATCATTCCTTGCACTGTCAGTTATCATTGAACGGAATATAGGAAATGAGATTCATAACTTCTGAAGAGAGGTTTTTAAAAATTGCTCTTTAGTTTATGCACCAACCAAAAAAGCAGTAAAAATAAGGTATGCACAAAAATCTGTAGACATTACTTTCTCTCTTTAAGCAGTTGCCAGTAAAAGGTATTTATAAGCTTGGATTGCTGGAAAAATGTAGAACTCAGATTCCTTTTGGATGGGGAGACTTTCGAGAATGTTGTCATCTTTAAAGATAAAGACTAAAGTCAGATCAAACACTCAAAAAACCTTTTTCTCTTGAAAAGAAGGCCTTTTGGCAGACTGAAACCAAGTAGTTTAATACAGTGTTGCAAAATACATACATCTTCACAAGAGGACAGCTAGGAAATTATCTTTAGTTCTTGATGAAAGTGATAAAGATTTGCCATCCTTGTTAATATTTCCTTGCATTTCATTACTTTTGAAGTGTTTATGTTACAGCAATTGCTCTTGAACACCTGGTTCATTTTTGGTACATGTAAATACTTAGCCCACAATTTCTTAAACTTCAAATTAATTTATTTCCAAGAGACTTACTGATTTTATAGCCAAAGAATTTAATAGAGCAGCCTAACTTGACAGCCACTCAAATGAGTTACTAGATGTAAAGGATGTGCTCCTTTTCCTGCTGCTGTCCCTGGGAGTGACTTTAGCGGGTCCTGGATTTCATACGATGTCTATTCCAAAGTGCCAAATTCTAAAGCTTAAATAAACACATAGCTTAGACAAAAATCAAGGAAATAAGCCACTAAGTTGCTACATTACAAAGCTGTGAGTCATGCTGTAGAAATAATTACTGGACTTGATCTTGCTGGCCAACAGGTACATACTGGATACCACGGTGGTAGAATGACAGTGGTAGAATGGCGGGTCCGAGTAAGATTCTGTCCTGAAGGAGGACAACGAAATGTAAAAAATAGGAACCTGGCATATTATCTTTGAAACAAATTGAATAAAGAATGAGGAATGTTTTCTTCTTTCGATTTATTTTTTTCTTCAGTTAAACGAAAACAGTGTGTGACACGGCACACCACTGATCCTATTGAGCTAGCAAGATGCAAGAAAAGTAATCTGGAAGCATCAGGTTCTTAGAACTCTGCTAAGCTTCAGCAAGAGTATTCCTGTTAAATGCAATGATGAAAGGAACCATCTGTAGGGGACCTACCACCGTTTCTGTTTACTTGTTGGATATCCAAACACTTTTGAAAAGAACCCAACATTGATAAATTCTCAGAAGCCAAGGACTTTTATTTTTTCTAAAGCATCCAGTTGCATTTACACTGGGATTTTTTAACATATAAGCCCTCAGAGCTTCCATCTTGATCTGAAAAAGCAGTAACTTTATGGATAAAATAAGTCCCAGTATGTCAAGATGAAGAAATAGATCCCTAAGTTACCTAACTCATAAATATTTTCTTCAGAAACAGAGAATTGAAAAATTTCTGTTCCCACACACCTTGTGTTTCATTCAATCCAATTTATCTATTATGTCAAAAAGTCTTATATAAACTTCACTGTTTTACATATACCCCTGCTTCACTGTATAAATCTAGTAGAGAATCAACAGTCTGTAACAAAAATAAGAAGCAATTAAATAAAACTGGAAAAATATTTTTCTTGTGCAACAAAATCGACAGAGTATATTAACCATCTGTATTCTTATGTAGAATAAATATATATTAACTGCAAGTAACAAGAGTTTTGTGAGTCTGTGTTCTCTAGACACCTTCTACACTTTCTCTCTCATGCACACCAAGAGTGAATTAGACAGTTTGCGGTGTCATTCAGCTAAACACATTCATAACCTTAAGTTTCTTGTCAGTTCTCATCCGTTTTCAATATCTGAGTCAAATTTAATCTGTTTTAAATATGTTTTTCCCAGTATCAGGTCTTTCAAAAATCTACTTTGACATTTATAAAACACCCATGTCTATGAAACCTATTAACGCCTAAAGTGATTCTATTAATATTTGTTTAGAAACTACACATTCTCCAAATGTGTATATGTTTCTCATGCATGGGATTTTTTTACTGTTTTGTTAATTGTTACTGCCAGATTGTATATTTGGATGTGCCTGTAAGTCACTTCTGTGTCTGAACTGTATAGACCATTGTTCTAAAAGTTGAATGCAGCAAACAGTTCCACACAGCTAACTGTAAGTTAAATAATTATCGCATTTAAATGTTCTGTTTTTTCCTGTGCTTAAAGGTCGGTAATCTAAAAGTCTGATTTACCATTCATTATGCCTTTTCTCTTACTATGCTTAAGTGCTCCTAGGGTTTCCTCCCTCTTTACAGGCCAAGTTTTTCTATAGCACTAATCACTTAACACATACACTGGTTATTTCAAATCTCTTTATTTCAAAAAGACAATTACTACAATGACTGAAAATTGTTTTGTGCAAAACAAGAAGAATTTCAAAGTTGATCACAAAATTGGTATGTTCAAGAAGAAATCATTAAAACTCATTGGTAGAAATAGAGCAGGAGAGAAAGAAGCATCAGTGGTCCAAAATTAAAATGACTTCTAAGCTCGTAATTTTCCTCCCTATGAAAATTTTCAGGAAAAATATTAATTTCAGGAGAAAAAACAATTTTTACCAGGTTGGGGGGAGTGTGAGAATGGGCAGATAGACCAACAAAGTACACATTTTAAACCATCTTTCTCGTTTGATTGCTCCAGATAATACCTAACATTTTACCTCACTAATAACTTAAGAACAGTTCTGGAGAGAGAACATAAGAGGGCAAACAATAAGACTCAGAAATCATGAATATTGCATATTTTCATGGCAACTGCAGCATTATGGAATTATGGAATTTTTCTTGGAATTTTGAGGTTTTCTAAAAAAAAAGGTTTAGAATTAAGAATGGGTTTTTTACTGCTCCAGCTTTGGAAGAATATTCATTATGTGTCACTTGAAAGTAAGTATAGATTAAATGAAGCAGTTCTCAGATCTCTCTCCACACTGCAGACCTGAACAGTAAGAGACAGGAGTGTGAGATTTTCATGACTAATTCATTCATGTGAGTGGACCATTAGTTCCTAAATTGCCAACATCATAGAAAGGAAGGATGCCGCTCTTCATATACTCTGTTTTGAGTTTGCTGATAGTCATTTGCAAATCTGTAGCTATTCCTGTAGGAATATGTAATAGTGTTATTTTCATAGTAAAAGTCACACTGTTAACTATTCTGTTGCTACTGTTAGAAATGAAACCAGGCTGATAAAGTTGTACAATTGGCCATGATAGTCATCTCTTTTCCGTATGATGAGAGAGTGACATTTAGAAGATGGCAGCACCTTTCCCTGATTCTCCAGTTTAATTAGGAAAAAGCAAATCCAAAGGTTGTAACACCCTTTCCTAGCTCTCAGAAGGGCATCCCATCAGAATCAACAAGAACTTAAGTACCCTTTAGATCCACACATTTTGTGTTGACCTACCAGCTTACTGGCAAATCGGAGGGTTGTGGCTAGTGTCTGTACTGTTATCACCAATGTAGTAATTTTTTCTTTCAAAGAGGTTGTTTCTTTATTATCTTGTAATTTTTCAGCTGTGATTTTAAGGCAGGGATGTGGAAACAACATAGAAAGATTTTCTCTCGGCCAAAATCCAGCAAGCAAAACAACCTCAAAAGAGAACAGGTAAAATTGACTGCAGCTACCTAGAAAGACCTAAACTATCAGACCCTGTAGTAACATGGTTCTCCTGAGCTTGTCTTTCTGGAACATGGCCAGGGTAACAACTCCTGCTCACTGAAATTATTTTTTTAATTTGCACACAGCAGTTTTGTGAGGGCATAAAGGTTCCAGAAAATTTTTCTGTGACATTGAGAAGAGCTAAAAACTAAAACACTTTTTCATAGTCTAAGTCCAGAATATCAGTGATCTTATTCAGAAATTTCCCATGTATATTCTGGATCTATGGGAAGAGGGAGAAAAACAAGTGCCTTGCATGCTGTCAGTATTTAAAATCTAAGCATCTGTAGAAATGCCAGAGGCTGCCTGTTATCATATAAAAGACAAACTCTGTTAACTTCAGTTACCAGTAGAAAACCCAATGTACTTCCAGGTGAAATACAGTTATGCGTCTCCACTTCATACTATCATGTTCTGAATTCTCTGAAAGCTACAAAAAAGCCCAAGGGAGTTAATTTGGGAAATAGGTTGCCACATAATATTTTTGTTGTTTTTGAGGCTTTCAGAAGTCACCCCAAGTAAAAAAATATAGAATCATAAAATCATAGAGTGTTCTCAGTTGGAGGGGACCCATAAGGATCATTGAATCCAGCTCCTGTCCCTGGACAGAACAACCCCAACATTCATACCGTGTATCCAAGGGCGTTTTCCAAATGCTTCTTGAATATTGTCAGGCTTGGTACTATGACTACTGCCCAGGGGAGCCCGTTTCAATGCTCCACCACCTTCTGGGTGAAGAACCTTTTCCCAATATCCAACCTAAACCTCTTCTTGGACATCTTCCTGCCATTTCCTTGGATCCTTTCATTGGTCGCCAGAGAGAAGAAATCAGTCTGGTTCTCTTCCTTCCTTTGTGAGGAAGCAGTAAACTGTGCTGAGGTCCCCTCTCAGTCTCCTCTTCTTCAGCCTGAACAGATCAAGTGACTTCAGCCACTCCTCATATGGTTTCCACTTTAGACCCTTCACCAATTTTATGACCTCCTCTGGACACTCTCCAGTAGATTTATGTCCTTTTTAATCCTGTGATGCCCAAAACTGCACACAGTACTTGAGGTGGGGCCACACCAGGGTGGAGCAGAGCAGGACAATCCCCTCACTCAACAGGCTGGGAATGCCATGCTTGATACACCCCAGGACAGGGTTGGCCCTCTTGGCTTCCAGAGCTCACTGTTGGCTCATATTCAACTTCGCATTGTCTCAAGCCCCCAGATCACTTTCCTCAGGGCTGCTCTCCAGCCTCTCACTACCCAGTCTGTAAGTATATTCAGTATTGCACTGTCCCAGGTGTAAAACCCGGCAACTGACTTTTTTAAACTTTATGCAGCTGGTGATTACCCAGCTCTCCTACTTGTCCAGATCTCTCTGCAGGGCCTCTTTTCTCTCAAGGCTGTCAACAGCTCTCCCCAATTTTGCATCATCCACAAACTTAGATATTAAACCTTCAAGTCCTACATCTAAGTCATTTAAGAAGATATTGAAGAGTATTGGTCCTGAGATGGATTGCTGTGGAACACCGCTAGTAAATAGTAGCCAGCCCAATGTAACCCCATTAGCTACAATCCTTTCAGTCAGGCCTGGCAGCCAATTGCTCATCTGTTGCATTATGTGTTTATCCAGTAGTATTAGAGACGTTTTGTTCAGGAGGATTACATCTACTGTCTTCCCTTGCTCAGCTAAGTGGGTAACCTTGTCATAGAAAGAAATCAAATTTGTTAAGCAGGACCCTCCCCTTGTGAATCCCTGCTGGATAGGACTAATGACTGTGCTGTCTTTTAGGTGTTTTGCCATAGGTCCCAGAATAATTTTCTCCGTAATCTTACCAGGCATTGAAGTGAGAGTGATGGGCCTGTAGTTACTGGGATCGTTCCTCCTGCCCTTTTTGAAGACTGGAACAACATTTGCCATCTTCCAGTCAGATGGTACCTCTCAAGATTCCCAAGAGTTTTGGAAAATAATTGACAGAGGCTTCCCCATGGTATCAGCCAGCTCTTTAAGTACCCTCAGATGAACCCCATCAGGCCCCATAGGCTTACAGTGATCCAACTGAAGCAGCAAATTCCAAATAAGTTCAGAGTGAGTTAGGAGTTTATCGTTTGTACATGGTCATCTAACACAGGACTCTGGGGGTGCCTAGCTCATCATCAGCATTGAAGACCAATGCAAAGAAAGCAATAAATGTCACTGCTTTTTCTGCATCATTGTTTGTTAGGTGTTCATTTTTATCAAGTAATGAGCCGACGTTATTTCTGTCCTGCTTTTTGGTATTAACATATTTTTAAAAGCCATTTTTATTGCCCTTCATAGCACTGGACAGCTTCAACTCTAATTGAGCTTTGGCAGCTTGAATTTCTACCCTACACCAGCATTGCTGTAGTCTTTCTGTGTCAACTGCCCTTGATTCCACTGTCCATATACCTTTCTTTCATGCCTTAGTTTCAGTAGAATCCCGGGTCGACTAGGCTGGTCTTCTGCTTCACCTGCTTGACTTCGTGCTTCAGGAATGCCTGGTCCTGTGCTCTTAGTAGGTAGTACTTAAAAAGTGACCAGCACTGATGGATCCCAGCAGCTTCGATAAACCATATTAAGTGGCATGTGATTCAATAAATATTCACTCTCAGTCTGAGCAGTAGTTATCATTTTTAAGTACATATTTTATAGAAATAGCAATGTCTAGTTCAGTTTCTAAAAGTAATGTCAAGGGAAGTGGTAGTCTAGTGTAATACAATATAAATAAGTCCTAAGTGCCAAGATAAACAAATAAGGAGGGTAACAGTAGATATTGCCACTCATAAAAATATAGGCTGTTTTAGCATGTAAGCAGGAAATTTAAGACCGCATAGAACTTCTTAATGATTCCTATTAACTCATCTCTTAAAACATCTTCTACAATCAGAATAAGTAAATAATCCTTTAAGGGGAAAAATAATCCTTCCGAAGAGAAAACTAAGTCTACGACTAAAGTGGTTTAATTTTAACTAGTGGCCGTCGCATCAGGCTTTTTTTTATGAAACATGTAGTGCCACAGTGATCCAGTTCTTAGTATGTAACATTATCTATGGTGACAATTTTGTTGATAATTATTGGTTAAGCAAACATCTTTTCAACAAAGAACTGTTTCTCCTCATTTTAGTGCAGCCTTGCAAAAGGAATAGAAATGCTCAGTTTGACATTAGGCTTTAGGAAATAAATGCTCTAATTTACTGAAGCAGTGCTCATATTGTATACGCCTATCTGTCTTTTCCCTCTCCCTACATGATCCTAAACCTCCTTCTTGTCAGTTCTTCATGCCTCTTTCCCATCTCATGTAATCGCAGGTCCTGCCTCCTCAATTGTTGTCATACTTTATTATTCTTACTCAATTGTGTTTGGGGGTTTTTTTTCCATCTTTACCCCTTCCTACTTAGTCATTGGTTTTTTTTCTCTTCAGCTATCTTTCTGCTCCCAACACTATTTCCAAGTCATGGATGAGACATTCCGCTCTTCACGTTATCTGAAAACCAGAATGGGAGCAATGAAGTACAGTTTTTGTGCCTAGCAACTGAACACCCCAGAGCAGTAACTGCACAGAAAATCTCACTGAGTTTTCAATTTCCAAGTAGACACCAACTGGTACATACACCACCAGCCATCATGGAAGAGCACAGAGGAGCAAGAACATGCTCATTTTGTAGTCAGAGTCTCTAGAAAATTTACCGGCAAATTTTAACATAGCTCCATCAAACACATGAAAAATAAAATCTGTATGTCTTACCTAAGCATAGGCAGCCTTCCATGAGAAAAACGAAAGGATAAACCTGAAACAAAACACCTCTACAAAAATTTGTGTACTAAATATGTAAACTGCTACAAATATAGACAGCACCTTCTCATCAAAGTAGTTGCAAAAATATGCAAATATAACAGACTGTAATTATCTTAGCTGATTCTAAGGAGTAACTGAAATGTTTGAGCCAAAAGAGTCTCAAAATGTTTGTGTTTAAATCCGCTTTAGAAAGACACATAGAATAAAAATTCTCAGTCATAGCAGGCAAAACTGTGAAACAGATAAGAAAATGAAAGAAAATCTTACAATAAAAAGATCAGTATGGCATGTGCGTAACAGTTTCTTAGAATCAGCATTTGATGTCCCTCTCTCTCCCTCTCCCTGAGAATACCTTCCAAATATTTAACTCCAGTGCTGCAGTTTATATGACCTATTAGTCAGAAGAAGTACAAGGGAATAATCAAAGAGCTAATTCAAAACATACCAAACAAAATTGCTATAAAATTTGGGGGTGTTGTTTTGTTTTATCTTATGCAAATGCTACACTGTCTCACAAGAGACATATAGTGTTGCTAAGAGGTTACCTTATGTAAAGACTCATAGTTATAATTACTTTTAAAAGACTGGGCACATTTAAATGTCTTTATTTCAACAAGGATTCGGCCCCTGGCATAATCATAGAATTATAGAATGGTTTGAGTTAGAAGGGACCTTAGAGATATGTCTAGTTCAAATTCCTCCTCATTCCACCTTCTACAGGATCAGGTTACTCAAAGACCCATCAGACCTGACCTTGAACACTTCCACAGATAGGACATCCACTGTTGCTCTGTGCAACCTATTCCAGTGCCTCAGCACTCTCACACTGCAAAATTTCTTCCTTTTATCTATTCTAAATCTACCATCTTTCACTTTAAAGCCATTATCAAGGTCTCAGTAACAAGACTCCAGGCTTACATACAAAACACCACTACTGGAAAGACAACAGCAGACTACTGCTTTAAAAGTAGACTTTTACCTTCCTCTGTCCATGAAGAACAGAAAAATTTATGAGACCACAAGAGAAGCAATCACACTTAGGGGCATGGGGTAGGAGACAACAAGTACAGTGGTAGTAAGGAAGTAATACTAAGAAGAGAAAAAAAAAAAAGTGAATTTATAGAATGGTTTGGGTTGGAAGAGACAGTAAAAGTCATCTAGTCCAATGCCCCTGCAATGTGCAGGGACATCTTCAACTTGATCAGGCTGCTCAGAGCCCCATCTAACCCAACCTTGAATATTTCCAGGGATGGGTGACATCTACCATCTATCTAGACAACTTGTTCCAGTGCTTCACCACACTCAGCATGAAAAATCTCTTAATATCTAGCCTAAACCTCTCCTCTTTCAGTTTAAAACCACTACTCCTTGTCCTATTGCTATAGGCCCTGCTAAAAAGTTTTTCCATATCTTATAAATCCCATTTAATTACAGAAAGGCCACAATAAGGTCTCCTTGGAGTCTTCTCTTGTTCAAGCTGAACAACCCTAACTCCCTCAACCTCTCTTCACAGAGGCAGTGTTCCAGGCCTTTAATCATTTTTGTGGCCTTCCTCTGGACCTGCTCCAACAGGTCCATGTCTTTCTTGTGCTGAGGGCTCCAGATCTGGAAGCAGAAGTCCAGGTGGGTTCTTGCTAGAGAACTTGGACTTACTGGCCAAACTACTCTTGATGCAGCCCAGGACATGGTTGGCCTTCTGGGCTGCAAGTGCATGTTGCTGGCTCATGTCCACCCTTTCATCCACCAGGACTCCCATGTCTTTCTCTGCAGGGCTGCTCTCAATCTCTTCATCCCCCAACCTGTGTTGATACTGAGGGTTGCTCTGACCCAAGTGCAGGACCTTGCACTTTGCCTTGTTGAACCTCATGAGGCTTTCACAAGACATCTCCAGCTTTTCAAGGTCTCTCTGGATAGCATCCTGTCCCTCAGGGTTGTCAACCTCACCACTCAGCTTGGTAACATCCGCAAACTCACTCAGGGTGCACTTAATCCCATTAACTATGTCATTGATGAAGATATTAAACAACACTGTTTCCAGAAGAGACCCCTGA
This sequence comes from Tapera naevia, assembly GCA_033556795.1. NCBI lineage: Eukaryota > Metazoa > Chordata > Aves > Cuculiformes > Neomorphidae > Tapera > Tapera naevia. The sequence goes on along the minus strand of JAUMJJ010000092.1, from coordinate 3,579,542 downwards.
GGGATGCCGTTTGTCACCAATCTCCATCTGAACATCAAGTCACCAATCACTACACAATGGGTGTGACCATCCAACAATTTTTTTTTCCACTGAATAATCCATTGATCAAATCCATATCTTTCCAATTTAGAGAGAAGGATGTTCTGGGGGACCTTGTCACAGACCTTAGAGAAGACCAGATGGATGACATCTGTGGGTCTGCCCTTGTTCACTGATTTAGTCACTCTGTCGTAGAAGGCCACTAGTTTGATGAGGCAGGACATGCTCTTGGTGAAGCCACGCTGGCTGTTTTGAATCACCTCCATGTCCTCCATGTGCCTTAGCATAGTTTCAAGGAGTATCTGTTCAACGTTCTTTTTGGGCACGGAGTTGAGACAGGTAGGTCAGTAATTCTGAGTGTCCTCCTTTCTACCCCATAGATCAGCTAAGGAAAAAAAAAACCCAACCAAAAATAGCCCTGTCACATATACCTGTTACTAAATACAATGAATTTAATGAAGATTTAGATGAAAAAAAGAAAAACAGGCAACATATACAGGACTTCAGCACCAGAGCAGGGGATCCTCAGGAACAGAGTGGAAAAATGAGAGGAACATCTTTTATTCTCTATTCATTGTGATACCCACCCCCAAAAATATCTATCTAAATAGGCTCTAGGATTGGTTACACTAGATTGACTCATTTATCTCTACTGGAGGAGGACAAGACCTTTATAATTCACTTCTGGTTTCATAGCTTGTGAGTTATGAGTCTTGCCCTGTTACTAGTGGGCACAAATCTGTTACCCCTTCTGTACTTCTGCTGGTATTACGCAACATTTTTTCTGCTTTATTGATAAGCATCAGAAGATGTCTGTTCTCTGCAGTCTGTACCTCACAAACAGGCAAATGTGCTTTCCTCTGACGTAAAATAAATCTAGATGGGAGTGAAAAATATATCCAGCTGAAGTCCTTTGATTATCCTCTGTATCTCTTTAAATGCTTTAGAATTCAGGTACTAAATCATTTTTTAGAAGGGCAAAATCTCTCAATCATAAGAAAAGATAGCTTAATCTATATAAATGTTCAAAAGCTAGTATCAGTATGAGACTTGCTATATCTGTTAATAAGGGTAAATTCAGAAATAATCCCACAAAAACTAATATACAAATATTTACTGACCAAAAGGTATGTGTGCACAAAACGACAGTGAGGCATGTACAGGCGAAGGGCTACTTTACTGCCTTTATCCTATATCTACCAGCATCACATAGTGTGTAAGATTATCACTCCCAACAGAAGACATGCACTAGGATGTGGGCTTCATTGGAAGTCTGGAAGTCAGTTAATGTTTGTTATAAAATAGACATGGTTAATCCTGATTTGTCAAAGTTGTTATTAAAAATACTATGTTGCTACATTTAAACTTTAAAGCTCACAGCTGTGTTTTTGAATTTCATGTCTATTTGGTTTCATCTAATCTGCTAGTGGAACTGCTGTATAAGTTTAAAGAGACACCACAATCATAATCTAGTATTTGTAATGTTCACTGCCTAATATATAGTATATATATATATAGTATATAGTCTTACACAGTGGAAGAAGGCAGAGATAAGTCTATAATTGTCTGTAATTATCACTTTTACGTTTTCAAATTAATGCTGTTTTTGAAGAAACCTTTCTTAAGCCAGTCGCTGTACAATCTCTTTAGAAGAAATGTGTCATACTTGTTTGAAGTTGCAGGGAATATTTTGTTTAGGCTAAATCTAGTTGCACAGACTGAAGCTTGACCTAAGCGCAGGCTGAAGCTTGACCTAAGCATAGGCTGAAGCTTGATCTAAGCATAGGCTGAAGTTTGAACTAAGCATAGGCTGGGATATATAACATGTTCACTTTATTTCTCCTGTTCAGGTGAATGTTGTATTACCTCAGTTAATTGTTTCTCTAGTTTTTTTCTTCCTCTCTCTATCCAGAGCGCTTTACCTAAAATATCCTTTAGTCTAGTTAGCTTCACCTACCCACCTGCAAGAATTGAACCCATGGGACAGCAGGCAATAAACCCTTGCCTGAAAATAGGAAGGACAGTTATTCAGGAAAAAGAAAGAATATAGGAAAGACACGGGTTGCATTTTACGTATTATTGGTGGAGTTAAGTTTTTGGCAAATACATGTACCACAATAGCTTCATGCAACTACAGTATCAGATGTATAATATTTTCTTTCTATTCCAGCTGAGTTATTTAAAAGCATGAAGTTGTACTACTCAGAGATAAGGGAAAAAAAACCCAACATAACCCTTAGTATTATTTCCATGACAGAATTGTTTCCTACTGCATTTCTTAGTATTAGAGAAAGTAATCTAAAGTAGATATGCTGTGTTAACAACTAAGATAAGAGAAAATACCTTTGAAACTAATTAATCCTTTCTGTTTAATGAGGTCCTCTGGCATGTCAGAGGATATAGCTCAGCATGACTTGTTCAGTCTTTTTGCTAATCACTTAATAACAGCCCAGGGCAAAATGCCTTGAGAAATGTTACTTCTGTAAAATTGAGTAATTGAATAGGAAGCTAGTAAAAGAGAGAGAGAAAAACACAAAGTGCAGGTTTCCAGATGTTAATATTACATTGGACAGAGGCAGTAAATAATTGACAGTTGTCTTCTAGCAGTTTCTTGGTTATTCAAGGGCTTAGAGTTAGTACTTTCTATCAGTGCCATCTAATCTTGTTACATCACTTGCACTCCTCAACGCAAACATTAATATGCCTGCTAGTGACATGTGATACACATTGGCTTTTCAGAGATATCAGAGACTGCTGATCTGCACCAGCCAAGAGCAATGTAATTGACATTGGCAGACAGAAATATTACTGCCAGACTGAACAGTGTAAATAATAAAAAAATTCCTACAACACTGCACAGAGAAATCTCCATAATTAGAGATCTCTTCAATCACACCTACCCACTCCTGAATTAGAAAAGCAATAGACTAAAGGCAAGGGTTCAATTCAATCATATTGAACACCTGCACTCTTCTGATTACATATCACATAGCTACAGAGCAGGTGTGTGGTTTACAGTAAAGTGAAAGGGAAGATTACAGATAAGTAGTTTGGATTTTGCTTCTGTTTCTAGGTTTAAACACCTGTAGAGGTGGTCCAGCAATTTAGCTGAATATACAGATACTTAGTGAAAATGTAAGACTAAACCACTTAAATTGCTGCTTCTACTTGCATGCCAATAGCATAACGATACAGTGAACAGTCTATAAAACTCTTGAAGGGGGAGAACCAGAAATAAGACTGGGGTTAAACTAAAATGACTACCTCGTGTTGCAAAGAAATTTGAAGAAAACTTAACTAACAAATCAGTAATAATTAAAAGTTAAAGTCAATTTAATGTTACACTATGTAAATCTCTGTATTACTAGTACAAGTAGATATGCATTAGTGTGTACAGAGCCTGAACCTAAACTCTGACCAAGAAAGCACGTCATATTTATTCCTAACTTGATACAGTGGTGGTTCACGTTACTATGAAAAAGGGACAAGAAGAGAAAAAGGAAAGAGGCACTGTTTTATTCATCACTGATAGGGAAAAGAAGATATTAACAGTATGGAAGAACCCATTATCAGCCCAGTGAGACACTCAGATCAACCTACCTCTCATGTGAAGACGAACCATAGTTAGAGAGAATGAGTTAAAAATGTGAAAAGACAAGGGATTCTGTGAATCCACTAATAAGTGGAGAAAAAGGAATGGAAGATAGGAGTAAATTAAAACAATTTGCTAGGAAAGAAAGCAACATATTATGTCTCCTCTGGATTACTCAGGACTGAGGAAATATTTCTGTTCCAATGATTTCCACCTTTACTACTTAAATCAAATAGTGATTTCCCCTTGATTTTAGGCAGTCAAATTTCCTCTTCTCTTTCTCAGCTGGAATTGACTAAATACTACCTCTAGAATCCCTAATTCAGAAACCAGTTGCACCTAAAAGTATTCTTACTTACATCAAGTCCAATATGATTCCTACAGTATTCTACTATGTGTTACCAAAACCCAGGGTCAGTAAATAGATAGACAGATACATCTTGGTGGGAGGCTGAGCAAGTACATCTCTACAACGTGGTGAGAGAGCTCTATGCTTTTGATGCATCTGAGAAAACGAAAGGAAAATATTACCACCCCCTAGATTTATCTTACTATAAATAAAATTGGCACACTGCCGAATGTACTACACACACACTTGTGTACAAAGATTAATTACATAATTTTATAAAAATTGATAGCTCTTACGTATTGATTTTAAAAGCAAAACCTGAAGATTTAACAATCACAATGACTGGATATTTGTATTTCTTTAGGGAAGTGTCACTCTAACATCCTTGTGCATTTACTTGGCCTTTCCCCTACTTATTTCTTTCTTTTTTCTGAATTATAGCAACTACCCAGCTCCCAAATCTTAGAGCTCTGGGGATTCTTGTATGATGACATGCCGTACTGATACCGTCCTTGATAACATCACGTAATTACATGCCATACTACCTGTATCCTATGATCTGTAAAGATGTCTTGAGAGTAAAGCAATTATTCTAAAAGCAGTAATCATATTAAAATAAACATTGAAATTCCTGTTTAATCTTAAAAAAACCCAGGAGATTCTGAATTTACATTCACCTATTACTCATAATCATTGCCCATACTACTAAAAGCTGAATACATTTCTCTTCTCTCCAAAAGCAATATTACTGGTTTGAATTTTGCAGCCTCTATGTGGCTATTATTTGATATGAAAATTATGAAAGCTTTTAAAGATCCTGCATTAGACAAAGTGATTTACTAAACAAAATATGATAGCCTTCAGTTCCGCTGACAACCTCAGGCACGTACAAACTTAGTTTTGTACTACTCTTTGAAGACTGGATGCATAAATATGAAGTACTTTTCTTTTGTTCCTTAACCAGCAAAACCTGAATTAAATAGAGTAGTATGCTTAAGAGAGAGTCTTCAAACATCAGCTAAATGCCAATAAAATTCTATTGGTGAGATTTTTTGCACATTATATGGCAGACAGTAACATATTGTGGGGTGTCTCTTTGCAAATTTGCATTAACCATATCAGCAATCTGTTAACAACAATACCATGAAGCAGGGATTATTCTGGCATCATATCTTTTTGCTTCAGTCGTGATAATTTTGGGTTTCTTCCTCCAGTGCTCTGCTGCTTTTGCAGGGCACAAAATGTTTCCTAACGATGGGTTTCATCAAGAGAGAACTCTACACAATAAGTGGACATGGTATAAGTATGGTTTGCAACAGATACTATTAAGTAGCTTGTATTCTGCTTGTGTATCTCCTTGGATTGATTCCACAGGCCTTAAACAAAAAAGCATTATCTTTATAGAAGAATTTCTGTATACTAACAGTCCTTTTACTGACACCACAGATAGAGAGCCGTGAATGCGACAGCCTTAAAAAATCCCACAAAAACCAAAAATTAAAACCAAAAATGTGAGATTTCCTGTTTAATTCTAATAGTATTTATAATAATTGTCAGACAATTCAACTGCAAGCATGCTATCCCGTCAAGTTGTACTTTTATACCTGACAGCTGACAATACACTAACAGGCAGCTCTGCTATTCACCTGGCAGATCTGACATGAGTTTCACATATTGCTATGTAACTCTTGCATTTAATTAGTGTAGTATGTTTAAATAAAAAAATAAATAAGCACAAACCCACAAACCCCCCAAAACCCAAACCCAAACAGGACGATTTTTCACATAGTTGTTGCAGACAAACCCAATCAGAAGCTGAGTTGGATTTAGATTTATAGGGTCAGAAAGCGGCCAAGGGAGGCAGTAGCCCTTTCATATCTGCAGTCTTAGGTGAGGTGACCTCAGGCCTCCCCAGTGGTAGTCAGATTCCACAGACACTTTTGACTTGTTCGCTGCAATTCAGGAAGGTATTGTTTTTTTATAGATGTCACTTTGGAAATGCTTCAGGAACAAGAAGATAGCCACTGTGTTGTTAAGGAGGATCCTTTACATGGTATTTTACCATCATCTGCTTAAGAATATCACCACAAAGCTGGGACATGCCATTGCAATAAAGATGAATGTCACTCCTTAGTGCATGTTTCAAAATAAATGGATTATATTAACTGATGTACAATTCCCCTCTCTCTATGATTACTTTTAATTACTGGTAACAGCTATCAATCATTTTCCCTGAAACAGTTTGACAGTAAGTACCAGAGATCACAATAAGTTTTAATGAAAATGCTACTTGCAGGTAGCGTACAAACACAATTGCATTTCCCCCTCAAGGATTTAATAAAGGATACCACCAGCTTACATAGCATCTCATTCCTCTAAAAGGGAGTGAAACAGCCTTTGAGTACAGACAGGAGAGCCCAATGGTATCTCCTGATGAATTCCTGCAAGCTGTATGCACCACTGCCTTCCATTAATCCACTTATGCCCATATGCTTGTCTGACATCCCATGTCACAAGCAATGAAGAAAATATATCTAAGAACCAGTATTTATCTTGTTCGAATTCTAATGGGAAGGCTACTGATGTTTTTATATTATTAATTGCAATATATTTGAAAGAAAATAAAGTTTGATGCCATGACTCTGCCAACAAACCCATTCCAAAAGCAGAGGTTTCTCTGAGATCGGCAGTACCAAGATGCACCAGGCCACAGATATAGGCAACTTTAGGTTATCTCCCAATAAAATTTTTGAATCATAGTCTCATGAGAGCTACATGAAATTTGTCACTAAAGAAAACTGCACAGAATGTAAGCAGCTCTGAGCAGCTACCATAGGAGTATTATGAAAATCCCAGACACCTAGAAGAACAACACTCAGACTCACACTGCATTTTTTAGAGCCGACTTGTGTTAAAATTGCTTGTGACCCTGCCCGTTTTGCAAAGAACACAGCTGTTATTACTTCTTTCAGTGCGTGGAAAACAAAACCTAAACAAAATACCATACAACTCTGAAGTGAAAATTCATGGCACAGACTTCAGAGGATGTGGCTAGTTCAGTTCTTCTTCTCCAGGCACAAGTCTGGGATATTTTTATTTTCATAGACATATTTTCTTTCATAGACCAAAAAAAAAGACAGGAAGACAGGACAGATTCTCCCCCTTCACTCTATATACTCTGCTCAGTGACCTAGCCTGGACTAAATGAGAAACAGGATACTCTTCCTTAAGGAAAACACTGGAAAAGCAACACTAAAACAGGGTATCTCATTCTTTTACCTCACTCAAAAAATAGTACATAAGTTAGCAATTAGATATTCTCAGTAGTGGAGTAACAATGTGAATGAGCTAAAAGGCTACAGCAGAGTTTAATAACAGCTGGAATATTTATTGGGTTAATCAGGTCAAAGCAGCCTGCCACCCAGAACTTCATTAAATGTCATCTTTGCCATTAAAAACAAATCATAACTTGACTGCAGGGAGTAAGGGGATGTCTCTACCACTGGCAGAAGCAACAACCTGCTTTGTGTGTTGACTTTCTGTGTGCAAGATATATAGTCAGCATTTCTAATGAATCTGCTTGGAGCGGTTGGAATATTATGATTTATAACATCTTCCCACTCTCTATCATAGCATTTTATTAGATGGATGGGAAGCTAGTAGTAATGAGGTTAGGAATGAGAAAACATCCATCAAGCTTGGCTACATCGTCTCAGGAAAGACAACACACTATCTCATATGTCACAGGCAGTGATTTAGGTCATGATGGTATAAAATGTATGATTAAAACCAAGCATTTGACACTAGATAATAGGCATCTTGTTAAAAAAATAGTTCAAGTGTTCCTGACTTTTAATTAAACTCAACTCATAAATATGCACTGTGGTAAACACACTGGAGGATGGGTCTTATTTATATTCCACCACGTAACAATTACCTCCAGAACGAACCCTTTATTTCACTACATGATGTTATTAGGCAAGAGACAGTCTAAAATATAAATGTTAAGCCAGTGATGTTGAGCAAGCACACAATGATCCCATCCACATCAATTGCTTGCTCTCCTTCTCACACTTACTATTGCAGTTATCAATCTAAAATAAAGCACCCTTAATCACTTTTAGCAATCTTTCAAGACACCTGTGATTGCCTCAGTAATAACAGAGAGAGAGAGGAGCTCTTAAATATGGAATGGTAGTGCTCTCTAAATCTATCCCTTTAACAGGTTTATTCTTTTCTGGGTGGTTCTTTTACAGAATAATTTTTTTTTTTACATAGCTATGAATAATGTAGAGCTGACAAATTTGTGTATAGAAGCCACAGACTGTATGTAGGCACTTGCTCAGCAAAATATTTAACTGCACACCTGACTTATGTGCATGAGTCATCTCCCGGAGGTTATCAGTCAATTGCCATTAATTGATAATTCAACGATTGATCAATAAAGGAGTAACTCTGTTCTCTTCAGGCTTCAAAAGGTTACATTCTCATGATGAAGCTAACATCACTGGGGTCAAGTTCTGTATGTAGGGGAATTCTTCCCACAGTGAATTTGATGGGATGTTTTCAGTGCTATGGATGACATGGATATGAAGCCAACTGGAGAACATTGTAGTTGCTCAGGGTTTCATCCAGTTGACTGTGTGCTAAAGCAAGTCTTCTGTCATCTTTGGTTTATGTCCAGGTAGATGTCAAAGATCCTAAGATCCTCATTTCTACTTACAAGTGGAAATAGAAAAAGGTAAGAATTTCTATCTTTAAAGGAGATAATTCTGATCCACTAAATGAGGTACATCAGTATCTGCTTAAATGTGAGCAGGAAAAAAATGTGGGCCTGATTCATGTGCTAGAGTGGGTTACTGCTTTGGCTTGATATCTTCTTTATTTTCCATTGTAAATGAAATTATGTTTATCATATAAAATCCATAGAGTTATCAAAAAATATTTACATGGATGTTGATACTGAATGGCATATACCTGAAATATAATTTGATTTTTTTTTCCAGCTCTTAAGAAACACACTAAATGTTCTATTTTTTAAGCTTCACAAGCAGAAAAAGTGACATTTTATAATGGTGACACATCTTGCTAAACATGATGAGTTTTCTAATGGGGCTGAATCACTGACTTTTATAATTTTGCCAGAAGGCATGCAAATTTGTGGCTTCTTCTGTAAAATGCTATTTTTCCCCTCTAGGGATACCTTTGAAGAATTTGCTAGTGGCCTCCACGGAGCTGAATATTCATGTGATGCATCTTCTGTTTCCACTTGCTACACTGAAAGATGCCTATAAAAACACAAGATATGTTCCAAAGGTAACTTTTGCTTATAATCAAGGACCGTATTTGTTGCCAGGATTTTTTATAGGCAGAGGTAGAGGGAATGGCCTTTCTTATTTTCAGAGTAAAGACAGCTGGATCCCTAATAAAAGAACCTGTTAGGTTGCTTCGGAATATTAAGATGTCTTCTATAGAATCTGTTACGCCAAAATAACCTATTAATTTTTCCTATGATTTTTCATAGGAGTACATGAAGAGATTCATCTTAAAAAAAAATATCAAAAATCCACTAAAATTCACTGACATAATTAATTTAACTATTAATGTTCTTCCAGTGCACAGTCCTAACATAACCCTTGCCAGTATTATCCGTTGAAGTGATTTGTCTTTTCTTTCATGTCATCACTTCATATTTATATAGGAAGTTAAAATATTTTCACTAGTTTTAGCAAATTATTGAAATCTTACTGGATGGAAGTTGTAGCATCAGCAGTCAAGCTCTCTCTGTCAGATGTTGAAGTAAAATATATCTTTATCTTATGCTTAATAGCTTCTTATTTACAATGAATGTTAATAACAGCTCTAGTTTGCCTCAACAAAAAGCGTAAACTTGAGTGGCAATAAAAAGTGGTCTGTGGTGCCACTTAAGTACCCACTAAGACTTTGGTACAAAACCAAAACAGTTTCTTGGATGAAATTAGTACAGTGCAAAAAGACCATGGTCTGCCTACTTGCAGTCATCATAATCTTTGCAGAAAGTGATTTATTATGGTGGATTTTATTATGCATCTATTTTTCAGAGGAATAAATTACATGCTTGTTTTGCTGTGTTAATATTGCAGATCACCACGACTGCTGTTGTACATTCCCTTAGAAACACATTTTATACTGTGCCAATTAAGCAGGAGCTGAGAAGATTTTAGTACCTCAGCTAAAGGTCAATATGGCTACCAAGCAGCCAGCATTTATTTAGTAATGGATTGTGTAGTCAGCACTGGGTTTGAGTCCAGCTTCTGCTAGGGGAATTGAATATACAGTCTTCTGAACGAAAGCAGGTACTGTCAAAGTAACTGTCCTAGTATTTAGGACACAGCTTAAAATGATTATAAAACAATTCCTTGACCTCAACTGATCAAGCTAGGTTTTTTTCTGAGTAGTGCTAATCTTTCAACTAATTTAAACTAATTTGGATATTAACACTTTGTCATCAAAACTCAATTAGTAATGCTAACTTATCTTCTCCCTCCGCTTTTTACACATGGCAAGAAATTCTAACCAATCAAAAAGTGCAACAGGTGAGGTACCTCAGATGTCTTCTGGTATCCAAGGAAAAAACACTACCTTCTTTTTAAGGGTATTGAGAAAATAATCGCCAATTTAATTTTTTCTGTCCTATATTTATTGCCTCTTACTGTGCAAATGAGATTTTCACTTAGTTTTCTTTACACACTGCCATAAAAAGAACTATTGAGACTTGACTCTTGACTTTATAAATGTCTAGAAATGATCTGAATGAACAAGGTGAGGTTCAGGATTATACTTAATTTAAGGTTAAAAACTGACAAGAAATGGAATGGAGAGACACTTTAGCTTTCAGAGGGAACGTGGAAGCAGATATTAACTTGTTCTCCTACATTCCAGTAGAAATACACATACCTAGCTCTCTGTAAACCTGGCCATCGCAGAGAAAAACAAATGATACCAAGTCTTTTTCATGAATCAATTTCAGTGAACATGTGGTTTCACCAAAGTCTTGCACAATGACAGCAAATAAATACCTGTCTATTTGGAGGCTGATGTGCAAACTGGTCTGTGTCCCCCTTCACAGCTCTCCGTTTTCCTTGTATTTGTCTTTTTCTAGACTATGCACCTTTAGACACTCCTTGCTTATCAGATAGATTTCCCTGCTATGCAGCACTTGCAAAATGAATAGCAATCTCATCTGTGAAAATCATTCCTAAATTCTTTACAGCGTGCAAGAAGAAACTTCAAGAGTGTCATTGATGCTCACACACCAAAGGGATGTCTCAAAGAAGATTTCTTTGTTATTTAATTTTACTACTAACTGAGCTGAAACTGAAACCTTCCATTCTTCCCAACAGCCAGGAAAGAGGAATCATTTCATGTTTATTTCCTCATATCTGCTCAGTGACAATGATATTTCTTCTTGTTTTATCATTGCTAATAGAACATCACTTTTCCTGAGCAGCTGATACTTTGAGGACAAGTCTGTCTTACGATAAGCCTGGCCTGAAGCTACAGGTGTTCCTGTTTTGACTGCACCACATGGCTTCCCAGGATGCCATAAATTCTGCTTTATTAGAAAATTTTCAACAAGCTTTGATGATGACCCTTACTTTTATCACACATATTACAGAATGTAGCATTTAATCATATCTTTCTGGAAATCACTTATTTAAGGAGATTGTTCCTGTCAAGCTCACTTATGGTTTCAACCTAGCAGTTATCCAAGAAAATAACCTCATGGCTGCCTGTCTCCACCCACATGGTCTGCACTGATCTCTTCAAGGTCTGAAGAACAAAGCATCAAAGCAGTGAAGAAACTGAAATTTCCTAATTATTCACAGCTGGAAACTTTATACCACTGAGGAACGAATCTACATCAGGACAGCATGCAAAAGCAGTGCATGAGGGCTCTTTGATTTATGCAAAGCATCACTTGTTCCAAGTGGTTCCCAGTGCACAATCAGAAAGATCTGTTCTTCCAACGATGATTGTGTATGTGTTCATGATTGCTGGGTGACTCTTATCTTTGTCTTTTTGAGACAACAGACAAAAGCAACAGCTAAGCACGATTACCAAGGCTTTGTTCAGTTTCTCACTGCCACCAAAAAAAGAGGAGAGAGGACTAAGCAGTTCTATACATTTTAATACAAAATTGAATACTAGTACCAAAGCACTGATTTTAAACAGATTTCTATATACCTGTGTTAGGTATTAATTGTGCAATGCCTTTACAGAACTCTACATTTACATTCCAGTATGTGAGTCTGTATCCACACACAATATAAAATGTAATGTCTAATGAAACTTTGATAACTGCCTGCCTATGAAAGTGCTTTCTTAAGAATTGTCGAGCAGTTCCTTCAAGTGCACTAGCAAGCACAGTTCTGCACAGTTTGATAACCCTTTTTACATGTAGAGGTTCATCATCTTTAGTATGACATAGCTATAAAAGGAACATTTGAAATTCTCAGCCTGTATTTGGTCTGATGATACTAAACCCATCAAATGACCTCAGTAATCAGGGGCTGGTATTTTGGTTTTCTAAATCTGCACAGTTCAAGTCTTACTTACATTACTATGATGAAGTTAACTGGCAGCTTTCCCACCTGCAGACTGTAACAAGTTCTTCTGCAGACCTCCCATGAGCCCCTTAATACTCAGAGTGCAATCTTGCAAATGTATAAATTTTAAGAATCCTAAAGACTAGATTAAGCATATTTCTCCTTCTTCCTCTGCCAAAATAGCTGCTATCTTGGTGGTGTGCTGTGATCAATGTAAGGAGGAAATCTGTATTTTTGCAGATAAGGGTATTAAAAGAAGTGTAGCTGAGGTAAGGGGCGTTTCTATCTGCAAGCTGTAAGGATATTTCAAGGAGATGGCCCTTGTTAAAGATGACATCACCATCAGAAAACAATATTAAGATTTTTTTTTTCATTATAACCTTTTGGCAACAGACAGGGCAGCACTTTCCTTGCAAGAAGAAATCTAGGCTTCTTTGTGTCATTTTCCTAACAAGAGTCCCTTCAGTGCCATTGTTTTCACTTTCTTTGCATAGAAAAGCTAAACAATGAGAACAGTGGTGCATAAGCCCTTCAACTATTGAGATATTGAATTCTGATCTTTAATAAACCAACACTGATTTACTTCACTGCTTCTGTTTGCTTAGTTAAGCTCCACCAGTACAGAAAAGTCACACGTAATTTAATCAGATTGCTTTTTTCATTTGATTTTTATTAATGCAGCAAGTAGGCATTGAGCTCAGAGAATTTGCTCAGTTCACATCAGTAGAACACCCCTTCCTCCCTCAGACTGGAAGTTTCAAACAACAGCAAAAGATGGCAATAAAGCACAGGATCTTAGGTGGAGATGACATGGAGTCTGTTTCAATGGGATGGGGGTTTCCTGTTTCCATTTTGCATTAAGGTTATGCTTTGTGCATAGAGAATGAAGTATTTAAAGAGAATGCTCTATTGTTCACATTTCAGAGAGGTTGCGATAGATGTGCCATTCTGTTTTGCCTTAGAAAAATCCCACCGCTGTGGGACTCCAGGTAATCTATCCAGCTGCCTTGTGCCATTCAGGTTTCAGCACAGGCTGCTGTTCTTAACATTCTCCTTCCTTCTAAGTAAATATAATACTGTTGTGCTGTCACAACTGGAGACTTACAGATTTCCTTCCTTTTCATGTTTTGCAGCATTGTTTGTGAACTCTTTCCCATTTATTTCAGCGTCAAACCTTCAAAAATTGCTTTGCACTCACTTCTCTGCAAAGTATTGTTATGGGAATTTTAACAAAAATCTTAATTCTTAAGATTCTCTGAGCATCATGTGAGGGCAATTCCACACTCTGCCTGTCTTAAGCTCTGAAGACAATTACACTTAGTGTAGAGGAAGGTTGATGAAGGTCTTGAAGATTTTGCTGTTCAGTTTCCATTTACCTGTTTTCCTACAAGCTATCACTGTTTATCCTATTGTGTATCCAACTCTATTTTATTTATTATGTTTGATTGATTTTTTTATTCCATTTTGTAATGTAAAGACTGAACTGACACACAAGTATACATTATGAATATACATATAATATGATTTTTAAAGTCTTAACCTCTCAGAAGCATCTCCATGATTCTATTTGCAATTATACTGTTACCGCATCTGCCTTCATCCAGGGATAAGAGGTCTATGCACATATTCCTTTATTCTCAAAACACCCACAAAAAGTAGCAATGATGTTAATTGTCAAAATTATACTTCCTCCATGACAGCAGATCTTCACCTTAATGAAAAATCTCACAGGATAAGATAGGGAAATAAGAGGAAATTGTATCTCTTTCTTTGTGTGGATCTCCTTTATCAGAAAACTTTTGGAAAGTGGCATTATTATTATTTGGACAACAGAGATTACTTTTAAGTAAAGCATGGAGCTTCCTCCTAGGTTAGTTTCCATTTCAAATCTCCTAACTATGTTCAAAACATACATAACTTAAATATATTCTTTGAGATACTTAACTCAATAAGAATTAAAACTGAGTTAGTTTATGCCAGAACTGCAGAATGACATACATCTCTCAAATGTTTTTAACACTGGTCATGAATGTATTTTGTTCTTAATTCTACAAAGATAGTCGTATCGCTGACCTTTACTTATGACAGACCTCTGCTTACTATTCATTACACAATTATTCTGTTTAAAAGTCTCTATGCACATGGCATCTAGACTGATGGAGTTGGTAATAATTGTGTACCCACTGAAGTCAGCAAGGGTTTTATTACCTAATTCTCTAAGTAAGAGCATTTTGAAGAAGCACGTCACCTTGTTCTATCTCCATGATTATCTCCTAAGTACTGAATGGCAAATATAAATGACAAGATAAATAAAAGAAAAAAAACGTATTAGAAGCAGCATCAGCAATTAAATATTTTTAGCTACAACTTCAAACTTCAGGGCAAAAGAAAAATACACCTAATGAATAATATCTCACTACTTATAAATTTTGAGCACCTAGAGGCCCACAAAATCCATTACATTACTCTGGTCTCTTAAGACATTTTTGATGGTCTTCAAATCAAAATTTTTAATGTTTCCTCAAGCATAAAAATACTTTTAGATCTTTCTGAGTTACTTAATAACTCAGCTACCCATTAAATTATTTATTTAAGACATGAAGTTATTAATCACTTACTATTATAGAGTCATTATTAACGCCAAGATTTCAGTATTTCAACATGCTAGAGATAATGCCTGGAGATTGTTCTATGTGTTTTTACCATAAACTACCCTAAAGACACTTCTGTGCTCTAACCCAATATTTTCAGAGAAAAAGCTACAACTCCCCTCCATTATTTATGAATATTTTAGAAAATTCTCTCTTTTCTTAAAGTACACTGAAAGAAAGCAGCAAAGGAGGAATGTGAGAATGTTCACAACATGGACTAACACTGAACTTCATTATTCTCAGTTTCTTGGTCTGCATCACTTACTGAACATGGGGTAGTGTTCTCCCACAGATCTTCTGAATCACCAAGCCATGTGGAGAAAGTCGTATTTCCAATATGATAATTGGCTGATTTTCATCTCAAAGCTGAAAGTAGCTGCTGGGTTGGTTCTATTTAATCTGTGATCTTTTTAATTTACTTTCACTTTAACCCAGCAACAAAAAAATGAGTTTGAAAAGCAACTTTTGTGGAAGGCTGTACGTTGAATAGAACTCCGGAAATACTCAGTATGTGCTATACTGTTTAATCAAATGAAAAAAAAAAAAAATTAGAGCATTCTAGATGAATTTTTTACTTCATGTTTTGTTTGGCTTGCCACAAAACCATATACAAAAAAAGTCTTGAAACATTTGTAAGAATTTGTTCCTTTCAGGAAACAAGTCTGTCATGAAACTAAAATATGATTTTACATAGCAAACAGACTGTCACACTTCCTTCTGGCAAATAACAAAGTCTTTGGCCTACTTTCCTGTCCACCTGATGGGAGTGAGAATACTGCTACAAGGATGGGCCATTCATATTCAAAATCTTGCCTCAAAAGAACCTCCTTCAATTTACACTCAAAACATTCAGTGCTCCCGAATATGAGATTCCTGATAATAAATATTCCAAATGAGTGTTTGCTGGATACTCTGAACAGTGTAATGTGAAGCCTGTTGGCACTCTGCTCTTACATGCTGGAAGTCAGAGATCTTAGAGGAATGCATGTAATACTGGAAGAATCTTGTCAGCCAGGTTTGGCAATTAATCAAAGATGCAGAGGATATTTCTCATATAACTCATTTGACTCTTAAACCCTTAAAAAGTGACCTCCATGCTAGCTTTCAAACATATATATTTGCCTAAGAATGTTTCAGTAAAGGAGGGGAACAATACATTAGTTATTTGTAGGAAGATCTGGAATACAGCAATTTTAAATAAAGTGCCAACACCATTTTCAAATAATTCTGTATTTCACAATCTTTTCAAACACACATCAGCTATCCCTGTGAGGTATTCCACCTTGGAGGCCAAATTGAGTGTTACAACAGATACATGGCACCTGGGTTTTTTTATGGCTGTGTTCAAAATTATTTTAAGAAAACTGTTTATGATTTTTGTTGTTTTTTTTAAAAAAAGTACAGAACAAAAATGATCAGTCTACTTTAATCATAAGAAGCCAAACTACACACATAGATTCTCAGTCTTTAATCCTCCATTCCCTATGCAGTATCCATGTGTAGTCTTTCAATCTGCAATTCTGAGGCATAATCCAATACAAGTACAGTATTAAGTTCCACGATAAACCTGCCAGAGAAGGGCAAAAAGGATTAGACTACTGCAGTTTAACAAAGATTGAGCAAATGTGTCACTTTAAACTGTGCCAGATTTTGACATGAATAGTTAATTGCAATCTAAATGTATTATTTTTCTAAGTATTAATTACGTACTAAGAATAAAAAAAATAGTTACCTCTCTTCAGTAGCCTGAATTTTACACTGTCATTTATAAGTAAATCTGCAAAGCTGTGCACAAAGAGCTAATGATAAACTTTATTTAATAAATGAATTTGTGTATTTTATACTTGCATAAAATTTGGAAAATGTGCCTTTCCATGTCTTAGCCTGAAAATTCAATGGCTGTTTTAGAGCTCCTGTCTGCTAGTACCTGGAAAAGATACTAAATATCCCCATCTTTCTTCTATGAATTTTTTTTAACTATTCTTTTCCAAAGATCTTCTCTATGAGAAAATCTTCTTTTCATTTTTTACCATGGGACATCTCCAAGTACTTTTAAGCTATGTCATCATTCCACTACCCAAGATCTAGCTCTCTACATATTACAACTAAAACAATGCTATTCATATGCATCAGACCTGTCTTTCTAAGATTACATTCATGACGTCTCAGTTTTATTGAACAAGTCCATCTACCACCTCTTCCAAAGTCCACCCACTGGAAGCGTTGTAATGGTCTTTTTATGTCAGTTCTTCTATTTTAAAATTAATACAGTACCTTTATTTTTCCTCCCTAATCTCATCACTAGTTCCTTTTCTCATCTTCAGCCTCTGTTTAGCACAAGCGTCCACACTCCAGCCCTTTCTTCCAATGATCTCTCCTCTGCTTCAATCACCTATTCTCTACCCATCTTCAAAGCAGTGATATTTACTTAGCCTCTCTGTTTCTCTTTCTTTTGCTTTCTTTCAATCTTCGGCAAGCTTTTATCTCTCCTCACCAGTGAAACAACACTCTCTAATAACACTACAGAAATACAGTACATAATTTAGGGGCAATGTTAATAATGCACATGAAAAAAGGAGAGAAATTAAGAGATACAGGAAAAAAGGAGAAATTTTCAGTAGAGAACCGCAAGAAGATTGAAAGGTACAAATACATTATCTCCTTATTATCCATTCTCCAGTGAAGAAGACTCATATTCCAAGAGTGATATATAAAGGCAAGTGAGATGATGTCTTATGCTCAATAAATCAAGGACTGAAAAGAGGGAAAAGGTTCATAAAATGGATCTGCATAAAGTTACAGAGAAAGGTCCTAAAAAAAACCCCAAGCAGGCTATTCTTTACTAAAGCTTGAAAAATAAAGAGTGACTAGGAGTCCCCAAAACGGATTATGATTTCATAGTACATAGAATAAGACAGGCAGTCAGAGATCATTATGCACTTTTGAGTACTTCCTATTTTTTTGAGTCAATTCTCTGTTACCACACACGCTTAAATTGAAAGAAAAGATTGTCTCTTTTTTCATCAATACAAATTGATGCAGCTTGATTTAAAATATAATGTTTCCAGTAGTAATTCAAGTATTCGAAAGTTGTGAATGACTCTGTTCAGATTCTACATCTGAAAGCAGATAACAGAATGTGGGCTGTTTTCTATATCACAAAGGCTATAAAGCAGAACTACCCAAGTATGTTCCAGAAAGTTCGATCAAAACCAATGTCTTCTTTGGAAAAATTTACATTTTGGGAGGAAATTGAGGAGATTTTCCATAAGAAAGAAATGTAAACCACCGCTCTGGAAGTAAAAGTCAATTTTATAAGAGTGACCCACAAAAACTACTGGCCCTGAGCCAAGTTGCCTGTTCCTGAAAAGATGAAAGGTAAAAAGGTTGAGTGAACTGACTCTGTCCATCAAGTAGGCTGGAAAATTCCTACCAATATTCATCTGCTTACAGATTGCAATTTTCCAAGTGGCCAGCCAGAAGATCAAGTAGGTTGTATCTCACGGAATAATAATTAACCTTGAAACCCATTTGCACTCAAAATCTAACAGTTCTGACTTTTTAGGCAAGAGCTTGTATTAATTCCTCCCATGCCCATTAAAAAAAAAAAAAAAAAAGAGAGCCTTCTAGAGATAACAGCACTTCTTTTCCAGTGTGACACTTGGGTTAAAAAAAAAGCAGGAGTCCAACCAAACATTTGGTTTAAATTACCTCCAAAGAAATCAGGATCAAGAATCTTTCCTAACTTCAGCAAATGAAAGCCAGTGAAAATCTATATCTAGAAATGCATGATTTGCCATACTTCCTGAATTAATGTCCGCTTTCAAAATGCACACATGAGGAAAACTGGAAATACTAAATGTCTTTAACAAGAGTTCTTTGTGTAGAAATTTTTATTCAAATTTAGGCTTTACCTCTTTCTCCCCCATTCCCTAAGGCATCGCTCATACTCTGTCATATGTGAACTCATGACATGTGGCATGAAATTACGTAGTCCCTAGATGTGTGAACCAGCTAGCTTGGAAAATAAACTTTATCTCAGATACTTCAACCTACTTAAACGAGTTACAGAAAAAAACCAAATATTTGAAACAGTTTTGTTAGGTGGAGAGAATGGTAAGGAAGAGTTTGTAAGTGCTTTCAAAATTTTGAATGTTATGTTTCTCGCTTAAGTGTGTTGTGGATTGGCAGTCTACAGAAATTTCATTACACAAGAGGGGAAGTTTTAATTCCATTTTTTAACCAAATGCTGGTTTAATGTTCTTTATAACCACATGGTTTATATAGATCCTTTTCATAAAAATATGTTGCAATAGGTTAATTACATTAAATTAAAACCCGAATCGTTTCACTTCATACTCTTAGAAACTCTTATTTTACTTCCATCAGTTCACTTCAGTTAAGGATTGAATTGGCATTGCCTACGCCAAATCCAGTTTGAACGAATCCGAGAACATCTATACAGACACACATGACAACCAGTTAGGAAAAAGGTCCTGATGAAAATAAGATCACAGAAAAATGCTAGCATATCTGTAGCACAAATAAGCTAATGGGAGCCAAGAATTCCTCTGTGAAGAAGCTATGGTCTGAATTGTACCAAAGTTATATAACTACTTTTTAGGAAACATGTGAAGTGATATGTCCTGAAATCCTGCATCTATAACTTCGTTCTATGAAAAAGCTGAAATCACCACTATTTTTATTCTTCCTTTACTTCTCGCTTCTGGGACAGGGAAAGCCCAAGTCTCACACACATCGTTCGCTGTTGTCTACTCTGAGCTTGCTTTTTATTTATCTAGGTATTGGGTAGTCTGTCTCATATTTCTAAGAGAAAGGACCCTCTATTGACTAAAAAGCTTTGGAAGTCCTGTCCTCTCCATCAACACAACTAGGAGCCAAATTTACTGAGCCTACCTGGTCTAGAATTCCTTGTCTTGCCATTGAAGAAATGAGAGAAGTGTCTTAACTACAGCTCATAGGCTCTGAAATCTGTAGCCACCTATGAGGGAAACCTAATGACAGTACTGCAGATAGTTTTGTTTTTCTGTTTACCTGAAAATTTAACATTTTAATCTGGAAGAAAAGCTACTTATTACCTGTGGTGTAATTTTTGTTGAAGCTTGAGCACAAAGTCTTTATCATCTAACTCTTCTCTGAGAGAATATATGCCTTCAACTCAAGAAGAGCTATACTCCTAACCAGGGCTGTCTAATTGAAATTACAGAAATCAGATAAACAATTTCACCCAGCAGTGCAGACAGCACAACTCAGTTTATTCCATCATGTTAAAACATAACACAGCAAAACAAATAATGAGTTTTAACCTGGGCTACTTAACACAAGTTTATTTTTCTCCGCTCCTCTACTAAACTAATACAAGCTAAGGGTATTTTTATTTTTCTTTTACTTACGGTGAAGGCATTTAGCAGTAATGCAGCCACAACACCTGGAAGGTTCTGTGTCATTATATAATTCCCTCTTTCCCACGTGATGCACTAACTTAACAGGACCTACAATTCCCTTAGCATCTCCACAAACCCACAAAAGTAAATGTAAAAACACTAGTTTTAAAATCTGGAGAAACATTTTACTGTGTTCTATTCCCAGGTGGAGTTATGAGCTTCTACTGTGGAATAAATCAAAATAGCTTTGATTTTTTTCCAAACAATATTATTAATGTATTTTATTGTACCTAACTTACTTTTTTTCTGACAAGATATTTTGTGGAGTTTTTTTAAATCAGTTAACAATCTTGATACAATGATCTTGATTATTTGAAAAGTTTCTATGTATACTGTTTTTAAACGTTTCATTTTGGCAAGTCAGTTATTATTAAGGACAAATAATAATATGATTTCTCAAATTGTAAGTATTTTCAAGTTCCATTTTTATTTCATGCATTGGTTGAAACCATCATCTGATTCTTTGCTTGTGCATGCACCACTCCCTGTGACCTGGTTTGTCTGATGCAACTCTGCTCTGTAGCTCTTTGAGCTTAGAAATTTATCCTTTCGGCACTACAATGTAATTAGCATATCTGTGTTTTGCAGTAAATGATGCTGTTGCAGTGCTGCAAATAGCCTCCCAGACTCTGAGAAATGCTTTGTGGAAACCAAGTCTGAGTTCTGAAAAGACTGATTTTGACTGAACTTCTAGAGAATAGCAAATTCTGAAGAAATAAGGAGAAAATTATATTTTGTTCACTCACAGCATAGTAATTGAGTCAAATCTTGCCTCCAATCATGCTAATTTTCAATGTAGCAGCTCTCTTCAGAAAATATTGGGCAAAGCCATGTTGTCCAATGCATCTTTTCTTAGAAGTGTAGTCAGCTTATCATCATGTCCCTTTAGTAGACGTAATCTAAATTCTCCTCAGAGAAACTACTTCTTAATTCTGAACTTCATTCATCTGCCAAGACAACACTAGTCTTTGTCTACTGTGTGAACCCGTACAGCACAACGAAAACAACTTCACTTGACAAGCAGTATTTCAGCCAAAACTCCCCTAGCACATATCCAGAGAAGCCAGAGTGCACCAAACTGAATTGTCATGGGATATCACACTACTTGAGTAGAATTAGAGTCACAAAGGTCAGAAGTGACCTCTACTGGATTAATAACTCAACAAGAAGGGTAAAAACTGCATCGCCGTGCGCCTAATGCAGCACCTAAGCACTAGTTATGAGCATCATTCCTCTAAGCTGCAGACTTGAATGCTCTAATGAGAGATACATGTTCAACAAAAGTTCAAAACCCCAGCTCCTCAAGCAGAACTGGGACACAAAGCCAGACTATGCTGCAGTTGCTGGATTACTAAAACCAAGTGACCCGTGACCTCCTAGTAAACAGAAAGCATGTCTGCCTGCAATACTGGACCAAAGGGAGAATTTGAGAGGAGTTGCTAAGAGCATTGTGCTGCCTCTGAACTGGGGCAACCACTGAATCACATCTAGGCAAAAAAATCCTCATAAGAAACACATTCTTATGACCTGACTAGTTTCCGTAATACACTAAATACTCAGGAATTTTTTGTTTATTTTCTGAGGTTTTAGTGTGAATTTATTAACTAACCAGTAATTTTTTTAATGAATATTTTAAGAGCATTAATAAATTGCGTATGCAAATTCAGTCTACGGGGTGTCACCTGAAGAACCTCTTCAATGTTTGATTGGTTTGCAATGTAAGTTTTATTTTGCCACTCTTTCGCTTCCTCTAGATCAGGCAGGTGCCTTTCCAGTAATAATTACATCCTCAACCCAAGTCCGCATGGAGGACAATTTCACACAGGCACCAAAGGTTATATATTTTTAAAATGCAAAGAAAATTAATTTTTAAAAGCTTCAAAATAGCTGTGGATTCGGAATGCCCTTTGCAATCTATGAACAGTTCTCTTTAAGAGAAGAAGCTCTCAAGTTATGCAGGCTTCTCATTTGTCAGTTCAGAGATATCTCTTGTCTCCTCTGCCACATAGTCTGTATAATTTAAGGTGACTCACTGTACAGGAAAGTTCACCTTCCATTAAAATGTTTTCTCTAGTAAGCACTCTCCTGGAAGTGCTGTAATGTAAACATGAGTGGCTACGAATATTTATTAAATAGTGCTGATGAATTTTTCAATACCTAAGGGAGAGCAATTCACAGCTCAATCATTCAGGACATTTTAAGTGCTGCACAGGACAATTCCACTACATCTTCCATTAATATTTAATTGCCCATTTTATTCTGTTTACCTTTTTGGTTAATATATAATTTAAAGCCCTTCTACTAAAAAAGGAGTGGAAAAAAAAAAGAGAACAATTGTTAGCCTGCTTTTAACAAATCTCTGGTGAGAGCTTTTGCTTCATTTAAAATTCATTGCAAAGAATTTTTACTTAATATCAGTAATGTAAACTCCAGGTATTAAAGCAAAACTTGGAAGCAATTGTTGCATAACAATCCTGACATTGACTTAGATTTGACTGTCGCCAGTTTCTAACTGACAGCCTTTGACAAAGCACCCCAGCAGCCTGGGATGATGAGACATAACCTGACCACTGGAAGGTAGTACAAAAAAAAAGAGTGTGACAAAATCACTCCTGTTGCACAAAGGTTATTCTGCAGAAATAGTATTCATGGTTGTGGTGTAGATGAAAAGGAATTTGCAAAATGTAACAGAAACCACCTTTCACTTTTAAAAATATGGGAAATGATTATAGCTGAGTTTATTGAATCATGATGTTTAGGAAAAAAAAAGTGTTACGCTTGCCCTTCATTGCCAGTCATTGGAATATCACAGCTTATAACAATCAAGAATCTCATAAACAGTGATTTATTTATTCATAGTAGTAACAGAGCTGGTTTTGAATTTGGAACAAAATTATTAGCAGTAGTATTTAGGCTTCCATTATGATTTTGGGAATCACATGAAAACTCCGATGTGCTTAAAGCTGACATAAGTGTGGTTGTTCTAAATGAGTTAGAGGCTGTAGTTTTGATCTTACACTTCCCATAGCCTTTAGTATATAAAAGAGATCAGCCATTTGCAGCCTAAGATACTCTATCATTTTTACCACCTCCTGCCCTCAGATAAGATTTGTGGTTTGTGGAACTCCACACATATTTTAATAGCTATGTTGTGTGCTCCTTCAGCATTGCACAGGAAACATTGCACTAGTACAGAACAGACAAATAACATTGGGTCTGAGAAATAAAAAGATCTTTATGTTTATGGTTATCAGATTCACAGTCCTTTTGTGGTCTCTATTCATTCAACAAGCACATTATTGAAAATTATCCTGCTTAATTATCATTATATGTATAAAATGGAGAGATAGAAGTAGATATAGACATAGATGCGTGTGCACATACATAGAAGAGTGCATGTATATTCACATGCATACAAATACATACATACGTACATTATTAATTCTTCAAAACAGAGAGATGCCCTTCAAAGGAACTTACTTTTGTGGTTTTACAGGAATAGTAAATCATAGACAGCACTGCACATGCTTCAAATTTCACTTACATTTGTATTTCAAAACTTCCAAGTAAAAGCCAGCAAGACTATCGTTTGTTCTGTCCTTGCAGAAAGTTATGTGTTCTTCTCAGTTGAGATATGTCGGGTCACCTCACAGCCAATGCTTACCAAACGTCTGTTCAATATAGTACAAATTTGGGAAAAGGTAAAGACCTTGGTTGTGTTACATCTTCCACTGATGTAATAAAATAACTATATTGTCATGCATGTTACTTCCACCTGTTACTAAGTCAAATTAGGGGCAAAGAACACATGCAATAAAAGATCAGAGGAATAATCTTTGTCTTTTCAAATAACGAGAAGGTTTTAAAAAATAAGTAAATAAGTAAATAAAATAACTAAATTCGTTAGAGTTTTTTGGCTCACTCCCTTCTTTTGATTATATTTTTCAATCACTCAGGGTACATCCACATATTGTAATAGTGTGTCATGTAACTAGACATAAATGAGGTACTAGAAATCTAGTGCATTAAGAAAGTATTTTGTCTGTGTCATGTGTGCCTTGATTTTCAGAATTAAGAATAACATAGACGACTACTATATTTATACTTAAAAGATTAGAGTTTAATTTATGTAACACCTGTAAATGACTAATTCTGTGATGGAAATGATATGCAACAACACTCTAATGAAAGTGAGAAAATTTGACTACAATATACGAAGTCAGCACAACTTCAGCTAAAATGTTTGCTTTTAACAAAATGGAAAGTTGAAACAAAAAACTTGAACAGAGTAGAACAGCAGATCTACAGTCTTCAAACAGAGACATATCCAGTACAATGCCTAAAACTTGTAAATATTTAGATTATCTTCTGACACACATTCATCAACCTTGGGAACAGACATGGCATGCTCAATGGTGCTGTCTGTGACCTTGCTTCTTAGAGCTAATATTTCAAGGTAACAGTGCTAGGCTGCCTCCTCACAAGTGAACTAGGAGAGGGTAATTAGCATTTCTATCTGCAGTAATACCTGGGGAAGGATAGCATTATAGGAAGTTTCCAATTTTAACCACTAGATTGAGAGAAGGCAGCCAATATATTCATGGCGAAAGTCTCTCTGTAGTTGCTTCCTCAGACTTTATCATAGTCTAGAAAAGAATGCCAAGTGTGGCTGAAGTTTGAAGAAAATGTCTCCATTAAAAGAAAACGTGTCACCCTTTGTCTGATCTTAACAAGAGATATTTTGAATCTTCAGGTTTTCCATACAGTAAAACTTCAAGAAGGTGAAAGGTCAGGAAACAGTACATTTTTCATTAACAATCTCATCCTTGACGATACCTTTCCTTCTCTGCATGATCCATGTGCTGTGACATGCTTGCTAAGGGCCGCTCTCTACTGCTGCCATTTCCCATGACCTCCAAGAAAACAATATGTGGTGCCTAACTATGTACCTGTTCTTTGATCTGTTTTGAGCTTGTTGAGCAGAATAAGTGCCAAGCAGTTATCTTATTTCTCCAATCAGCCAACCTTAAATACTAGTGTTGTACAGCATGAAGGGCATGCAATTAGAGATATAAGCCTGAACTGTCTGAACTCATGAAATACCTCAGCTTTAGACTCACTTGAATTAAAATGCTGTTTTATTAATAGCTTTCTTATAGCTTGCAAATGTGCAGAGTTATACACCTTTTTGCAGTTTTGAGTTGTATTTTTGTGTCAAATCTAGTTGTCTGCTCTGCACAGTAAATAACTAGATCTTATTCTTTTACTTAGATTTAGCCAGACAGTAAAATAGATTTACTAGTTACAATTTACATACAGAGATAGGAGTAACCTATATTATTTGAGAAAGGCCAGTAATCTTTATCTAAGAATCAGAGACAGTATTTACATTTTAAAATAAAACCTCAGCCCCAAACCAATGAATTCATAGAAGCTGTTCCATACATGGTCACCCAAGAAGCAGAGTTTTTCTAGTTCGGTTTATGAATGTTTTTCTAAGTTTTTCTGAACTACAGGTAGGCACTGCATGTTATAATTCTTTCAGAAGTCTAGCACTATATGCGTACTAACGCAAGGGAAAATAGGGGAAAATTCATTGTTTTGATCTGGTGTTTCCCTATTTGTGGTTTATTAAATGATCAAAATACGTTCAGCTGTTGGTTTCTAATTTGTTTCCTTTACTATACTGTAAATTGCTAAACACAGAGATGTTTAGATGCTGCTTTCAGTCACTGCCTAAATATCCCATTCCCTTACACTTCCTCTAGACCTAACATGTCACTAATTAAATATAGTCTGTTCAGTCTGACCCCGAAATGAGTGCATCATTGCTTTTGTTACTATTCGTAAAGACAGCTGCAAGTATTTTTTAATGTCCCTGATACTTTCAGTCTCTAGTCTCTAATTTCCCTGTCATTAGCAAACATATTTATCAAGCCTCTCAGTTTTACTTGTAGATGCTCTGTACCAGTAAAATCTTTTGCTTTCAGGATTGATACTACGCTTCATTCGATACTTATTACCTAAGCACAAGCTCTCAATTTTCATCACATGCTTGCAATTTTTTAGAATTTCTTGAGTCGCTTCCATGGTTTAGGTGGAAACTACTAGTATAGATTTCAAGTGCAGCACTAGAGGTTTATTATACAAGAAGATAATTTGGGTCATTTCTGCCATGTTGTTTAACCTCAGCTGTTAAAATACTTATTGACAATTGGTAATGTGTTCCCAAGAAAACCATATGCAATTTTTTTTTCTGACCAGTTTTCTCTCCCAAAAGGGTAAGTATATTGGCTGCATGCCACCCCTCAGAAATCTGATTAACTCTAACGTGTTCAGGAGTCCCAGTTCTGCACTGCTTGAGGATTACAAGCAGTGGGGTGAAGAGTGACAGAGTTGGGCTCCTCTGAGGAAAAGAGTACTTTTTAATTTCCTTTTCAGGGTAGAGAGAATATAGGCAATGCAGACAATACTGCACACTAGAAAGTAATCACACATACCCCTTACCTCATCTTCAAGAGTCATACAAGAGGATTCCCGTTGATGTTCATGGGAAGTAACCCTACAGCACGTAAAATCTGCTTCCACTTCGTCAAACCCAAACAACAATCCTGACACTGCCAGACTGGGTGCTTCAAAGAGTTCTGTCTGCTAACGCTGTCTGCTCTGTTTTGCCTTGGGAAAAGTAGAACATTACATTTGTACCGCACACATAATAATAAAGGTAAGATTCAGAAAACAATCAAATATTTGAAACCGTTCAGCAACAAATGTCAGCAGAAGCCGTAATCGGCAAACCTTTTGCAGCACGCACTTGTGACACTACCAATTAAATATAAAAGAGAAATGTTGCTTTAAAATGTCACTAGAAATGCTCCCTGTGTTTCAATGGTTGACTCATCTTATGCAAATATATTGCATTCTTGAAATACAGTATGTCCCTGTTTATCCTTCTGCCTTTGTGACAGGCTCACATTGGTAAGTTAAACATAATCAGCGATTAGCAGTGAAGCTTTCAAAGCCCCTGCATATGAGTAGAGAACTCTGCAGCAGTCAGTAACTAATATTCACATTCTTTGTTCCTAAATATGTGTCCATGCAAATCTTTATGACAGAATCCAAGAATGATAGGGATTGGAAAGGACCTCTGGAGACCGTCTAGTCCAACCTCCCTGCTCAAGCAGGGTCACCTAGAGCAGGTTGTACTGAAACACATCCAGGCGTGTTTTGAATACTTCCAGAGAAGGAGACTCCACAAGCCTCTCTGGACAGCCAGTTCCAGAGATCTGTCATTTTCTAAGTAAAGAACTTTTTCCTCACGTTCAGGTGTTACTTCCTGTGTTCATGTTTGTGCCATTGAAAAGACTCTATCTGCATCCTCTTGACACCTGTCCTTTAGATACTTACTTAATAAGATCCCCTCTCAGTCTTCTCTTCTCCAGGCTAAACAGAGCCAGATCTCTCAGCCTTTCCTTGCAAGAGAGATACTTCAGTCCCCTAATTATCTTCATGGCCCTCCACTGGACTCTATTTAGTAATTTGTTGTCTTTCTTGAGCTGGGAACCACAGAACTGTACACATTACTCTAGATACAGCCTCATGAACGCAGGATAGAGGGGGAGGATGAACTCCCTCGATCTGCTAGACACTCTTCTTAATGCACTGCAGGATATCTTTGGCCTTCTTGGCCACAAAGGCACATTGCTGGCTCATGGTAGCTTGTTGTCCAGCAGGACTCACAGGTCCTTCTCCACAGAGCTACCTTCCAGCAGATCAGGTCCTAACCTGGAGTTATTCCTCACTAGGTGCAGGACTCTAGACTTACCTTTATTGAACTTCATTAGGTTCCTTTCTACCCATGTTTCCAGCCTATCCAGTTTTGACTGAATGGCAGCACAGCATTCTGGTGTATCAGTCACTTCTCCCAGTCTTTTGTCATCAGCAAACCTGCTGAGGTTACACTTCATTTCTTCATCCAGGTCATTGATGTATATGTTGAAAAAGACTGGGCCCAGTACTGATTCCTGGGTACACCACTAGTTAAATACTTCCAACTAGACTACATGCTGCTGATTACAACCTTCTGTGTGCTGCCATCCAGCCAGTTCTCAATTCACATGACTATTCACACACTTCCTAAGAGCACCAACGAGGATTTTATGGGAGGCAGCGTCAAAAGCCTTGCTGAAGTCAAGATAGACAGCATCCACTGCTCTCCCCTCATCTACCCAACCAGCTTTGCCATCACAGAAGGCTATCAGAATGGTCAAGCTCTTGGTGAACCCATGTTGACCCCTTGCGATAACTTCTTTTCCTCCAGTGCTTGGAGATGACATCCAGGATGAGCTATTCCATCACCTTTCCAGGGATAGAGGCAAGGCTAACTGGTCTGTAGTTTTCTGGATCCTCCTTCTTGCCCTTTTTAAAAGTTGGAGTGATATTATTTTTACTACAGTCCTCAAGCACCTCTACTGTTCTCCATAATTTTTCAAAGATAATGCAAAACAGCTTAGCAGTAACATCTGCCATCTCTCTCAGTACTCGTGGGTGCATCCAATCAGGACCCATGGATCTGTGGGTGTCCAATTTGCCTAAATAATCTCTAGTGAGATCCTTCTTGACCAAGGGACAGTTTTCCTTTCTCCAGATCTGGGACTCCTGAGGGCCAACCTTATCAGTAAAGGTGAAGCAAAGGAGGCATTCAATAACCCCACCTTTTCTGCATCCTCCATCACCAGGGCAACCACCTCATTCAGTAGCAGGCCCACATTTTCCCTAGTCTTTCTTTTTGTTACTGATTACTCGAAGACGACTTTCATGGAGTCCTTGACATCTCTTGCCGGATTTAGTTCCAAGCGGCCCTTAGCCTTCCTCATAGCATCCCTGCTTATTTTGACAGAATTTCAAATCCCTTGCAAGTGGCCAGTCCTTTTTTTTCACATTGTCTAAAAGTGGTTCTTCCATTTGAGTTATTCCAGAAGCTACTTGTTCATGCATGGAAGTCAACTGCCTCCTTTGCTTGATTTCTTACTCCTAGGAATGCATGGGTTTTGAGCTTGGAGGAATCATAGAATCTTCCAGTTGGAAAAGACCCTGGAGATCATTGAGTCCAACTGCACCCATCATCCGCTAAACCATGTCCCTTAAAAACTCATCTATCTTTTTTTTTTAAATACCTCCAGGTATGATGACTCAACCACCTCCCTGGGCAGCTGTTCCAGTGCCTAATCACCCTCTCAGTAAAGGATTTCTTCCTAATATCAAGTCTAAACCTCCCTGGAGCAACTTACGACCATTTCCCTTTGTCCTCTCACCTGTCACTTGGGAGAAGAGATCAACACTCGCTCTCCCACGGCCTCCTTTCAGGCAGTCATAGACAGCAATGAGGTCTCCCCTCCGTCTCCTCTTCTCTAAACTAAACAACCCCAGTTCCCTCAGCCATTCCTCATAGGACTTCTTTTCCAGCCCCTTCACCAGCCTTGTCACCCTTCTCTGGATGCGCTCCAACACCTCAATGTCCTTCTTATAGGTAGGGGCCCAGAACTGAACACAGTTCTCGAGGTGTGGCCTCACCAGTGACGGGTACATGGGCACAATCACCTCCTTGGTCCTGCTGGCCACACTGTTTCTGGTACAGGCCAAGATGCTATTGACTTTCTTGGCCACCTGGGCACACTGCTGGCTCATACTCAGCCAGCTGTCAACCAACACCCCCAGGTCCTTCTTCTCCAGGCAGCTCTTCAGCCAGTCTTCCCCAAGCCTGTAATGCTGCATGGGGTTGTTGTACCCCAAGTGCAGGACTCGGCATTTGGTCTTGTTAAATCTGTTGGATTCAGCCCATTGATCCAGCCTGTCCAGATCTCTTTGCAGTGTCCCACTTCCTTCAAGCACATCAACAATGCCACCCAACTTGGTGTCATCTTCAAACTTGCTAAGGGTGCATTGAATCCCTTCGTCCACGTCATGAATAAACATATTGAACAGGACTGGACCCAGCACTGAAGATATGCTTGAATATTGAAGCATACCTTCTAGAGCCTTCCAAGGGATTCCTCCAAGTAGGTCTCTGAAGAGGCTTAAGTAAGATCTCCTGAAGTCCAGGGTTTATTTCCCTGTTTATTTCCCCTTCACCCAGGATCTTGGACTCCACAGCTTGTGGTCCCTGCAGCCAAAGCTGTCCCCAGCTTTCACATCCCAACCAGTCCTTCTTTGTTCATTAGTACAAGATCCAGCAGCACACCTGTTTTTTCTTGGGTCTTCCACCACCCATGTCAAAAAGTTGTCATCCATGCTCTGCAGGAATCTTTTGGACTGTGCATACCTAGCTGTGTCTCCTTTCCAGCAAATATCAAGGGGGTTGAAGCTCCCCATGACAACCAAGGCCTGTGGTCTTGAAGCTACTTCCAAGTGTCTGCAGAAGGCCTCATCGACCTCTTCTTCTTTATCAGTTGGCCCATAGTAGACACCCACAACAGCGTCACCTATATTAGCCTGCCCCTTAATTCTTACCCATAAACTCTCGACTTCTTCTTAGTCCATCCCTAATCAAAGATTGATATATTCCAGTTGTTCCCTCACACAAAGAGCAACTTCTATTCCAGTTGTTCCCCGACATAAAGAGCAACTTCAGCACCTCACCTTGCTGGCCTGTCTTATTCATTGTGAAAAGTGTTGTCTGTCAAAGAGGTTTCTACTACATTTTTAAACACCACTAAACAAGTCAGAAGGTTTTCCTTGCCACCATGAAGTTTGATATTTACAGGCAAAGGGGTGTGAGTTTCAGGTCTAAATTATGTTTATCTAAAATGTTAGATTATTCCTGATTGATACTCAACAGAACGGTTTCCTCCTTACCAGAGCCACAATTACTGCTGAGAGGATCAGCAGAGGAATTTCCATATTTTGTCTTTGACCTGGACTGATATGAGGAAAAACTGTAAAATAGGTCCTACTTCTTTAATATCTGGAGCCCTGTCTTCATAAGAATATCACACACACCTGTTAGATACTTTTTATGCTAATGCTGTGTTGACCCTATATTAAAAATTTAGGGCTCCCTTATGTGAGTTTAGATGTAGTCTTTAAGAAAGGCTGGAATATGGTGTTTATGAACCTAGGATAAATCAAAGTGTCTTTACCAATGCAAAGTATCCATCCTATTCTACTTGTGTGTATGACCAGCAATGCAAATACATTAAAACAATCTCATATACATTTCCAAAAAAAGGAAAAAAATATTTAAAATTCAGAGACTTTAACTTGTTCATTTTCTCATCTTAACATTTTTACATTCATTCAGCACATTAGTATATGTAACTGTGCTACACACATCCACTGATGATGCCATTTATTTCCTATGGATACAGAAACTGATTCTTTACGTAGTCTTGAAATGATCAATGGAAAAAATTATGTAACTCTGTACTGAAAATTTTCTTGAAATGAATTAGAAATTCCTTGATGCATCTTCTCTCACCAATCAGGAATAAAAATGCTTATTTACAGTCAATTACAAAGAGTTCACTTTTGCTCAGATGTAAGTTCTGAGCTGCAAAAAGCAGTACACAGTGCTTAAAATATTTGAGATAAAATGTCTAATAGCAACAGTAATTGAGTTAGATTCTTTTATCCTAGATGTAGGTTAAAATATAATTAACACTATGGATACTCCTCCTCTGCATCTAGGCATACTTAAGTTAGGGCAGTAATATCTACCACATGTGTCTCATCCAAGTTAAATAATGGAGAAAACTGGATACAATTGAGAAAAAAAAAAAGCTCCTTCTTATTTTAAAATTTACGTTCATTTCAATATCAATCTGTGTGCTTGGCTGGACATGTGCTTTTCTACACTATGGCTCATGTTTCACGGCTTATCTTTGATAGTGAGAAGAATCCGAAGTATATTCTTCTGTACTTAAATAACAAGCATAGTAGATACCAAAAATTATAGGATAATGAAACAATGCCTTCTTATAGCCCTCTGTTTTTTCATACCACTTTCTTTAATTGTTGCAATCCAGTTTCTGGGCTTCACAAGAAATAACATTAGATAACATCAAAGCCAATATTTAATTAAAAGATTTAAGATTCAATTTGGAGCTAGATTTGAATTATCTTATAACTAGTGGAGATAGGGTGGAGAAGGGTGGGGGCAAATGCAGAGAAGGTTTTTTATTTTCCTCTGCTTGACTGGCTACTGAGGGAGAGAAAGGGTGATCTTCCCAGCTCTGTTATATACAGACTTTACTTTTTCTCCCAACTTCCCCCTTCCCTGGAACTCCGACAGACGAGAAAGGTACAGCCAATGCTAATTTAGGTAGCATCTAAAGCCTTACCTGACAAGGTAAATTCAAATTATGAAGCAATCTCTTCACACAGAAAGACCTTGTTAGTTACATTATCGGTGCATCAGCTCTGTGTGACATCTTATTTACTAAAGGTGATCTATCTACATTTCCAATGTAGTCAAGTCACATCATCATTTAAAGAAATACAAAGATGTCATTTCTCTTATTTGTCACAGACTTCATGTAATATTCCTTCTCAGTTTTCTTCATTGTTGACTTCTTAGGGAAACAGCAACAACTGTGTACCTTGGAGAGAGACACCTAATTTTGTTATAGATTAACATAGTGTTGTGACAAAACAGTGGCACAGCTGTCATAACAGCTGTCACACATTAATCATGACAGTGACAAATAGCATAATTACTTTATTTGGAATGTCTAGCATGCACACTCAGTATGCACCACTGCAGCATAAGCATATCAAGCATGGTTTAATTAAAAGACATCAATACAAGTTAGTTAGACATGGTCTTGGAGACACTGGTACAAAACGAAAACAGTAATATTTATCAGTTCCTTTTTAGGAAACAAGGTAGTCAACAAGGTAATTTGAGTCTCTTTTCCTAATCAGTCCCTTTGATGTCAATTCTGCATAGTGAGTTATGCTGTTGGCATACACGTCTTTCTGACCCAAAACCTCAGCTATGTACCATGTTCAAGAGTTATTGTTTCTTCCAAGATGGCTTAAATGTTCACATCTGTCCCATGTCCTTTGACTGCATAAAATACAGAAAAACAACAAGCTTCATTGTATGCTGCTGGGTAAAACTTTTCCTATCCGACAGGTTCTCCAATAGAGACAGAATAGTGACAATTTTGTCACAACACGTGCTTCGGGTTCTGCAATTGCAATTGCCAGAGCTTAGGTATTATGTAGCAAGAGTCCATTATAAAGATAACTACTACTGAAACATGCAAATCCACCTCAGGCTTTAATTTCAAACAATCCAAAGAATTAATAGGTAATTTTTTGTCTCAGGACTCTATGCAGTTAAAAGTAGCTTTACTTTAGCACCACTCTCTGGGTTCACATGTGTATGCAGGTCTGCAGCTGTTTTGTTTAGGCTTTACTAAAGAAAAAATACACTCAGAAAACACTGTTGCCAAGGCTCACCTCACACAGCAAATTCCACTGGTAATTACCAACTTGTAGTATTTTTACTTTTTTTTTTAACTCAAGATTTGTTAAGCTCTGCAACTCATTGAATTCCCTTAATGAATTTCTAGGGGCAGTTCATGAATTGTACTGAAGCCGTCTCAATGAAATATTAATGATTCCATTTCCATAGACATGAATTCATTATCTCACTGGATGACATCTGAAAACAGAGTCCTACAGGAAATACCCTTCTATCTGCCTTCCAGAGGATTTTGTTATTCAATATTGAAAGCCCACACTCAGACTTATTGATAAGTTTGCACCAGTAACTTTTCAATCCCTTTCTTGAAGACAAAATTAAAGGGTAAGGATTATAATGTTATTTAACTGAACCTGAGTAATCCATCAAATGTGATTTCCTATTAACCAGCAAAGCATGATTGTCAGTGATGTGTTATGGATCACAGGAAGCAAAGATTTTTCAAACACAAGAAATTCTTTCGAAGTATGAAAGCATTTTTTTCATTAAGGGCTCTAAAGGGAAAAATGGCAAAATATTTAGTAATTGGTTTCTAGGGGTAAAAAATTTATATTAATGGATCCAGGACTTAATGACTGGATTTAATATTTTTATGCTTCTCCAGAGAAGCTGTGTGGAGATACAGTCTCTAGAATTGCATACATCTTGAAACCATTTTGGCCGTATATATTTTTAACACACCCCATGACTACCCTGTAATAGCTTGCGTATTTACTCATCTTTAATAAGAACACATCTACGAAATAAACTGCTTTCACCTGATTCTTCTCTCAAATGCTTTGGATTTCTAACCGAAATAATTGAACTGACTTGCTCTAGGTTAGCTATGGAGAAAAGACAAGTGGTTCATATCATTTGGGATCCTGGATTTGGTGCACCAGCATGTGAGGTTCTGCCAGGTTCATAAAGGATAAAACTCACCGTCAGGATAAACTACTTTCATTAAGTTTGGGTTCAGTCGGATCAAACACTGGACTCCTATCTAAATTCCCTGCACAGCCTTAATTTTTACAGTATTCTTTGGCATAACGAAATACAAGTTAGAAGAGGAAATTCCAAAATCCTTTCTCACTTGCGTAATGTAAGAGATTTAATGAGGGAAGTCGTCATTGTTCCTTTATTTGTGATGAGCAGATACCTCATAAAAGTAGCCTCTTACCCTGACAATGGGAACTAGCAGGCTTTTTGGTGTGGTAAGAAGCAGTAGCCAACTGTATTTATCTGTTTGACTAAGAGGTTTATTATTTATCTTCCCTGTTGCAGTGCTCATGTGGCAGCACTGATATTGAGCAGCTGGACAGATTACACCCTGGAGCCACATCTGCAGCTATATAGATCAACAACACTTTTGTTGCCTCAGTGCTGGTGAAGTTTATCTTCTGTCAGCTAGATTTACTACCTATTTCATGAATTGTTAAGGGCTTTCTCTTCTCCTCCCCTAATTTGATTTTCAAAGTGTGTTAGTGTAATCTGGTACTCATTTTTAACAGCTGGTTAGTTAAGCATTTTCTTACTTTTTTCCTAAGTAATAGGGATTTCTTGATGAATTTGCAAAGATTTGTTTTGAATGGTGAAGACAATAAACAGCATCTGCTCAGTGAAACTGGGAAATGGCAGTAAAGGACTACCAGCTATAAAACAATCAGAAATATTCAAAGAAGTAAGCGCATTGTGGATCATACCTGTTTCTGTCCTTTCTTAGAATTAGTGCAGACCAGGCAGTAACTACTCACATTAGATCTCCTTCCTTGAGGAAGTCTAATCCTAAATAATTAACTTTCCATAAAGAACAAAAAAATGCATTCTGATGCCATGAACAAGCATATCCTAATGAGAATCTGTATGTTTTTCTAATAATGTATGAAGGAACAGCAACTTTGTAAAAACCTATGCACCTACACAGTATTATTGAATTTCTATCCAGATAGGTGCCATACAGGCAAGGCAGAATCTTAGAAACCATTTGAGCTAGTTCTTGGCTAGTAATGGCTGCAAGGTCCTAGAGTAAGTTCCTCATCTTTCTTGTAACTCAATAAAGCAAGAAGGTCTCACCCAGAAATGCATCTCAAAGTACTCTTGTGAACTTAGAACTGGAAGTCCTGCATCCCATGCCCCAGTATTTAAGATAGCTCTATAATGTTCAGTTCATAGTTAGCATGCTCCCTGCATTTCTATGAGATCAGATCTCCGCTGCAACATAACATGTGTTAGCCCAAAGGAGAACTCCCAGCAAAACCTGACAATCTGTACATAGTATAAATGACTGCTGTAAATGGAGTCAGAAACCAGAATCATTTTT
The DNA here is from genome assembly GCA_033556795.1 of Tapera naevia. Classification (NCBI taxonomy): domain Eukaryota; kingdom Metazoa; phylum Chordata; class Aves; order Cuculiformes; family Neomorphidae; genus Tapera; species Tapera naevia. The sequence continues at coordinate 3,543,070 of JAUMJJ010000092.1, read as the reverse complement.
AAAAGGAATGGAAAGTATCAGAGCAACATTTCATCCATGGTGAATGATTAAAAAAAAAATTATCACTCCATATAGGCTTATATGAAGAGTATCGTGGAGAATTCCACTGGGAATAGTGGTTTCAAAATTGAGTTTAGAAGGAAGAGAGGCAGAAGAAAGCCGTCAAACACTTTGTGCTTAAATAACCAACTAGGATCAATGTGGAGGGTCCCTTCTTTCATTCTTCATATTTCTAAATATATAGCTCATTTTTTTCAGCTCTGTGACAAAGATACTCTTATTCCAAATGACCACTTGTGGTAGTTTAAGATTTGGGGTTTTGGTCTACATATTTGTACCTACAGTTCTATCTAAATCTTTCTATCAAAGGCCACAACTGCGTCACTGAAGTAAAAGCTATCTTTTTTTTTCTGACAACAAAAGAGACATCTAAATATTTTTATGCTCAGTGATGGTGTATTTTTATCATGGCTGAGTAGCATTTCATTCTGGCTATCTGGAATGTATTACTTCGTTCCAATCTTGTAATTGAACACTGTAAAATCCCAAATTAAAGCAGCTGTTTTCATACTGTAGCATCCAGATAATTCTAGCCTTGTGTCTGAAAATAGAGGACAAAATATCCAACTGATTTGTTCTTCATCTACATAAATAAATACAGGGGAAACTGCTAATGAAGTGGATAACAGGTCACCTAGACACCTTAGGAAAAGTTACCACTTTATTTTAAGTATCCCGTCGATCATTTCAAGTTACTATTTCGTTCTACATAAAATTTCTGATTTTAATTCGTATGATATCCATGAATATGTCAAATGTATATCTAGAGAGATATCTATGTAAGGAGAAATCCTTAAGCATGATGTATTCCCACTCTTTCCATGAAGGATATTAGTTTTAATGTCATGGGTGTACATATATGCTCTTATTACACTTCAAACTGCACAGAAGGATTGGGAAACAACAGGCTCTTGAAACAGCCACCTTTTTAACAACTTCTAGTTAGGTTCATCAGCCCTTATATTTGTCAGATTGTGGCCATATGGATCCACAGACATGATTTCCTGTTCTACCTTCATATCATCATGCACGTCGTAGTGGAATGTGACAGATCTATGCCATGTGCAGGCCACCATATTCCTCACTGAGATTTCTACCACCTGGGCTGGTCTGCAAGAGCAACAGCAAAAGAAATCTACAGGTTTTTAGGACAATAAGACATTAAGATTGTTGTGGGACCATGAATTTTGCTTTTCTGAGAAGCAAAGCATCTACTTTTAAACAGATGTTCTCCAACATCTTGTCCTCATGTCTGTGTTTTTTCTCTGATCATGTTGTAGTGGCCACTCTACGTGAACTTGTAATCTTCTTACGTATGTCAATGAAGGTAAACATAAAAAGACTAATTTTTGCTGAGTATACATATCTAGCATAGAAACAATGCTTGCAGCAGGGTATAATTCTATTAGAATTAAAATTATTTTTTGGATGTGAAGGTGGAAGAAAGATAGAGCAAAGCAACAACGCTGATGTTACTATGCTGTTGCAGTAAATGTCTTCTAAAGACAATATTCACATGGGTGGGTCCAAATATTCTCCATAGACTGCATAGGTCATGCATGAACAGCAAAAAGACTGGAGAGTCTTAAAAAGAGTTCTGGAAACCCTTGCACATGTTTAACAAATAGATAACAGTCAATTAAATGGGAGTTGGGTATGTACAGGCTAGAGACTTCTGGTGTGTCTTATTTTTGCAGGGATTTTTTCATTATTTGGGGGTTTAAGGGATGGGGTTTTCTTAGGAACATAAATACACCAGCATAGTGCCAAACCTAAGCAAGTGCGCATTCCTAACCTCTGTGGATTCCTCACACCCTCAGTTAGAGTTTTGCTAGCTCAGAGATTCCTGCTTTGGTGGTTTTCGGGTGCTGCAATGTCTTTTGAGTCATCATCAAAGGCAATAAGAGGTACTCCAAGCATGAAGTTGTATTCAAAGTCTATAGGTCTGAGGCTTTTATGTGCTTTGGGAATTTGCTCAATTATCTTCTTTTTTGTCAGTTCAGCTTGATACACCTATGAATACATCACTAAAGCACCATGAATAACAATCAAAGAATGTGTTACTATTAGTCATAATCATAGAGAAGGACAGATTTGGGAATAAAATTTAAATTTGGGCTGTTCTGAGACAACCATATCCTATATATGTTTCCATACCATACAAAATATTCGCTACTCCAGTCTCATTACTGCGCTAAATATCCAGGTGTCATGAGCACATTCTGAATGTTCTCTTTGCTCTGTGATGAGTGACATAAGTATACTTATTATATGAAGATAAGAACAATGCATTTTCTGGCTAATGCCTAGGTACATAGCCTAAATGGATACACTTCTATGACTTTATAACAGATGGGCTTTCTCATCTTGCTGCTTAATTTTTTCTGTAAACCACGTTTAATAATGATGCAATAATAGTCCGGTGATTCATTAGTAATACTGTCCTTAGCAAAAGAAGCATTTTACAGTTCAGAATAGAGTCTAATCACAGGAAATAAATCTCTAGTAAACTAAAAAGTTGTGACTGACTGTCCTGGGATGTAGTTTTGCTGAGCTTACTGTTTGTACGACCTGTCCCATAACAAAGCCATTTTTTTTCCTAGAAAATCATTTGGCCTCCAAACACGTTAACTACTCATAAAAGATGTCAGAACAGATCAGATCTCATCTACATACGTAATGCCTATGTCCACATGCACCTGTAGTATTATATTGTTTTACAATTTATTCAGAAATTTTTGCATTTTTTCTCTGTAATATTACAAGAATTTGTTTTATTATTGAAATAAGTGTTCTAGTTAAAAATTCCTTTAAGCTACTCCGATTAAGACTGTGTCAATATTTACCTGTTGCTCACAATATGCTGAGAAAGGAGTATGTGTTATAGAAGAGATAATTCATTCAATAGAAGCATAAAGTTAGAATTGGAGAAAATCAGGCTAAAATTTCCAAGCACCACACAACCCCAAATCAACACCCTAAACTGTGGATCCAGTGACAAAGCTAGTTTGATACCAATGCCCACAGAAGAGAAAGAAGTGGGTGGAGGAGCTACAAATGGAGAACAGCTCTGGAAGACCTACAAAATTTGGAGCATGTGTCTTGGCATTCTTGATGAGCAACAGCAGAAAGTCAGCCAAGGTCCAGGTCCAGGTCCAACTGAGAAGGAAACATGCATTCTGCGTAATGTTCCAAGGGAATTCTGGAAAGCCGAATACATAGAGAGGGAGGTTTGTTTGTATCTAAAAAATAATCATAACAGATATCTATAAAAGAGCTGCTTGCATAAGCCATCACTACTAGAATACAGCCTGTCTTGCCTGGAAAAACATCTAAGTGACGTTACCCATAAGGTTAAGTAATTTAACACTTTCTTTAAAGATGGAACATATTAAGATCTCATGCTGAGAAAACTCTAGCCACTACCAACTACGCTGACACTGTCTCAAGAACAAATCCTTTTGCTCAATGCTCACGTTCAAGAAAATATTTCTCACTCAGTTTATGTCTGAGTGGCCTGAGAGGTTAACATCTGCCTCAAGTGAAAACAAGTTTAGTACAGCATGCTTTATGAATCTTCATGTTAACTACCTCAAGTTATTTTCCTTCATTTTTCTCCACAACCCTAAGGCCATTAAACAACAGCTTGTAAAAATACCAAGCTATTTCTAGAAATCAATACTTGCTCATAATGAATCTGGTAATTCATGTTGAAAAATAAAGGTTTTTATCTTGTATGAAAAGCAAATTCAAGCTTAAAAACAACCAGAGAGTGGCTGGCCCAGCTTCTTTAAGCTTGTGTCCCAGGGGTGTAAAAAGTATCTAGGACAGAAAGTTACCCACACAGTAGTAAGAATAGTTCAAGATTATAAGGAGAAATACCTTGTAATACCTTTTGTCTTGCAATGGCACCTTAAAGGATGAAATGGATCCATTTTCTCAGGGCTCCTTTATGGACCATGTGTTAATAAAAACTGACTCCTACTCAAGTATATTAATATGTAGAGGAGTTCATATAGCCCTTTTGCATGCAGTGCACCAGATAAGCAAACAGAAGAAACAACCAAGACACCTATTTCACGTTTCTTTAATTGCCCAACTTTATGTTGGGCAGCACATATTAATATCCATTACTGATTAGCATAATTTCTCATGAGTAATGTCTAATGCATTAAAGGAAGAAATTGAAAAAGATTTGATGAAATCTGGAATTCAAAAAAGGCATGCCAATCCACACCAAACTCTTTGAACAAAAGAATCTCTTAGGAAAAAAAAATACTTGAAAAGAAAAAGAACAGGGAAAAGGAATTGAAAAGGAAAGGAAATTACTGCATGTTACTGTAACTGGGACAGATTTTTTCACAGGATTATTAGAATTTGGAGGAAAACATTATTATTTTCTAAATTGAATTGGATTATTTATTAGGGTTCTAAAAATTATTGAACCCAAGGAAGATTCCAACCAAATATTAGATTAGACTGGGAAATAATGTATATGAGAGAAGTGGTTCTGAGATAAATCTCTATATAAACATTACAAATATTAAATTCTCCTTCATGTAGCTCTGATCTGATAAGAAGAGCTTTACATTTTCCAAATACCTAGTACTGTAGTCCTAGTAGCTACCTATGGAGAAAAACTGTTGGTTACATTCTGACTGCAGGAAATGCTGAGTTCAGCAGAAAGAGCAGGGAGAGGATGTTATTTAGTCCTTATTAAGCTATATCTCACACTTCATTCATTCTTCAGAGGCCTTCCATATGAACAGATTCTCTATATACTTTACACCAGAAAATGTCATACAATAACACCTCCTCTGTAACATTACTCATTTTCCCAGTGTAGACAACAACCTTTCAAAACTGGTAAATGGAAATACTGAAATGCTTAGTTTGATTTTCTGCTGCAGAGGCCAAAAAACACCACCTTTAGATCTTTTCTTCCTTTAAGGCTTTCTAACAAGAATTTGAAAGAAATTTATAGTAAATGTTAGTACTGTATACTCACATTGATCATTAAACATGTCTGCATCTCAAATATCAAAAAATACAGTTATGTGTCAATGTGATTTCAAAGACAGCAATCAAATGTACAGCTGCTCAAATTCTAGTTCTTGTTATTAGTGTTTGGCTCAAGAGTGTTACAACCTGACCCTTCTTATGCTTGCTGGACATTTTCTCCATAAATATAAGGGATGAGGGAATTTTAAAGATGCATAAATTCTCTGAATTATAATTAGTAGGTGGAAGCTTCATATTTTCAGGATTTTCATTACATTTCAACTCTTTACCGAAGTAATTTATAAGCATCTAGAATTTATAAAGAGTACTATACTCATTTGACAAGAGCATTTTTTCTTATATACTGTATACGTAATTTTGTTATCAATCTTAACACAAAAGTGACTTGTTGTTCAACAATCGTGTTTGAATCAACTGTCATGTTAAAATTATCATAACTAGAAGCAGCAACTTCACAGGAATAACATCACGTGCCAGTTAAAATTGAGGATTCTATGCTGCATCTGTTCATTTTGGGATACAAGGCTAAGTGTATGGACAGATGCCACAAGTAAAGCAACAAAGCCAGAATTCTACACAACAAAACCACAGGAAGTTTTGTTCCGTATTTTCCCTTGTTTATGAATTTTGCCCCACTTCCCCCCCCCACCCCCCCCCCCACCCCCGCTCAGGTCATTTGGAAGAAAGAGATGGATTTCTTTTCAGTCACAATCAAAGTTTTTTGACAAATCTTAATATTATAGTAAGCCAAGAGCTTCAGAATTTGGGAGTTGTAGTGTTGCGGGGTTTCTGTTTTGTAGAAATACAGTAATTCTTTCAATCCCACACTGGGATCATTCCCAGTTTTTTGACAGAAAAAAAAAAAGCATTGTTGGACATGGGTTGGTTTGGCATTTTTTGAGAGCACATTCTCCTCAAATTAAAATCATTCCTAACAAGGTAATAAAATCAAACCACTTTAACTCGTAATATTTGTATTAAACTTGAAATCAGTGAATGACTAAATTCAACATCTCCCTTCTCAGGAAGGGTCACTGAACAGCAAGGACAGGACAGAACATCTTCCTCAGCCACCATCTCCAAAGTTTTGCTCTAGGAGGACAGCTCTACACAATCCATGAGCCTTGAGATTTAAGGATGAAGAGCACACATGGTAATTCTGAACAAGCCCTTCAGATATTGTTGCTAATTACCAACAATGTACTGCGCGAGGCCCCTGCAGGTGTGCTACATCAGCACACTGACAACCCACTCCACTTCACAGACTGCCTCCATCCTCATCAGCACTGTTAGACTCTGAGCACCTCATTAATGTTTGTGAATTCATTTCATCTCTGAGCTAAAAAAACACACCTTCTCCACCATGCAGACAAAGACTGGTGCTACTCAGTACATAAGCAAGAACTAATTTCATAAATACAACCACTGTTATAGTCATCACAGACTCTAAACTTCTGAAGAAAAATGTGCCTAGCAGACATGCTGAGTACTCACTGGGACCTCTGTCCTTGCTGACTTCCCTGAACGGACATCTCTTTGTACACTTGCAAGGCTGGAACAAAGCCTCAGCCATTGTCCATGTGTTACAATTTGACTACTTTGTTCCTGTCCTGATAACAATTTTAATTGTCATTATATATCAGAGAGGATAAATGTTTATTAACTAACATACATAAAGCATGTGAGGTTCTCAGAAGGATGTAGGGAATGGAATTCTGATAGTAGATTAAGTTTTGTAGGTTTCTCCGTCTGTGGATCCATCATTAGGTGACCATTTGTGTTAGCAGTTGTTTGGCATGAGCCTAAAGATGTACTGGCAATCCAACACTTCTGCTATACAAGGTTCCTGTGTACCAACACGGGAATTGTGAATTTGTGTACAAGCTGCACTGCCAGTATTGTGTCTGAGGAAACCTTTGTCAATTCTAGTGTGACTCAAAGTTAAAAAAACCAATTCTCTACACAAAGAAGTAAAGAATGGAGAGTTATGACAGAGGAAATATTTATATATCTAATTTTTATTACTGTTAACAGTGTTGTTTACTTGTGTTTCCTTTTACGGCAAAAAGGGGTTACTTCGTTTGACTATCTACTAGCCCTTTTAATGGGTTCAATACTTCATACTCTCAGCTCCACCTTTCCATGTATTTCCATCACATTGTCCTTTATTGTCACATGTAGAACAGATAGCAAGTTACATTTTCAAAAACCTAAATGACTTGTCACCCAGAAATGCCAGAAGCTATTAGTCTCTAAGTACTTCTGAAAAATGGGAGTTATATTTGCCAGTTTCCAGTCGAGCGGCACTTCCCCAGTCAGCCAGGACTGTTGATAGATGAGGGAAAGGGGTTTGGCAAGGACTTCTGCCAGCTCCCTTAATATCCTTGGGTGTATCCCATCCAGCCCCATAGAATTGTGGATGTTTAATTGGCCAAGCAGGTCTCTAACCAAGTCTTCTCAGAACATTGAGGGTTGGCCTTCAGTCTCCTGGCTCAGGAGGCTTGGAGCCCAGAGAACATCTTACTTTCCTATTAAAGACTGAAACAAAGAAGGTGTTAAGTATATTTGCCTTGTCCTCATCCTTTGTTACCACTATTCCCCTTGCGTCCAGTAGAGGAGGGAGATTCACTGTTGTCCTCCTGTTGCTGTTAACATACTTGACAAAACATTTCTTATTGTCTTTCACTGAACTGGCCAGTTGAAGTTCCAGTTCGGATTTAGCCCTTCTGATTTTTTGCTTAAATTTTTTAAAAATAGACACAGCTACTTCTGCTTCAGTCTCAAACTGACAATTTCTGGAAAGGCAAACCCACAGACTTCTCTATGGTACCAGAAAAAGGGATGTGGTCAGTATTTTACTATTATCAGTAATCTAAGCCTTATGGGAAACTGCACTTTTCGAGTTTACTCTACACTTCTACAAAACCCTGGTGCCAGCCTTCAAAGGTTACTAAACACCAATTTACTTGGATCAATGGCCTCAGTAAATGTCAATAGAAATAATAGCAAGGTAAACATAAACAATTTACCTAAGCTGAGAACGCAGCATGTCAAAAAACCAACAGGTTACAGGGTCAGCTGTAAGTCAGATTGCTACTTAGTATTAGACTGGAAAAAAAGTAAGTTCCATAAAGAACAAGGAAAACTGAAGTGCAGTGTCCTTCTATAGTTCATTACTAGGAAAATTAATTTTGCAACAATTTCAGATCAAATATTTTAAAATAACCACTTGTGTATGTAAAATCTTATTGAAGTCACATGTGAAACATCCTCTGGATTAGGAAAGCTTTGTTTTATGAATAGCATTGAGACTACTTTTGATATGAGTTGTTTTTTGAAACCTCTCCCACATTCTATGACTTATCGATACACTAGAAAAATATGCTTTTATTTTTCTTCTATCTATAGTTCTATTTATTTTTTTAATATATATTTAAATTTAATATTTTATGTCTTTACACATACTCATATTTCTCTTCTATCTATGGAGCATTCTTATTTTATAATTTCTTCTGTAAAAGTCACTATGTAACTATTTTGGTTCCAGTCTCAAAATATTGTGTGTCCGCACTAAATAATTATACAGATTACTCAGCTGGTATTGGAGATGGTCTTCTTTGACAGAAGTGAAATTCTATGCCTGAAAATAATGAAACTGACTAATAAAACCTTTTCTGGAAGTAAAAAAATGGAACATAGATCACAGCCCTATGCGGAAATAATGTATGTATATAAAATATCCTTGTCAGAGAAAAATAAATATATGCAGAATAACACTTTTTCCATATTTCAGTGTTGAGTAATGGGTGGCTGTGTTCTTCAGCAGTTGAGGGCAGGAGCAGATCTTCAGCTGGAGCTTGGAACTGGTCTATGTATCTCCAGGGCTTTGAAAGCAAGGTCAGAGCACAGCAGAACTAATGACATCATGTTCAACCTTGGCACCAGACCAGCTAAGCCTTCACCTTAACAAGCTTCCTTTTCCTAAAACTGCACGACATTTTATTTGTAGACTAAATCAAAATCCCCACTCTCCACTATCCCATAAGAAATACCTAAAGTAATGCAATGTTTCCGTGTGCTGCTCATCCAGTACTTTTTTTAGGTTTCTAAGTATATAAAAAAATTCCCTTATCAAACCTTATCCACAGTTAGTATCCCATAATAATATCTTTGCAGATTAAAACTGTACAGATTGAAAGTACATTTTTTTGCAAACGCTAAATGAAAAATATTGAATCCTCATACAAATTATCATATTGTTTTTAATCAGACAATATTTGAAATTCCAGTTTTATACTGCACAAAAATGTAAGAGTTTACATCACAGCTTGTATGCATAATTTTAATGTAAGAGGAATGGTGTGTATGATATTACTGTGAGGCAGGAGGACATCATATTGTTTGAGAAACGCCAAGAAAAAATTTCTGAGGCATGACAGGGTCAAATTAAAAAACAATATTGCTCATTTCAGGCTCTCTGTTCTGAAACACTCTTCAGATTTGATGAAGCAATGCAGTTTCAACCTTTACTGGGCTCTTGTACAATGGCAAAAGCTACACATATATTTACAGCAATAGATTACATAAAAATTGAGGTTCTATTCTCCTTAAGTGAGCCAGGGATCTCTGGCATTACATTTGGGCCACTAATGCATATCTTAATCATGAAAAAGGAGGGAATAATATAATGCTTCTGAAACATAATCTTTAATAATAATCTGAGTGCTTTACGAACATTAACTAATTAATCCTTCATGTTGTTCAGTAAGCAGTTACTACTAATGTAATCATAAGTAAACTGAAACACAGAAACTGAAGGCCAAAATTTTGCAATGGGCTAAGACAAAGGAGAGACATTTCCAATAGTCTCTTTGAAATATGGGTCAAAGAGCTAGCAGAAACTTTTTGAACCATGTAACATAGCACATATTAATCCTATGAGAGGTAGTGCTGTATGACCCATGATCCATAAAGCCACCTGAAGGGAAAAGAAATACAAAAATTGACACAAATTATTTACCATCTTTGCAATTTTGATTAATTTTGTGGGAATTTAGAAAGACTTTCCCCAACATGGTGATCTCCTGACTGCATAATAATAAACCCAACAAAAAAGAACTTTCTGACAGCTTTCCCATAAAACGTATATGCTTCTCTGTTGTTTTAGTTGAATTGAATATAGTTCCTCACAGTATAAAGAGTAAGTTCAGTTATTAAGCAAAGTATGTGTACAATTCTTTATTGCATAATGTGGCAGTAGTGTAGAACGGAACTGCACTTGATTAGGGGGTTGGCTAATTAATCTTTTTTCAAACTAGAAGTGATTTGTTGTATCCGTTTACTAGCACATTTTTCAGAATTTTTGTAACTTAGTTCTTTTATTCTAGTAGTTTCCACTAGGAAAAAAATCTCATGCAGGCCATGTTCAGAAAGCTTAAAAAGTTCACTGGCATTCCTTTGCTGGTCCCAATGTGAAAACCAAGACATAATGTTGCTGTGGGAGACGCTGATCTCTGCCAATCCACCTATTATCAGCACGGGAACTAAAATTTGAATCTCTCCCTAATCAAAATGATATAACGCAGTATTTGGGATGAGATTATTGTGTCACAGTTTCATTCTGCATATGAGTTCCTTGGTGCACTCACAGGAGACCAGAGCACAGATTCAGCAACGATTCTAATTCAAATTACTTTCTAATCATGAAAACTTCTACAAGATATTATACTATTTCATATTGTACCACATCTTTTAGCTATTTACTACATGAGGGAAAAAAAGATTATTCCTATGATCCAGGATTAGGGAGTAAGAGGACTAAATTGCCAGAAAAGGGACATTAGCACTTTATTCCATATCCCTCTCTCTCAATACCCAAATTTCACAATAGAATTATAGCTGTGGGATTTGAGGGAGAAGATGGAGTTAAAAGTTGGATAAGGAAGAAACAACAGAGCATGGACCTTTTGCTTTTAACTTAAATTATTTATAAGGAAGGAGAATTGGCTTTTATCTTAAGACAGATCAGTCAACTTGAAGGAGCATATCTGTGATCCCACAACAGAAAGAAACCAACATGTTTAAGCACTTAATTTTTCCTGAACCAGAGCTCTTCTCCCCCATATCCCTCTCTCAGCACATAACTGCCTCTTTGTCCCTCTGGAACATCGCCAGGATTCGTGCTTGCCTTGATCCTGCCTATGCTGACATTTTATTCATTCCTTAATAATTCTAACCATTTCCTTCTTCTTACTTTATCTCTGTTCTCTGAAACAAATCATGAGTAAAAATTAATTCTTCCCCTTTGGAAAAACAAACAAACAAAAAGCTAAAAGGGTAAAAGCAGGGTTTTTCTTTTCTCAGCCCTTCCTTGACACAACTGCAGATCATCCGTGTAACCAACACAAGTTGCCATAACCTCCCCATATTCATCGTTGTTTTCTTACTGTCTGTTCAAGTACTGGACTGTTGCAGAATTAGCAACTTTCCAATTCCATGTTTATACACGAAAATTAAGAACTGCCTATCAAGTTAAGTGCAAATACCTGCATTGTTCTGCTTTTAAAGTCCTTCATGACTGATGATGAACAGCTGGTAAGATTTGGTTCAGTCAAAAGGAACGAGACTGTTCATTAATAAAAGAGTAAATCTGGCACAGATCTAGCCTCCAATTTTCTCTTTGCTTGTTCCTACAGTGATTTATTTTGTTTTAAATCTACTTTTTGAACCATTTTTCAGTTTACCCCTTTCTGATTCTGAGCATTCAGTTCTGTTGGTTGTTTCCATCTTGGATTTTTGTTGCTGCAATGCATTACAACAGCAAGAAAAAAGAAAACAGTACAGTCCCCTCCCCCGAAACAAAACAAACTCTCCCCCCACAACCCTCTGTTAGTAGCTTTCAAACCCACACGAACATGTGCACACATACCTACTTGCAAACACTTTAGAAGGTAGGACTCTGCTGCTCTTACTGTATCATGCAAATATCGCGTTATTGATATCAGCCCACAGCTACCTGGCAGAATTCTCATTCCCATATGTGCTTTCACATGTTGAATCTCATTTACTTCCCTGTTCATCTCATGCTCCCCACTTCCTTTTTAATCTACCTGTCACTTTTGATGTTTTCAAGTGACACAAGACTAAGCACAAAAATGTGCTGTATGCAAATAAGTAAAAAAAAAGTGTTTAAAAAATGCCATAAAATTAAAAAGCAATAAACAGAAACTGATTTGAATATTATGGCTCCTTGTGTATCACTGTCATATTTCTGTTCTATCAATAATCACAGCATAGTAAATGTAGTTTCTAATTTTTACTGTTTGTCTTCTTTTAGGAAGAGGAGGGGGGTGAAAGTAAGAGGGAGGGCTGCAGACATATGCCAACATTCTTTGAGAATTTTAATTTAACATATTAAGAGAATTGCAGCCTCTCAAGTTATCTTTCATACTTCATGGGTCTGTCCCTTCCTCATGCGCAAAGAATTACCGCAGTGATATACCAGGAAGCATAACGTGAATAAATGTTAGAATAAAAAATATACTTGAGGATTTTTTTCTCACATATATTATTAAAATATAAATGCATTTTAATTACAAAACCATTTTGATAATGTATGTATATTGCCAAGTATGGTTATAAGTCTGAGTGAGATCAAATCTCAAATGCATGCTTCCAGCTTCTTCTCGGTAGTTGCAGTAGGCTAGTTACTCAGCCCTGCAATTAACTGTACAAATCCACATCAAAATATTTGGGGCCTGAAATAATTAACAGAACACGTCTCACAGAAATTAGAACAAGTGTTGTCTCTTTAACACTTAGTACAGCTGCCAGAAAATGAAGTAGTAAATTAAGAACATGTCAGAAGGAAAGGAATTAAAATGAAAACTGTGGGAAGAAGGGTAAGGGTACTTAATGGTGTTATGTACTTTCTTCTTCATAATTACCCTCTCTCCTGCTCTCAGTCCTCTGTGAAATATTGATATGAAGTTCCTTTTACAGAGTTGAAAAAGTAGTACTGTTGAACATACCTTCTATTCAGGAAGGTACTTCATGGTACTTTGAATCACAAAATGGTTTGGGTCGGAAGGGACTTTAGAGATAATCCAGTTCTAACTCCCCTGTCACAGGCAGGGACACCTCCCAGTACACCAAGCTGTTCAAGACTCCATCCAACCTGTTCTTAAACAATTCCAGGGAGGGGGCATCCACAACCTTCCTGGACAATCTAAGTCAATGTTTCACCACCCTCAGCTTGAAGAACTTCTCTCTAATGTCTAATCTAATCCTTCCTTCCAATTTAAAGCCATTCTCTTTTCTCCTATCACTACTTCCTTTGTAAAAAGCTTTTCTCTAGCCCCCTTCAGGTGCTGGAAGGCCACTATGAAGTCCCTCCAGAGCCTTCTCTTCTCCAGGCTGAAAAAAAACAACTCTCTTAGCCTGTCCTCACAGTAAAGGTGCTCCAGCCCTTTTATCATCTTCTTAGCTCTCCTCTGGACTCATTCCAACAGTTCCATATCCTCCTTAAGTTAATGGTTCCAGAACTGGACACAATACTCCATGTGGGGTCTCACAGGAGAGGAGTGAGTAGAGGGGGAGAATCAACTCCTTCAGCCTGCTGGCAAGGCTTATTTTGATGACAACCAGAACAGGATTAGCCTTCCGGGTTGCAAACTCACATTGCCAGTTCATGTTGAGCTTCTCATCAATCAGCACCCTGAAATCCTTCTCTGCAGGGTTAGTCTCACTCACATCATCCCCCAGCCTGTATTGGTACCGGGAGTTGCCCCAACACTGGTGTAGAACCTTCACTTGGCCTTGTTGAACATCATGAAGTTCACACAGGCCCTCTTCTCCAGCTTGTCCAGGTCACTATGGAGGACATCCCATCCTTCTGGCATGACAACCGCCCTGCTGAGCTTGGTGTCATCTGCAAACTTGCTGAGGGTGCACCCAATCCCACTGTCTACATCGTTAATGTAAATATTAATCATCACTCTTTCCAATATTGACCCCTGAGGGACACCACAGAACTCCATCTGGACATTGAGCCGTTGACCACTACTGTCTGAATGTGACCATCCAACCAATTCCTTAATCAATGAACATTCCACCCATCCAATCCACATCTCTCCAATTCAGAGAGTAGGATGTTGTGGGGGATTGTGTCAAAGGTTTTCCAGGATTCCAGATAGATTACATCCATTGCTTTTCCTGTGTCCACTGATGCAGTCAGTCCATCATAGAAAGCCTCTAGGTTGGTAAGACAGGACTTTCCTTTGGTGAAGCTGTGTTCGCTGTCTGGAATCATTTCCCTGTACTCCATGTGCTTTAGTATGGCTTCTAGGAGAATCTGTTCCATGATCTTCCCAGGCACAGAGGTGAGGCTGACAGGTTGGTAGTTCCCAGGGTCCTCCTTTGAACCGTTTCTAAACATGGGCACAGTGATGCCCTTATTCCAGTCACAAAGGAATTCCTCTGACTGCCATGACATTTACATATTATGGAGAGTGGCTTGGCTAACACATCAGCCAATTCCCTGCATCTCATCAGGTCCCATAGACTTGTATATGTTCGGGTTCCTTGGGTAGTCCCAAACCTGATCTTCCCCTACAGTAGTAGGGACTCTATCCTCCTGATCCACATCCTGTTGTTCCTTAACCCAGGAGGGTGGAGGAGAGTGGTTGTCAGTGAAGACTGAGGCAAAATATTGCTCAGCCTTCTCCTTGCCTGTTGATACGAGGTCACCATTTTCATTCTTCGGTGGGGGAATGCTTTCTTTAGCCTTCCTTTTCTGGTTGATGTAACTATAGAAGCCCTTCTTGTTATTCTTTGGTTACCTCAGCAGGTTCAGCTCCAGCTGCGCCTTGGCCTTCCTGTCCCCACCCACATACAACCAGGCAGTGTCCCTGTACTCTTCCCAGGTTCCCTATCCCCACTCGCACTGTCTGTGAAATTCATTCTTGTTTTGCAGTTTGACCAGCAGGTCTCGACTCAGCCACACTGGTCCCTTCCCTGTCCAATTTATTACACCTGGGGACTGAGCACTCTTGTGTTCTCTGGAAAACATCTTTAAATATTTCCCAGCTCTGTACTGCTCCCTTATCTCTGAGAACCATTTCCCACGGGGTTCTACTGACACACTCCTTGAAGAGATGGAAGTTGGCTTTCCTAAAATTTAGAATTCTTACTATACTCCTTGCCTGTCCCATACTTCTCAGGAACTTGAACTCAACCAATGCGTGATCACTGCAGCCCCGTCTGCCTCCAGTCTTGCCATCACTGATGAGCTCACTTGCACTGGTGACCGTCAGGTCCAGTATTTCAGCCTCTCAGATAGGAGTGTCTATTACCTGGGTTAAGATATTACCTTCAACACAGTCTAGGAGTCTCCTCGATTGCTTACAGCTTGCTGTACTACTTTTCCTGCAGGTGTCAGGGTGGTTGAAGTCCCCCAGTAGGATGAGAGCTTGTGAATGTGAGGCCTTCTGTAGCTGGAGGAAGAAAGTTTCATCAGCAGGTTCCCCTTCATCAGATGGCCTGTAGTAGACACCAGCCACACGGTTCCTTTTATTGACTTGGTCTTTTATTCTCACCCATAAGCTTTCAATTATCTAGCTCTTTAGGAAAAAATAACCACATTTTCAGGAGAGATAACAGTTTTTAATTTTTTAAAAAAAAATTAAAATGTGGGTTTATAACACTTTTTCCTTGTTATTCAGGCTTCACATCTCTCCTGGGTATAAATTATGGAATAAAAGTGTATATTCGATGCACTGTACATGTTCCAGTCTTCTAAAACTTTTAAAATATGGGTCTTTGGACATTAAAAACCAGAGCTGCACCAACAACCAGATGAGGTCAGGTTTGTTACTGACTTCAAATCAGATTATGATCCCAACCCAGAAGCCTGATATACAGACTAGTTTCACTAATGCTTCCTGGTGCTTGCTGCAGCTGGAATATTTACAATTTGATTCAAGTTATATTCCAATATAAATTCATATCAATTCATAATATAGAACGAATGAAAACAGCGTTCTAAGAACCCATCAACTTTGCTTCCTTTTCCTATTTTTGTGCATTTTGTCTGTGAAACATGAAAAGCAGCGACGACTAAATCTGAAAGTGTTGGCAGTATGAAGACACAGAAAATTTTGGTGTATTGGATTAGATTACTGGAAAAGCCTCTTTGAAAAAGTCAGCATAATTTAAACAAATTCTTGCTACCATTTCAACTTACTATGAAACAACATCAGGGAAACATTAATGAAGATATTTCTAGCTGAGCATTTAATGACAGTTGTGAGGTGTCTGTGAATAGATATACTCCTCACCATGTGACCATGAACTTCATGGATTAAACTTGGATGAACTTTCCAGAGGATTTTATGCTCATCTCCACAGACTGAAACCAAGTTCTTGATTTTTCAGCTCTATTTGCCAAACTGAATATCTATAATATTCTAGAGAATTCCATGCACTCTACCTCTATTTTTTTCATTTACTTACCTTATTCCTGTGCTGACATATCATTTTTCTTTTCATCCCAGATAGTTCCTTGTCCTATATATTTGTAATTAGGTATTGAACATGACTACCCACAGATCCATGAAATAACTCTGTTTTCCCACATTACATCAAAATAGGTGAACAAAATGGGGGGGCCATTAGTGAAAACTAGCTGCCTGGGGGTAATTTTTCTTTCCTTTGGGCTCTAAACTAGGATTTAATGGTTCTGTAGTCAGCTTCTGCCAGTGGAGCTCTCTGAAGGCAATATATAAGGAAAAATCTGAAGGTGAATGGGGAACTTGGTAAACTCTGTTGTATATACTGTATAAGAGTTTATAAAGACAAATATTTAGGCTATCACAGGGCCATTTAAGATAAGAATTATTGTAACATGAAATAGCGTATTGATTCAAAACATGTCAAACATTAAACAGAATTACTGAAATGAAGAGAGTTGAGTTTTTTACTAAATGAAGAGACAGTTTCATAAGTAGTAGCAGAAACGATGGACTTCCTTTTTTAAAAAAAAGCATGAGGACCTGGGTCTGTCTCTGGTGAAGATACAATTTCAGAATTGATGTTACAGATAGAGGTCCATACAATAAGCCAGATCATCAACAGTCATTAAGCCTGGAAAGACAGATTTTAGAAAACAGCTCCATCAAGTCAAGATTTATAGCCTCTTTTCCACTTTATCCTTACAATAGCTTTCTTAAATGTTTTTTTTTTTTTTCTTTGTGGCTCTTTAGATGATAAACTCTGTTTACTGGACAGCATCTCATAAATTATTTGAGATAATTTCAATATAAACCCGGGGATGAATGCCAGTTTTGTTTTGCTATGGAAGGCCTTCCACTTTTATTCAAGTTCTGTTGCCTCCTTTTGCAGACTATCCTATTCTTCTTCCAGAAGCAAATGCCTCAAAGACAACACACAAAGAAAAGTCTGCATTTGAACCCAATGCAAATTCTGTCACATACTGAATATTACACCTGTCAAGATGATATCTTATTGTCCTTATTTCTACCACAGAGATGTACTTAAATTCAAGCAGTTAAAATAAAATATAAAAATATTCTATATGACCATTAAGTGACATTCTGATTTTCTTGTCATGATTTTTGTCCTGTTTATAGAATCGTAGAGTCATTAATGTGGGAAAAAGACTTCTGATCTCATCAAGTCCAAACATTGACCCAACACCATCATGCCTACTAAACCACATCCAAAGTGCCACGTTTACATGTTTTTT
The DNA here is from genome assembly GCA_033556795.1 of Tapera naevia. NCBI lineage: Eukaryota > Metazoa > Chordata > Aves > Cuculiformes > Neomorphidae > Tapera > Tapera naevia. Next base: position 3,525,225 of record JAUMJJ010000092.1, on the reverse strand, counting down.
GAACAGTTCCAGGGATGGTGATTCTACCGTTTCCCTGGGCAGCTTGTTCTGATACTTCAGTAGATTTCCTGTAAAGGAATCTGTCATATAGAATATAAATGTCCCCAGATGTAACCTGAGGACATTTCCTTTTGTCCTGTCCTTGTCCCTTGGGAGAAGAGACCAACATCCACCTGGCTACAGCCTTCTTTCAGGCAGAAGTAGAGAGCAATAAGGTCTCCCCTCAGGCTTTAGGCTAAACAATCCCAGTTCCCAGCCACTCCTGGCAAGACTTTTGCTCCAAACACTTCACCAGCTTTGCTGGGCTCCTCTATAGCAGCTTTAGTGAGGTGTCCAAACCTGAACACAGTATTCAAAGTGCAACCTCAGCAGTGCCAGGTACAGGGGCATGACCTCTTCCCTAGTCTTGCTGGTCCCACCATATCTGAAAAATGCCAGGATGCTATCTGCCTTCTTGGTCATCTGGGCACTCTGCTGGCCTATGTCCAGCCGGCTGTTGACCAGGACGCCCCAGGTACTTTTCCATAGGGCAGCTTTCCAGACACTCTTCCCCAAGCTAGTAGCATTGCATGGGGTTGTTGTGACTGAAGTGCAGGACATGGCACTTGGCCTTGTTTAATCTCATATCACTGACTTTGGTTTATCAATCCAACCTATCCAGATCCCTCTGCAGAGCCTTCCTACCCTTAAGAAGTTCAACACTCCTGCCCAATTTGGTGTTGTCTGCAAATTACTGAGAGTTCCCTCAATCCCTTTATCCAGATTGTTGATTAAGATATTAAACAGAATTGGACCCGATGCTGAACATTGGGGTTTACCACTTTGACTGCTTCCCAAATGGATTTAATTCCATTCACCACAACTCTCTGGACTTGGCCACCTAGCCAGTTTTTACCAAGCAAAGAGCATACCTGTCTAAGCCATGACCTGGCAGATTCTCTAAGAGAGCAATGCAGAAGATAGTGTCAAAGGCTTTATTAAAGTCCTGGCAGATAGTATCTACAGCCTTTCTCCAGATGTGTCACCTGGTCATAGAAGGAGATCAGGCTGGTCAAGCAGGACCTGCCTTTCAAGTACTCATGATGGTTGGGCCTGATATCCTGGTTGTCCTGTATATGCGTGGTGAGCACACTCAAGATGAACCACTTCGCAATCTTTCCCAGTACTGAGATCATGTTCACAAGCCTGTAGATTTCCAGATCCTCCTTGCATACCTTCTTGTAGATAGTTGTCACGCTGGCAGGCCTCCAGTCATCTGAGACCTCCCCTGTTGACAAGCACTGCTGATAAATGATGGAGAGTGGCTTGGCAAGCTCCTCTGTCAGCTCCCTCAGGGTTCTCAACTGGATTTCATCTGTCTCTATAAACTTGTGAGGGTCCAGGTGATGCAACAGATTGTTAACTGCTCCCTCCTGGATTGTGAGGGGTTTATTCTGCTCTTTGTCTCTGCCTTCCAGCCCAGGTGGCTGAATACCTTGGGGATAACTGATCTGATTATCAAAGACTGAGGCAAAGAAGGCATTAAGTGCCTTAACTTTTTCATTACCCTTGATGGCAATATTTCCTCTGGTATCTGGTAAAGGATAGAGTTTCTCCTTGGCTCTCTTTTTGTTGTTAATGTATTTGTAAAAACACTTTTTGTTACCTCTCACAACAGTGGCCAGATTGAGTTCTAGCTGGGGTTTTGAATTTTTAATTTTATTTCTGCATGACCTAATGAGATCCCTGTCTCTTCTTCTAGAATTGGTAAACTCTCTTTTTTTCCTGAGTCTCAGCAAAACTCTCTGTTTGGCCCGGCCAGTTGTCTGCCCCACCAGTTCATTTTACAACATATGGGGATAGTCTGCTCCTGCACTTATACGATTTCCCTCTTGAAAAATATCTAGCATTCTTGGACCCCTTTGCCCTTCAGGACTGTCTCCCAAGGGTCTCTCTCAACTAATGTCCTGAATGGGCCAAAGCCTGCCCTCTGGAAATCCATGGTTATGAACAAGAGGTACAATTAAAAGCCTTTTTATTACAGATGTGGGGGAAAATTGGCTTCCCAGCTGTAAACAGCGACTCCTACCAGTAAAAGACACCTGACTGATGAAAAGCAACCTAGGAATATGGAAGAAGAGGACATACAGCCATCTCCCTTTCTCTTCCCTTTCCTAAGACAGTTGTTCATCAGAATTACATGCAAAATATTTGATTTACTTGAGGTTCCACCTTTCAGAACAATTTCTAAACATGCAGTATTCTCTTCTGAGAAAAAAATTAGAAAACTTTAATTGCTCTTGATGTTCTTCTCTTGGCAGTTTGAACTCAATTCCATCTTTCTAATTTGAGATTTATGTGAAGTCTTAGGATTCTGAAGAGAATATCTTTGGCACAAAGCATACTGAGAGACTTATTACATTACTAAAGTTTATGTGGAACAACTGAGTGGATAAACTAATGACGCAATGCTTCCTAGAAGGTGTAAAGAAGAATATGTTTTCACTCCTGTTCACACTGTCTTAAAAGTTCATAGATCATTCTAACAGTGTATTTTACTTGGTGTACATACCACAAAATGTGCAATGTGGAAAATCCTTTTCCAAATTTTAGCCGTGCTCTACATTAAAAATGCTGGGCTGTGCTGTTAGCAGAAACACTTGAAGAGATTCCAGCACACTTTCCCAGAAATGTTTCTGCCAGTTTGAGTATCAACCTTGTCACTCTTTGATATGTCAGGGAACGTACTTTTCCAACAAGCCAGTTATTTTGGCCAAAGCAGAACTATGAAGAAAAAGGCTAGGATTTTGTTTCATTAGTCTTTCTGCAGAAGCTTTCCATAGGTTGATATTGTCAGTTGTGTTAACCAAGAGTGTTCTCTGCATATTCTAGTGGACTACAGTTGACCCTCTAAAAAGGAAAACAAGGTAGGATTTCTCTTCCATTCTCATGCATCTCCCCAAAATTGAAATGTCTGCCTCAGAACTCAGATTTGATACTGTTCAAGTGTATGTAAGAAAACTATGTGCTTTAGCTGGACTACAAAGCCATTTAAATTATCACAGTGCAGTAAAAAATACGCATTAAACTTTAAATATTCAAAATTAAGATAGAGATGCAAAAGAATGATATTTTTTTGTGGGGTTTGGCCGTGACAGAGAAACTTTCAGGTTCATGCCCACAAGATATGAACTTAAGACATAGATGCAGGTTCCTCCCCACATGCATAGATTGTCCTACATGTGCATCCCAGGATTAAACTCTGGAAACTTTTCCATTCTGCATAAAGCAGATTTTTAGGAATTGCTAGGGAATTCCTAGGTGACTCTGCCATTGCTCAAAAGCATGTCTGCAACAGAACTTCAACATTGCAACAGTAAACATTAGACATTCCCTGTCATCTTGCAGAAGCCTGAAACATATTTTCAGGTTCCTCCTGAGAGACACAGCAATAATTGATCTCTACTCATAACATTCACAACAGCCGCTAATCTGGCATGGAGCTGCAGAAGCTAACCAGCTCTATGGCATTGCCAGAGTCCTTACTGCTTACAGCAGAATTAGGTACCAACTCCATTAGTTCTCAGATGGAGGGAAGTTGCCCTCTACCTTTCCACCCACAGGTGGTGAATCTTCTCTGTGATTCCCAGCTTTGGAAAAAAAAGTGGGTGTGGCAGAAGTATTCTCCATCCTCTAAAGCACTTTCTGAATGATAAAAAAAAAACCAAAAAACAACCCAGCTTCAAATCTCTCACCTGCTGATGTGAGGATAAGACACAACACTGAATCATAGAATCATACAACCTTCCGATTGGAAAAGATCTTCGAGATCATAGAGTCTAACCGCACCCATCCTCCGCTAAACCATGTCCCTCAAAAACTCATCCACTTGGTTTTTAAACTCGTCCAGAGTGACCACCCATTCTTCCTAATATCTAGTCTGTACCTCCCCTGGTGCCATTTCCCCTTGTCCTATCACCTGTCACTTGAGAGGAGAGATCAACACTCGCTCTGCCACAGCCTCCTTCCAGGCAACCATAGACAGTGATGAGGTCTTCCCTCAGCGTCCTCTTCTCCAAACTAAACAACTCCAATTCCCTCAGCTATTCCTTGTAGGACTTGTTCTCCAGCCCCTTCACCAGCCTTGTCCCCCTTCTCTGGACGTGCTCCAACACCTCAATGTCCTTCTTATAGGTAGGGGCCCAGAACTGAACACAGTACTCGAGGTGCGGCCTCACCAGTGCCGGGTACAGGGGAACAATAACCTCCCTTGTCCTGCTGGCCACTGGTACAGACCAAGATGCCATTGACCTTCTTGGCCACCTGGGCATACTGCTGGCTCGTATTGAGCTGTTTGTCAATCAACATCCCCAGGTCTGTCTCCTCCAGGCAGTTTTCCAGCCAGTCTTCCCCAAGCCTGTAACACTGCATGGGGTTGTTGTGTACCAGGTACAGGATTCAGCATTTGGTCTGATTCATCCCATTGATCTCAATCCATCGATCCAGCCTGTCCAGATCTCTTTACAGTGCCTCCCTTCCTTCAAGCAGATCAGCACTGCCACTTAGCTCGATGTCATCTTCAAACTTGCTAAGGGTGCAATCAATCCCTTCGTCCAGACCATTAATAAAGATATTGAACAGGACTGGACCCAGCACTGAACCCTGGGGAAAACGATTGTGACCGGCTTCCAACTGGATTTAACTCCATTTAGTACAACTCTCTGGGCCCGGCCATCCAGCCAGTTTTTTACCCGGCAGAGACTATTCCCATCCAGGCCAATGGCAGCCAGTTTTTCAATCAGAATACTGTGAGAAATGGTGTCAAAGGCTTTACAAAAGTCCAGGTACACTGCATCCACAGCCTTTCCATTAATCAGGTAACCTTTTCATAAAAAGAGATCAGGTTGGTCTGGCAGGACTTGCCTTTCATAAACCCATGTTGACTTGCTGTCATCATCTGGCTGTCCTGCATGTGCTGCATGTGCATTCAGTATGATCTGCTCCATGACCTTCTGTGATACCGAGGTCAAGCTGACAGGCCTATAATTCCCCAGATCTTCCTTCTGACCCTTCTTGTAAATGGGAGTTGCATTTGCCAGTCTCCAGTCGAGTGGCACTTCCCCAGTCAGCCAGGATCGGTATTGGGTCCCGTCCTGTTTAATATCTTTATTGACGATTTGGGTGAGGGGATTGAGTCCATCATCAGCAAATTTGCAGATGATACCAAGCTGGGAGGAAGGGTTGATCTGTTAGAGGGTAGGATGGCCCTACAGAGGGACCTGGACAGATTGGAGAGCTGGGACGATTCTAATGGGATGATGTTTAATAAGTCCAAATGTCGGGTACTTCATTTTGGACACAACAATCCCATGCAGAGCTACAGACTGGGGACAGAGTGGCTGGAGAGTAGTCAGGCAGAAAAGGACCTGGGAGTGCTGGTTGACAGGAAGCTAAACATGAGCCAGCAGCGTGCCCAGGTGGCCAAGAAGGCCAATGGAATCCTGGCCTGCATCAGGAATAGTGTAGTAAGCAGGACCAGAGAAGTTATCGTCCCCCTGTACTCGGCACTGGTCAGGCCTCATCTTGAATATTGTGTCCAGTTCTGGGCCCCCCAGTTTGGGAAAGATGTTAGGATAATGGAATGTGTTCGGAGGAGGGCAACGAAGATGGTGAGGGGGCTGGAGCACAAGCCCTATGAGGAGCGACTGAGGGAATTGGGGCTGTTTAGCCTGGAGAAGAGGAGGCTCAGGGGAGACCTCATTGCTCTCTACAACTACCTAAAAGGAGGTTGTAGTCGGGCAGGGGTTGGTCTCTTCTCTCAGGTGACCAGTGGCAGAACCAGAGGGCATGGACTTAAGCTTCGTCAGGGAAAGTTTAGACTTGATATGAGGAAAAAATTCTTCACTGAAAGGGTGATTGGCCATTGGAATGGGCTGCCCAGGGAGGTGGTGGAGTCACCGACCCTGGAGGTGTTTAAAGGGAGACTGGATGAGGCACTGAGTGCCATGGTTTAGATGATTGTTGGTGTTGGTGTTGGTGTTAGGTTATAGGTTGGACTTGATGATCTCAGAGGTCCTTTCCAACCTTGTGATACTGTGATACTGTGATACTGTTGATAGTTGAGGGAAAGGAGTTGGGCAAGGACTTCTTCCAGCTCCCTTGGTTGTATCCCATCAGGCCCCATAGGTTTGTCGAAGTCTAACTGGACAAGCAGGTCTTTAACAAAGTCTTCTTGGAACATTGAAGGTTGGCCTTCACAGTCCAGAGAACATCTTACCTTCCTATTAAAGACCAAAGTAAAGAAGGCATTAAGCACCTCTGCCTTGTCCTCATCCTTTTTTACTACTATTCTCCTTGCATCCAGTAGAGGAGGGAGATTCTCCTTGGTCTTCCTGTTGTTATTAATATACTTGAAGAAACATTTCTTATTGTCTTTCACCGAACTGGCCAGTTGAAGTTCCAGTTCAGATTTAGCCCTTCTAATTTTTTGCCTACATGACCTCACCTGCTACTTGTAGCCCTCCTGAAAAGCTTGTCCCCTCTTCCAAACTCATATTTTTTCCTCTTTTTCCTGAGACCAACACATTGTTAAGCCAAGCTGGCCTTCTTCCCCGCTACTCATTTTATGGCACATGGGGATGGCCTGCTCTTGTGCTGCCAGAATTTTCCTCTTGAGGAGCATCCAGTCCTCATGGGCTCCTTTGTCATTTAGAACTGTCTCCCTCTGGACTTTACCAAGCAACCTTCTAAACAATTTGAAGTCTGCCCTCCAGAAGTCCAAGGTGGCAGTTCTACTGACCCTCCTCCTTACTCCTCCAGCGAATGAGAATTCTATCATCTTGTGATCACTGAGCCCCCAGGCATCCTCCAACGGCTGCCTCCCCCACAAGGCCCTCCCTGTTCACAAGTAGCAGATCCAGTGGACACCTTCTCTAGTCAGTTCACTCACCAGTTGTGTCAGGAAGTTATCTTCCACACACTCGATGAACCTCCTAGACTGCTTCCTTTCTGCTATGTTATACTTCCAGCAGACATCTGGAAGGGTGAATTCTCCCACAAGAACAAGGGCCAGTGATTGTGAGGCTTCTCCCAGTTGGTTGTAGAAGAGCTCATCGGTTTCCTCATCCTGGCTTGGCGGCCAATAACAGAATCTCACCGCTATGTCTGACTTACTGCGGGTTCCACTGATTTTAACCCACAAGAACGCAACCCTATCGTTAGCATATTTTAGTTCAACACAATCATAACTTTCTCTAACATAAAGGGCAAACCCACCGTATCTGTTTCCTAGCCTGTTCCGCCTGAAGGGTTAGTAGTCACCCATGGCAGCTCTCCAGTTGTGTGAATCATCACACCGTGTTTCTGTGATGGCGTTTATATCATAGTTTTCCAGCCTTACAATGGCTTCCAGCTCCGCTTGTTTGTTGCCCATGTTGCATGCATTAGTGCAAATGCAATTCAGTTGGGCTGTTGTTTACATCCCTTTCCTAAGTGGAATGGGCTCAAATCCTGGTTGTCTGCTATTGGTGGTTTGTAACCTACCCATAACCTTTGAACTCTAGCTGCTACCTGGAGTGCTGTTCTCCATTTCCACTGAGGTTGCAGATGAGAGGCTCTCACCACCACACTGTCCATCAGAGCCTGAGGTACCACATACCAGATAAACCTGTATCTTGCATGCGGTAGGACATGCACTGTAACAAACCCTTGCTGGCTTGTACCTTTCATGAATCTTCATGAAATGCTGACAAGCACAACGATCACCAGCAATGAAATCAAATGAGATTTTAGACAGCTTTGACAGTTTTCAGGTCCTTTAGTGGCCAAATAGATGAGAGAGTTAAGGATGTCTGTCATTCCTGGGTAGTGGACTCAATACTAAAGTTACTCTTATACAATTTAGAGTTGAAATTATTATCTGTATTAATTAAAAAATACTAATACTGAAGTCATAGCTCAGATGTGTAATAATCTCGTAAAAAGTTGGAGCAGTCAGCGGACTCAATGTTTAAAAAATTATCATATGAAGTTAAACCAGCCTTTTAATAGATACAAAGTAGTTTGTATCTAGTCATCTTAATTTTCTTCAACCAGGATCCAACACAGAGAATCATATACTGGTGGTTTGGATTCCTTTGTTAAATCAACTTTTTAGAATTATTTTTTAGATGTATAAATATATGTGTATAGAAGCAGTATTTTGACAAAAATCGAGTCGAGTCTTTTCCAGAATTGTAATCTTCCAAGTCACCATTTATGAAAAGCGTATTTAGAGAACAGAAAACCTGCGTGAAATGCCTCAGAAAGCAACCTTGGCTCCTTTATTTCTATGTACTTTTCATTCACTTGTATGATCATTTGTTTAAAATACTGTTGATTATATTCAATTCCTTCTTGAAAAATTTAATCTTTTATTTTATTGAAGCAATAACTCCAGGCAGAAGTTAAACAGGGAGCCAAAATGAGCTCTGATAAAAATAATAATATTGAACATCCCTCTTTGCCAAAAAAAAGGAGTTTCTAATCTTTTGCATTTAATGAATTTATCCTCACAGGGCTGCAGTAAGAGAAGGCCATCCAGCTTTTTTGAAATAATTCTAATTCAGATGTCTATGCCCAATTAGATATTGGATGTTCTGTATTGTACACCAGGTACTGAGCAAATTGGGTTGACATACCCTCTGTATCTACTGATTTAAAAAAAAATTAATAGCAACAACACTTCTTGACCACTTTTGCCCTATCACAGACTTTGGAGTGCACTAAAAGCAATAGCTGACCAGTAGTATTTTCTACCCATCCCAGTGTAAAAAGCTGTGATAAACTGCAATAATAAAGGCTTGAAGCATTAAAATCAATACTTAACGGAATAATCTAAATCCAGCTTGTGTATGACTTGGGTATTGTTTTCTCTTGAAAAGAGCAAACGATTGATGCACAGCATCTTTTTTTCCCCCCAATCAGAGCTACAAGAGAGCCACAATAATGTGGTAAAGTTGCTTTGCTTGTATGGTGGAGTTATTACTGGGTTTTTTTCAGCCTGGTTTAGCAGGAGCCAGAGAGACATTGTGTCTCCCAGGGCTCTGTAAAAACCACGTTAATGGTATTCTTAGTCTTTAGACGCATTTGCACGTTCTCCATCTGCTTGGGAAGAGAAAAAAAACAGATTTCAATAACAAAAATTTTACAGTTCTGCCTTCGGGCATCAGAAAATGCATGTGATAAGGGAATAGCCATGAAATGCAATTAGAGCTTATTGACTGGAGTTTATAAAGGAGATGTGAAGGATGTGTGAAAAAAAAATCTAAATAAAAAAGCTAGAGTAGCATATAATGTGGCTATGAAAATGTGTTTTAAAGGATTGCAACTGCCACTAAATAACATGGTAAGAGGAGGAGGCAGCATGGGCGAAATCAATGGCAAGAATGAAGATAAGCAGTATTCTGCATCCAGAGTTTGGTTCAGGAAACATACTGTGCTTTGCAATTCAGTCACTTGGGTACATTCCATAAATTCAAAAAACATTCAAAATGCACAAATTCTACTTCTTTTCTCCTTCCCTTTTTCTCTATTGAATTGTATTTTTACTTCAGATTGGGTCACACCCACAATCAGTTTGAAAAGATAAAGAAAAGGAACATCCATACTGAAGTAGGGTAGTGGAAAAGTCAGAAATAGCAAATAGAATCTTTTTTTTAATATCTACTGTACTTATTCAAGGAATATTGCTAATTAGAAAACCCGTTTGACAAATATTGCATTTGCAGAGTGGGTAATATTTATTTTCAAAGTTAACCAATACAGAGGAAAGGAGAAACACATTAACAAATTTTCCCTAATAAAATGTACGTTTTGAGTGCACATAGATTTACTGGAAATTTTATGTTCGGTCATATGTGTTCCAATAACAGACCCAAAGCCTCTTGGAAGCTTTGGACAAAGTTGCTTCTTTCTTTTTCTTCTCCTTATTCTGTTCAACTGACCAGAAATGTCATTTTTCCATTTGCTTGCATAGAAGGCAAGGGTAAGGGGATCCTATGTAAGTCTGTTTTCCTACTGCTATGGGAAGCATAAGAATTATAACTTTCTTCAATTTCTAAAGTATTTAGTGAAAATCAATTTTTATTTTCTTCACTCTTGTCAGTAGTAACTCAATAGCATTAAAGTTAGCAGCCACCTAATTCCTAGCATAAAATTTATTCATGGGCCACCCATACTGTTTTATTTTTATGCCAATGTTGACCTTCAGCTGATGTTTATCTTGGTGGGAGTTCTGTCCTAGGTTTTTAAGCTTAAATGTTTTTATGGATAGAGATCATGTCGCTTTTAAGCTAAACAAGACAAACTATGCCAGTCTCCTCTCCAAGAGGCAGCTTCCTTCTACTAGAAATCTTTCTATATACCCATTTCTATACAAGTCATCTTTCTGGAAGAGAAGCATCTAAAACTACCACTCCCATATTCCAGACAACAGACTCAGGAATTCTGCACAGGGATATTAAAAGAGGGAGGAAAAAAAAAAATCAGAACAGTCTGGAAACCTGTTTTGATTGCTGATTCATAGATCCAAGTCTTAACTGTGCATTAAAGAATAAATGAGATTTTGTAACTTAAACTCAGAAAGCCCTGAAGTCTGAGTTTGATTTGAGCTGACTGCTGCTATTCAGGACTGAGACCTAGGAGATAAATCAATACTTACATGAAAATTCTAGTTCAGTTCTGAGTAGCAGGCAAAAAATTAAATAAAATATTGGGAATTATTTAAAAGATGATAAAGCAATAACAAAATAAAACCCAAGAGAGTGTAATTAAGCCACTGTATAAATCTTGTCTGCCTTTTGAATACCATGGGATACTAAACTTTCCATCCCAAAAAAATGAATAGAAGAACTGGAAAAGGTTCAAAGGCAGCATCCAAACTAATCAAAGCCTGCAGCACTGAAGAGCAATTACGCAGGCTTATCTTTATCAGCCTGAAAAAGATGCAAATGAGCATGGCTGTGTTTTATAAAATCATGGGTGGCAGAAAGACATCTGAAATGGAACTGCTACCAGTAACAGGGGTAAAATTTCCTTCTGTCTGGTAGACTGGAGCAAGACCACGTCCTGCAGAGAATATACCATACACACATTGTCCCATGTTAGTCTAGAATTTCCTCCCTTCCTCTCCATGTGTGGCTATGTGTGAAGCAAAATAGGACACAGCAAAGCAATACAGATTCTGTAGAGACAAATTTATGCAAAAGTATTCTTTTACTACTAATACTGTAAGCAGTCAAGGCATTAGCTGCAAGGTCAGACCCTTCTTCTTGATGATACATGCGACTGTAGGAGTTTCTTGGAGATGAAGCTAATTCTCCCACAGACATCTGTCTAGTATGCATCAAATATCTGAAAACAAGAGTGTGCTTATAAAAAAACATAGACAACAAATTTTCAAATATCTCATAAATATCCAAAGAGAAGAATCTCAAAGACTTCTATCTCTGTCAGATTTCTCCTTTCTTCCCAGAAAAGGCTGAAGAAAAGATAATTTTGAAGTGTTAACCCTGCCATATTATTTAGCAAAGGAGTTGACACATGGCCTCCTCCAGTTGCTAACCTAATTTAAGAAAGAGTCATCTCATGGGATAACCTTTTAAGTGACTCTGAGGACAGAGCATAAGAAAGAGATGAGGGATGAAATTCTGCCATATGCTGTAACATATGTACAGAAATATTCAATGCTTGCATTGCAATGAATTTATGTTAAGGTCAGGCTCTCCAATTTAAACATGCCACTATAAATCCCAAACTAAGTTTTACCAAAGAACAGCCACATTTAAATAAAATAAAACCAGGAGGGTTGCCCAATACTATTACTCTTTATAAAACCTAGAAACGCAGCTTGGTATCATCTTTTACATTTAAACTCTGTTTTCTGTTGCAAATGACATCAACAATGTTACAGCATCTGATGGTATAAACTATACCATGTAATGTGCCACATATCTCTTTGCATGCCTTTTGGACAGCATAAAAGATCTGAATTATTGCTGTTTACTATTTGTACCTAAAGACTACTTCTAGCCTGGAGATGCATTACTTGCTTTATGTTATAAATAGTGGGCAAATTCTGTTTCTACTCAGAAGAAAGTACAATATTTGGCTATTCAAAGACTTTATATGTGTTTAAAATAAAGTTCACGAGGTTCAGTTAATTTCATTAAAACTGCAGATGTTCTCAATGTTAAGTTTATAAAAAGATCTTTGTGGGACTAGGGCTGAAGATCTCAGTCTTGCACAGGTCTTCTAGGTTCTAGATCATTAACCACTCTGCAAAATCACGCTACAAATATGTACAACATGAAGTGGGAATATATCTGGAAATGAAAAGAAATTACATCTTATGTATCTTTTACGGAAGTACTCTAAAAGGAAATTTATGAAACTGCTCCTTGCATCTGAGTTGTTGTCAGGAATTTGAGAAGTCTCAGAAGTAAACTTTCTTGCTTTGTAACAAAAAGAAATCAAATCAAAGAAAATGCTGAGTACCTTCAGTTTTTAAAAAATATTCTCAGTTTGTCATGTTCAATCATCAAGGTAAAACAAAGGTAAACACAGCAGCCAAGAAATCAATGCAAAACAGTTCCAGAAGGCTAGGTTTTATTTACATAGGCATGAATATTAATACTATATGAAGTCATACTCAAATCGCAATAGGCTAGCAATTTAGAAAAAATATGTATCTATAGGAAAGTATTGCTCAGAGAGGATTTAAAATAATGTAACTTTCAAGATTAGGAAACCAGGTTGATGCATGTCTACGATCATAACATCAGAGAGGTACAGAAAGGAGAGTGATAAGAGGAGTGAGAAGTTGATTGCCTTTAGTTGCTGACTATTTTTCCTACCATGTCCTTTCATTTCATACCTCATATACAGAACCCCAGCAGTTATACCAATATAAAAGTGATTTAACAAATGCTAACTCAGGTTGCATCCTGCAGAAATAAGAACAAAAAGTGTCGTTCAATATCTAACTTGCAGCAACTCACACTTACTTACCCAACTATAACATATGCCTTCTTAACATTGAATTTATAACACTGTATGTCATACCTCATAATATAAACCATATATATTCCTCTGTATTTCTACCTATTTGCGAAACTGCTGACAGTTCTATTTCTTTGTCACCACAAATGTGCAACAAACATCATTTGTGGATAATGCACACAGACGTGTACACAATTTCAAAGCGTGCTACATGTATAGCAAATTGAAAAATAGTAGCAAGTGCTATAAAACAGAGAAAAGAACAGGGGCCCCAGTGTCTTAATTTCTAAGCATGGCATAGCTCTATGTTCACTGTCTGCCTCATTGTCCCTAGTTGTAGGCTGAATTTTATTTATTGCTATTTACAAAACCGTTGGTTCGGTGAGTATTAATTAATTCTTTTGCAATGTTATGAAAATGCTAAGCACTTTTACTAAGGGTTCAGGACAGAAAAATGTAATAATGCAATACATTTGTCCATCAGGTTTCTCTCCTTGACATGAATGTAACATAGTGTTAATTGCCCATATGTTATAGCATATGGCAGAATTCCAGTATCCCTTTATATACCTTATTCTTCGTTTTTAGTGTAAACAAATGGCACTTTCACAAGGGGATACTGAGTTAAATTGGGCCACAGATTGAGCGATATATTTTTTTTCTACAGCAGATAAAAAAAGAAACAACTGAAAAATCAAGATGGACTGCAGTTCCTTTTTCACCCCTGAATTAAAAAAAGACAACAATTTACAATACAGTCGTGCCATATAGGGCATATTCATTTAGCTCTTTTGTTAGTAGATTTTTAGAGATTTTTCTCCATCCACCTCCTACCAAACAAATAATATTAAATAAGAAGTAGATAGTAAGCTCTTTTTTATTCTAGTTGGTTGGTTTTTTTCAAATCCCTTTCAGGAACTGGGTTTTATGACATATTCTAAAAAGCTTGGTTTCAAAATTGCCTTCAAAATTACCTTAAATTTACCAGATGAATGCTCGTGCATTTCTTGTGCAATCAAAGTTTTTAATTCCGTTTCCATTTTAAAGGAAAAGGTGAAATGTTTGATTCTTGGTAGTTTTTTCTCCTACTTATATCTACACCATAAAATCACAGAAATATACCATAAAACTCTATTATAATTTCATAAAGAGGAATAATGGAGACTTAAAAAGTCTACAAGTGCAAATGAAAGTTAAATCTTGATTTGTGGTAGGGAACTACCCAGCAGCAGTCACCATGGCATCTTATATTTCAGATTTGTCATAAAGCGTGGGCAGTAAAATCTTGATTGTATTTTTATATGAAGTGAGAATGGCACACAGGTCAGATGGAGAACTTATTTAAATAATTGAAAACCTTGATTTATATAGAGTGCGTATTTTTGAATACTTCAAAATACAATCCTATGGAAGCTACAAATTCAGTAGGCTGGTATTCTGACCAGGTGTCTATTCTAGTGTCAGTCATGCATCTTACATGGCAAATAATTAAGTTCTGTTTCAAGCAAAAATGTGGAGACAAGTCCTTCAGTCTGAGGAAAACGTATTCAGAGAGAAGACAAAAGCCCTGAAAAAATGAGCTGGAAAAAAGTTAATTTCTACTCCCCTGCTCATTCTGCTGACCTGCTTAGGACATCTCTTGGCACTAAAGTTACTGTAAAGAACAACTAAAACATTTACACAGACTGAAGATCCTCCAGGGAGCAAAAATTTGAATCAAAATTAGAAATGACATCACAGAAAAGGCAGTTTAATTTTAGAGATTTTACTTTATTTTTGCTTCAAGAGTACACCAACAAATTTAGTACATAAGTCTATTTGATCAAGTCAGATTCTGGACGTGATAGGAGAGAGCAAGGCAAAAGCACTAAGGTTAGCAAATAAAGATACCAGAAATTTCAGAAGATTAAACAGTTGAATTAATTTAAATAAGCTTAATTAGTATATGTATAGCCATGTGAGACCATTTTACAGTGCACTTATACCTGTAATACCTCCTTCAAGTGAAATAATTCGTGACTGCATTGCAATATTTCTTTCTAGAAATTTATCTTCATTTCACACCAGAAAGAATTCACTGAAGACTACTGTTTTGTTCTTCCACAGATCATTATATTTACTGAAAAATCACACCTCAATTCCAGTGTAGTTCTATTTAGTTTTTCCTTTGGTTTACTAGACTTATTATGGCAACTTTCTGATAGAACATAGTAGGGTTACATTACCAGTCCCTACATAATTAAGAACTAGTATTAAATTACCTCTCAGTTGTCATTCTGTTGAAATAAAACAATGAACGTGGTTTGCATTTTTTACTTTAAATTATTTTTTCTGTTCCTTGAATCTCTCTGCTGAATCACCTCCGTAATTTCCATAACCTTTCCTGATGACAATAAAATGGATTAGAAAAAAAGAATTAAATGTCATCTTCCATTGCCTCTGAAAACACAGTACTTCCCAAATAAACTACTACTGAACTATTGTGAGGACAATCAATCTCTTTAGACTCAGAAGTTCTGTCTAAATATTTGTGATCTGCACATCTAAGATAGAAAACTTGAGAAAAACTGTAGTCTTAGTTTTCCATGTCTTTACAGCCAAGCATACGAAAAAGCAGGCAAAACTGAAAGAAACTTCAACAGCTCAATGGCGTCATTCAAAATTGGTTGTTTGAGATTCGTTTAGTAAAGATCTGAGCTCCTTTTGCTACCAGTGGACAGTATGTCTGGATGTAGTAATTTTCCACACAAAATCCAAATCAAAGTGGTGTATTTCATGGATGCATACATATAGATGATTTTTTACGATTTGCACAAGTATGATTTTGCTTCACAGGTGACACACAGCCCAGGTTCATGACACAAGCCATGTGGACTCCTATTAGCAAGTCTGCATAACATTTTAGATGAGAAACTTGTGTTCTGCATCTACAGAGCAAGCCCACCCTGATGAGTTTGCTGCCTTTGCATCCCTGGCTTCTGAGGTGGACTTGTCTTTTGGACAGAGCAGAACAAATTTCAGAAAAAAGAGATACAAAAAGATCATGAACATCGCTTCCAAAAGGGCAATTTTCTACTATCACATCTGCATTTCCATATATAAATAATATAAAAGCTGCATCAAGAGAATCTGAAAAGGCTGCATAGAAATTCAGAAGCTCTCATTGCATCCTGAAAAACACACTCCAAGAACTCCAGAAGAACTGGGTGCAAAAAAATGCATAAGAAAAGTGTAACTACCTTCCACACGAAGTGACTGCTCGCAATAACAGGAGATTAACATTCTAGGCTCTCTCTTTAGCCTCTATTTAAATGAATTTTATTTAAATTTAGTCAGCAAAGAGGGAAAAGTACAAGTGCAATGATCTCTCTGGAAGCAGTTGCGCCTTTGTACGTTGATGAATGCGCTAAAACAAGCTTATCTTTCTCTCTCTTTGGGGCATGGGAGGGACACTGTGACTCGTTGTATGCATATTGTAGAGGTGAATCTTTTTA
Source organism: Tapera naevia (assembly GCA_033556795.1). NCBI lineage: Eukaryota > Metazoa > Chordata > Aves > Cuculiformes > Neomorphidae > Tapera > Tapera naevia. Next base: position 3,508,714 of record JAUMJJ010000092.1, on the reverse strand, counting down.
TTTCTTTTTCAAAGACTTGTTACAATTATTCTATAGTGCAATATTTATTCTATGACAAATAGTTCCTTCATGAAAGAGACAAACAGCAGACAAACACTAAGCCTTAAAGCCACCATAAGGAGTTTATTTTTATACCTTTCTGATGTGATAAAAGCACCAGGAAATATCCTCTCTGATGTGTTTGACAGGCTAGTGTCTCTTTCAATAGTCTGAAGGCGCTAAATGCCTGTTAAGAAAATGCATAATGACTTAAAGGTTCTGTTCACTAATGAGCTGAAGGCTACTTCTAAGAAATCTAACAACTGCCAAAAAAAAAGCACGAGTGAGACAACATTCACTAGTCTAATTCAGAAATTTCAGAAAATAACACTAACAATAATGAAGATTAATTTTGAGAATACAAAAATAACCCACTCTTTTTTGTGTACCAACAAACTAAGTGTACTACAAACTAGGATTCCTTTTGTGTAATCTGAAGAATAAATCAAGCCTCCAACTCTGACATGCAATGTTGTGGAAGCATTATTTGCTTACAGTTGGTAGGAAGAATTGACAAGTAAGGAATCAAGTGAAATTTTTAATGTGCTTCTTTTACCTATTAATTTATGGAAAGGTCAGGTTTACTTTGCGATACAAAACTAAATGTTTGGGCCAGGTTTAACCACGGGTTTTATTCTGGACTATGAAACAGATTTGTAATGTCAAGAGAAGTATTTAAGCAAGATCAAAGGTAGCTCATGTTCCAACAGTTACCCATCTCAGTTGCAAGCTTCTGGGATGGTTTGTCACCCACAAAATACTTTTATGACTGAACCATGGAAACTGTGCTCTGGAACTTGTTATCTATAAGAATTACTTTAGTGACATAATGACAGGGCCCAGTTCTGCTCCTACTTTATCCCTGTGGAGAATTAGACTTTTTATTTATACTTTTTCACAATAACTTTTCTATGGTTTGCCACTGTTTTCTAAATTTTCATTGCACTTGAAAGTCCTTTGGTGTTGCCGAATCTGATAGGCATTTGGGCTGCTGTACTTCACTGCCTACAAACCCAAATCATTCTTTGTAACTTAAGTGTTTAAGTATTTTCTTAAATTCATCTGCCTCCTCTACCACCAAGAACCTCCTTACTGGTTTAAATGTCAAGACTGAAAAATTGACTAGTCATTTCTAAAACAGGCTTCAAATTACTAACTACAATCTATGACATTTGATCTATTACTAGAGGGTGTATATTTTATTTTCTGCCTTTTTATTCTTGCGAATTTTGGATATTCCCTGCCTCCATACTGAATGAATCATTTTCCTCTTCCATTCATACTGCCAGCATCTCTGTTTTGACCATTCACCATTATATACTTCCACCAAATATTTGCTATTCTACCATTAAGCAAAACAGAAAATTTTTATCAAATTTTAAGGGAAAAGTTAAGCTGTTTATGAATACACATATATAATTCAGGAAGAAAAGACTGTGCCCCTTTTAAATCAATAGGCACTAATTTTTTCAGTTTTAAACTAGCCATCAGTTTCTTTAGTTAAGGGCTAACTTATTCATTTGACGTTGGCTACGGAGGGTACTTGGAACGTAAGTATATGTAATAAGCCAATAATGCTGCCTGCCTTTCTGATGCTCTTGGGGGTATCTAGGTTCTGGCAAACAAATGGGTAATAGGAATTAGAAGGAAGGTAAAAAAAAAAACAGCAATAAAAATATAAATCACAAAAGGAAGAAAATCCATTTGGCCCTTGGCAGCAAAGACAACACTCAGCTAATCCATGCTGAGTGCAATCCAATACTCCTTTATATAATCCTGTTCTTGTGGAAGAAAATTAAAGTTTAATGCAATAACGGCTGACACAAATCACTTTTGTTGCCCAGAAGCAGATTAAAGAATAGTTAAAATCATACAAATCTAATTTCTTCTCCGTTGTTGTTTTTTATTTTATCCAGTGACGTCTTTATTCTTTAATCCACAGCATCATTTTTTTATTATTAAACATATATTCCCAATGTAAGAGAGATTTTGTGGTGGAGATGAAAGAAAATAGTGACAAACAAGAAACTATTAGTTCTCAAATGGTAAATGTTAAAGCTCTTTCAAAAATCCATAAATATTTCATAAGTTCATATGTGTCCTTGCGTTTAATCAATATGTGTCAAGGGGACTTTAAGTATAAAGGCAGTAAAATGCTATCAGTCATAATTGGCACTGTGCAGGTCACTCATGTTAGCTATCACTCTTGTGTACACATGCATTTGTCGTTCCACCATACACTTGAGAGCTGCCAACAATGGAACAAACTGAGAATTTCTGCAAGAGAGACAGAAATGAAAGAGCAGGAGAGAGGATCTTGGTCTTCCTTTTCATTACTCCAACTATCAGCTTTAACCTGATGTTCATCGGCAAACTGAACTGCAAAAAGCCCAAACAAAATAACATGAAAGCTGATCCTGGGCATATGCTCCATACAATAATGTCTTTCATGACAAGTAAGGGTTACAATTTATCTGAAATTTTGTTCAGACTTATATCTGTGTTGAAATAGGATCAGGTTTTTCATTTTCTTTACCTTTGTCCCCAGCTCCCACATACCCTCTGTCACAAGTTCTGTTGGGAATATTCTCTGCCTGTGCTCCATGTTAGTGGTATGCAATATAAATGCAGACATAGGTATGTGGAGAGAATGCAGGAGTCAGAGTACAGTTATCATTTTTCCCTGTAGAGCTACCAAAGAATTACCCTAGGTACTTGAGTTGAGAATTTTGTGAAATAAAATACGAAAATGGAAAAGCTTTATAATTTCTCAGACTTTCTTTTCACACATATTTTTGTATCAATATCTCTGCAAGTGGATGATCCATGTTCTGAGAAGGAAAAGTCTTCTGCAAAGAACTGAGGTTAACAACAAATCTTAGCAGGAAAAGATCTCTCATTTTCATTACATTTGACTCCCCTCTTTCAGACTGCAGGTAAGGAGAAGCCAATACGTTGTGGGAGTTCAAGGCACCTTCACAATTAGATTTAACAGGTTCTCCAAAACAAGTTTCTGAGCAATATATTTGTCCTGGAAAGGTCGCTTTGCCAGGAACAATAGAAGGAAATAAATCACCAAAATCTACAAGAAACCTGACACCCTAGAATGACTCTATGTGAAGAAAACAAAAATAAAAGGGTTTTGTTGCACCTTGGTAACACTCAGCTAACTCCTTGATAGAAGTTCTTTCGTATCATCTCAAAATCTGTTCCAACTTACCGTGAGACGTTAGTCCGTGGTCAGCTGCACTAATAAGGCCAAACTAAAAAGACAATTTCAGAACGAGTTCCTTCCTGAATTTCAATGTGCATGCCTATTTGAAACTGGGTTTCTCTCATTGCTATGTTAGTACTTGGGGTTTTCCACTCTTTTTAAATGGACATTACTTGTAATTGGGCACATATGGCCCTGATTCTCACTATTGGCACATGAAAGCAAATCTATAGAGAGTATAGATTTGTATATAGTTATGAGGAAATGGTCCTAATAATCAAGTTTTAGTTAGAGGTAGTGTATTTTAAAGGTCTAAAATAATTCTAATAGACAAAATAAAACGTGGTTTTTTTTTCCTCTTTAAGAACACCACAACAGAATGTGTTGTCCTGCTGCTATATTGTGATCTACTCTAATTATATGGGATTGGTCAGCAGTAGGAAAATACAATCACTGGTCTCTGGAGTGCCATTGGATCTGTAGGTCAAGTTCCACTTTGCTACACGGCTTGTATTGGCTTCCTCTATGTGTTGGAAAACATGTTATGCAGTGCTGAAGCGAGATGTGTGTAGGTATGTGTGTCTTCCCTAAACTGTTTGCAATCTGTCAGGCTTAAACTGAAAATGTTGTCATCCTGAATGCAGTAGTTGAATCCAACAGGTGGAGGAGTAAACCACGACAGTTTAATTGTACTGGGTGTGCTAGCATACCTACCTTTCAGTACAAACATGGTTTCACTTGATGTCAGCAACAAGGCCACAGACTTTAGTCTCTGTCCACGTGAACTAGAGTGCAAAGTTCCCACCTCCAATACACTTCATGACCTTTCAGGTGGTGAAACCTCTGACCTATATCCCTCTCATCTTTGCTGGTTCAGCTATTGGATGGTGACAACCTGTTAGACTCTGTGTCTATTCTAATGGTGGTTTAGTGCTTAATAGAATTAAAGTGTGGTGTACCTGTCCACCCAGCCCTAAAGCACTTTGATGGCTCTAGGAGAGGCTCTTTGGAAGAAATTGCAACTCACAGGTACTTGTTGTGATCCTATTACCGCCTAGTTCCAAGAGAATTCATAAGTTTAAGTGAAATATGACATCTATGCTCCATCAGTTCTTCATTACAGCTATTCCTTATGAAAATTCTAGCAGGTGCCTTCCTTGTGTTGGGTCATAGGTTGTACTAGATGATCTCAGAGGTCTTTTCCAACCTTGTAATACTGTGATACTGTGTGAACAAAAAGCAGACCTCCTAGTTAAAGAGCAAGTCACAGCCTTCATTCTGCTTAAGATTTTTCCCAATTTTAAAATACAAATATTTGGGAAAACAGATCTAATTAAATGACAGAGTATATTCTTCAAATTCCAGATTAGCATCTCATTTACATCAAAATGGCAGATTAGGAGAAACAAGGGAGTAAAAATAAGGGGTTAAACCACAAAAACAGAAAGAAGAATAACATCGACATGCAAATCTGACAGAATAAATATCTAGTAACTTATATGGAATACAATAATTTTCTCTTTTGATTAGATATGAATAGTAGTCATTTTGGTGTATGCTAAGACTTGTAACTTCTTTTCATTTTGCCACTATAAATTTTCAATTTTTTCTGGAATCTTGGAATTTCTCTTTCTATACATATGCTATTTAAAAAAAAAGGTCTATGTATGTGTTTGTTACTGAAGCTAGAAGCTAATTCTTAGTTATGAACGTAGTTAAATTCCTTTCAGTTTACTGCATTTTACAAGCTTCCTAGCATGCAAAAACATCCCTTTAAGCAGATCAGCTCTGCTCATCTGGCAAAATTAATGCCTTTTTTCTTTTGTCACAGTTACTTCTAGCTTTAAATCTTCTGTACCATCAAGATATTACAGTGGGATCTCCTGGAAAGAAATTAAACATTTCCTTGCCAAAAATTATATTAAATTAAAAAAAAAAAGGGGAGGGAAAGTTTAACTATCACTTCCACTGTTGTCAGTGGCAAAGATTTTGCTGAAATTTAAAAAAAAAAAAAAAAAAAAAAAAAAATACTCTTGGAGTAAAAATATTCTCAGTACTGCCAATCTTTCCCTTTGATAAGGAAAAATCCTTATAAAATCAGAATCCGGAGAAAAATAACAGAAAATTCCCCATAAAACTTAATACATCAACTCCAGCACTTCCTTTACAGCAGGCTACATGCAGAATCCTCACTCACTTTCAGTTAATAAGCTTTAAAACAGTCTCTCTGTGTGGTAATTTGACTGCAAAGTCACATTGACCTCAGCGGTGATTAATTGTGCTTGGTGAAGAAAACCTGTGGAAATTATAAGCCAAACTTAAACTGCAGGGGTCAAAATCTATTTAGGACACATCTGTGGAAAGAATAGACTTTATTAGGTACTGAACAACTTTTCTCATGGCAGAATTTTAGCCAAGAACATCACTCATAACCTGACATGACAAGGCAAAGAAGTAATAATATTACACACAATGACTAAGAAAATTTTGTAAAGTGTTGGTGAAATACAGTAACCACATGAACATATTACAGCAAAAGGAGACAATGATAATATGCTGCTAATTTGCTAGTTCATTACAGCAAAGTTTACTACATTTCTAAGAATGTGTCACTCATGACATGCCATTATTGAATTTCAATTTACAATAATAATCTAAACTGTAATAATAATCCTCGCTGTAATAATAATGTGGCCATAAAGTGTGCCACAAAACCACTCTGTTCCAATGAACTGCATAAATATCGCTAATCTCTAAATTATAAACAGAAGTATATGAATAGAAAAGTTAAGAAATCCAATGAAACCCTCAGAAAAATCTGTTGCCAGAGTTACTATAACAATATAACCACTTGGTGTTGGTTTAACTCTGTGACTGCTGCTGAAGTCACTGGGATATGTGTATTTAAAATACCTGATCCTGCAGCCCATGGCTCGCAATCTGGTATAGTCAGTCTTACATAAAACACTTCAAAAATAACCAAACATCCAAAGTTTTTAGGTGTTTTTTGTTGGTTGGTTGTTTTTTTAAAAAAATAACGAAAGAATAAAAATAAAGTCATGCGTCAGAAAACACTATATCACTGTAGGGCTCTGGAACTGTACGCTTTTTCCAAGGTGATAGTGTATAATCAAACTACAAGGTATTAGGGACTCAGTGAGCTTATCTTCTTGATCACCATGCTATTGAAGGACAAGTAGCAGCTATGAATAACAGCTATCTGCAGACTGATATCCAGGGCCTCTTTTTAAATGACTGAACTGATAGAATCTTTACACTCCTAATACAGAGACTAATAAAGATATTTCATAGGAAAACATACTTAAAGCAACCTAAACTGAGAAGGTATGCCAGATTGCAGTGAGCAAAAACACTTGAGGTATGAGGAAACCCCACTTCCTTTCTCAGCCTTGTTAAAATGTGAAGTTATAAAGCTCGGAAAGAAAGGTGTTCTGTATTTCTAGGCTATGAAATTTCCACGTGTTAGTTTTTTTAAAGAAAAATATTTCTTATCATGACATAAGCTTAACTTACCATCTATCGTGCTATGGTATATGAAGCACGAACTCAGATTTAAGATTCTATAAATGCTAACACATGTTATATCAACAAATCCATACTAACTGAGGGCCAAACTCTGTAGTTTCCACCCAGACAAAACACAAGAATAGCTGAAGTGAACACCACCTAAATAAAAGCTATAGGATTTAGTAATCTTATGCTTACTTTCTTTTCCCCTTGAATTCCAAGACAAACAGTTTTCATTTAATTTTCTGCATGCCGTGGGGAGATGTGGAGCAAAAGGGAGTAGGATAAGGAAAGAATTGGGAAAGGAAGAGTCTGAGTTTTAGAGAATTACTTCTATCCTTCCTCCATAGGCCATCACTACACAAAATCCACATGGCCAGGGAATCAGTGGTGAATGTGTGGGTGGAGCTCCTGGTAAACTTCAGATGACTCAGGTGGCCAGTAGCTTTCTTATGAAATTCATTCTTCACCCATTACAGCAATGAAATTAAGGTCTCACAGGTCCTTGTTCAATAGCATGATAAGGCAGAAGTCTTCAGTGTGCAGTCCCTAAGGCACAGCCAAACTGTCCTGTGCTCACTGGTCAGAAATGCGAACTTAAAAATACACATTATTACTAACCGTAGTAAAAGTCATGCTATTAATCTGCCACTACTATTCTATAGATCTTCAGTATTAAAACGAAATAAAAATCTTTCTTTCAAACAGGTTTTAAGGAAGAGGACTTTATTGTAGGGTTTTGGGACATAAAATAGCTAATCAAGCAGAAAATGTGTTCAGTAGTTTACAAAATGTTGTTTCATGTGAGACATATAAAAGAAGTGATTTATTAGTATTCTCATGGTTGTGCTGCTATATTATTCTTATGTTGTCAGGCATTCTGTAAAAATTTGTTCTGCTTCAGGCAATCCTTACCCTTGCTTTACATCTGTGGTTACGTACAGTTTTCTCATTATAAGTACTTTGATCTCTCAGCAAATGTTCATAAACATAAAACCTACATAAAGCAAAGCAATGACTACAAAAATCATAACAATAACAACTGTGGTTCCCAGATAACCCTAAAGTAAACAATAGAATAATAAGGAGGCAGGAGAAAAGAAACGTTTTGATAGTCAGTAGACTTTTAAACTGTTTTAAGCAATGATATTTTCACTTTCATTTATGTCCCTTGATTTTTACAGTAATCAGAAACCAAGTTCAAGTAAAATACTGCCATTGTGGAAAAAAAGAAGCAGCCTTTACAATTCAGAACTCCTCTTCCGAAGACCGGTAAATACACATTACTGAGAATATACCTAGCCAAGAACACGTGTGCATATATAAGGACTTTAATGTTATGTTCTGCAGACAGTTATCAATTTGAAATGCAAATTTTAGTGACATTTATTGTCAATTGTAGGTCAACCTTTTCTATTAATAGAGTAGATACGTCTTATCGTAGAGAAGAGTCTTGAAGCATGACTGAAATGTGGATCTGTGAGGTCTTTTAAATAATTAGAAAGCAGTCCAGAAGCTCGATCATTCTTCTATTATTTTTGATTAATTTTCTTTATTTGACATGAAAAAAAAAACATTATTCCCCATGGCAATGTATGAAAATTAGATTGGCTCGGTTTGAGCAGCAATCTCAGAATTAAAGCAGTTTTCTAAAAAGAAAAACTTGTGGTAAAGTGACAATCAGCCCTACTGTTACACAGTGAAGTTTTGACTATGGAAAAAGACAGGATTTCTCCAGGCTTGTAGACTAGCATAGTCCGGGCCTGCTAGAGACATTGTCTCATTTTTATTTTGGAGGGATATCCCTTTTCTTTCCCTCCTCCAGCTTCCTAATTTTCTCTTCCCTTTTGATATCTCTAGTAATTTCACCACCTGTAGGTAAATTAGAGCCCAGTGCTCCACACAAAGCCTTTTTATTCAAACAAGCTCAAGGAGGTGAAAAGACACCTGACAGACGCCAGGAAGGAGAAACCACTGAAAGATAAAGAGGAAGCTAGTGAAAATCTGTATCTTAAAAGGGAAGGATGAATAACCTTTCAAAAGAGGGCAGCATACTAGTTTTTATCATTTTACCTGTAATGCTTAGCAAGCTAGAGACAGATTGCTAACATAGACTGGCTAAGGTAGAAGATCATATAGCAAGCATAAAAACAAGAAAGAGAATTCCTCTCATCAGAAGTTATAATGTTCAAGAAAAACCTTCTCAGTTTTATAAACTGCTGTATGCAGGACAACTATGGTGAATCACTTTATTTCTAGTCGTAGTTACACTGTCATAGCCTCTCTCAAAGGCACTGATAAAAACAAATTGCAAATACAGCATTTATCACCAAGTGGCCTAGACAGAACAACTCAGGCCTGAACTGCCACTTCCAAGGTCTTTGGCAAGGTCTTTGGCGGGTGCCATTTTGGCACCCACTCTGTGACTGCTTTAAGTGTTTTTTTGTGCATTTCCTGCCATAATTACAGTGGATAAAACATTATGATCAGTGATTGTTTCACAGACCTAGCTGCTAAATATCAGACACTTAAAACAAAGTCAACACATTAACACAGAAATCTTTTTTGGTGATAAGCTCATTTTGCCCACTGTTCAACACTGACAGCACAATTTTCGGCATCTATTTTTGAAAACAATTTACACCTATTTAATTCTGTTTGGGGAAAAATAAAATTTGACTTATGAAAGTGTTCATTTGCTGTAGTCAGCTGTATACTTACATGTATTGATTTTCTTACAGAAATGTTAAGAGTTTGCCAGAGTCAGTATTTCTATTTTAAAATTAGTGGATTTATGGACTGAACTAGGAATATGGCTGATATTGAGGATATTGAACATTTAACTAAGGATGAACAGATTAGTTTCAAGGGCAAGTACTAAACAGAAGAAGATATGTCAACATTTGCAGAATATTACCCAGGCATCTATTCCTCAATGTGACTGGAAAATGCTCAATATTTAATGGCATTGTAACATATTCACTTAATAAATATTTTGTTTTTCAAATCAGAATCAGTGTAATTCCAGTCCATAGATGAAAAGTGAATCTGTTATTCCATTAACTGGAAGACAACATGAAAAGAGAGGCATGAAAATAATTTTTAGCAGGTTGTCAAAATGTTTTTGTGTACAACACTGCACATGTTTACTGTAAGGTCTTCCTTCAGGCCAGAATCTTTCTTCGTTACCATAGTTCTCTTACAGTATCTGTCATTTGTTGTATCTTCATCCTATAATCTCTCAAAAGACCTACTGAGACCCTTTGTAACCTTTGTTTTTGGGTTCCTTTTATTTATGAACTCTGCTAAAAATATGCCTAGTCACTACTATTAAAAGTCACTTTTTGCCAGCAGATATGCTAGCTTTCACCTATCTATGAACAGGAAAAAAAAAAAAAATTCAAGTAACTTCTATCTGGCTGTAAACCACTCCCAAATACCTCAGGGGGAGAAAGGAATAAATTTTCTTTAATGGTTGGGAAATGCTTTAAAGGTCTTAACAATGGGCATTACACACATAAAGAGAATGCCTATGAAGATTTTCATCTATTCCAATTACTTCATCATATAGATATGTATTTAGTTACATTTTATTTATAGTGCATTTCTCTCTTCAAAAAAAAAATGTAATTAAACTAGAGAGAGGTGATGACCCTAGCTCAGGAAGATTGGGGCTTTTTTTGGAAAATGAAATTATAGGCTTCCTGCAAGCATAGCAAGTAGGTATAAAGAATATTTTACAGAAATAAATTTCACACAAAAATGAAAACCAAACATGTTTAACAGAGCAAAAGAAAGAAAACTTTTTTCTTATCCAGTGGACCAAGGCAACAAACAATTGACTCTACAAGTTTCTCAGTCATCTCCATTAGGGACATGTCTATGCAGCAATTTACAAGCAGACATGAACTTGTTCTGCCTACATCACAGTCAGCTCAAAGAATCGACACACTATCACAGAATCCAACCTAAAATACCAGCTTCACCGAGGTGTTTATTACGTCCAGCTAGTTGATTAAGTCTGTATTGCCATGGTTTCTAGTTATTTTAGAACACAGACAAAATGAGTTCATGTGTACCTGAGAAAGACCAGCTGAGTGTCAGCCAAGGTTCAGAGGAGATACTTCTTGTGCTGGAGAACTGCTTATGCTGCTTTGCCACAGCACAGTCAACTAAGATGGCAGATTGGCAATGAACTGACCATTTTATTTGCAAAAGGTAATAAAGGAGCTGAAAGGAACAGTCTGGTAACTCATTAATCTGACCTGGATCAAAACGACTATCACATTATGTATATTCCTGTATACAAATTAAACCACCTCTGTTTCCTCAGATGTCATTTTGCCTGGTCATGAAGCTCAAGTGTGGGATTATAGTTAATCACAGAGGATGATCACCTTGCTGAACCTTTCAGCTCTTGGGAGGAAAGCTAAGAGACAGTATAGCTGGTATTATTCAGGGTGCTGGCCACTAAACACTAGATTTGGAGTTATATATGTGATGTACTTGAAAAAAAAGGAACAAAAGCAGCCTCAGAAATGATTTTAGTTAGAAAAATAGTCAAGTGAAACATGAAACATACACTCTAATAATGGTAAAAGTGAGTGCTGCCACCTACACACAGAGGTACACATGATATTTAGTACAATATAAATTAATCAGACCTGGTCCTAGGTCACCTATCCATCTGTGTTACCCAGATGGAAGAAAGTCAGTACAGTCAACCCCATGTGACACCTTCCCAGCTCACCTGGTGCGCACAGAGGATGTGCTGTAAACAAAGCAGAAGTGGAAGACCCTCCATATGTTGTGAACCACAGTCCTTGATCTACTGATCTGTCAGGGAGACTTGCAGTGCGGGCTGACTATTCAGCAAAGTGGGAAGTGGCTTAGAGTCTTACTGCTTCTGCAGTCCACTGCCATGTTAAAAGCAGTTTGATCTGGCCAGTTGATTTGATCTGTGCTTTTTAAGCCCCAGTGTAACATCCTGGAATGACCTCTGGACAAGTAAGAGTTAACCCATAAAAGAACACTTTGTGAATTAAACCTAGCATAAGTTCACCTGCTTTGCTTCTAGAGGATTAGATCTTTGCTTCTAGAGGATTAGATCTTTACAATGCAAATTCTGTCTGCAGACAGTCAAATGGATATATTGGTATAAGTCTCACTTCAGCACTTATATTGCTAAAAACAGTAGGAGAAGAATACTGCAAGCAGATTTATATTCTGTTTGGTAAGCCTCCAGGCCTGTCCTTGTTGAAAAGTCAGACCCAGTTAATATCAGAAGGAGCCAATAACACAGAAAACTAATATACAGAATTGAGTGAGTGTGAACTGCTCGATTCATTCTGGAGGAAGGTAGCTTTTCTTTAGCAACCTCTCCTCCATGAGAAGGCGGTGTAATACTCTTGCGGCAAGGAACAAACAGTAAAACAAATACAATGCCAACAAATTTCTGACAAGACTGGCTTGCATATTAAGCAAGGTGGAGTCCCTCTCTGAACCTTGAATAGAAACATTATTTTTTCTTCCACAAGAAGCCATGATCACTTTTTCACCAAAAGAAAGGTCACATCTTTGACGAAAGATTTGCCTGCTCATAATTACTGCCTGCAGTGTACAAACAATGAATTTTTTTAAAATGCTAACTGTGTTTTACTGGTACCCAAGGGATCCAACAATACAAATGTAATGTGGCCTAACCAGTTTGTCTTAACAAGACCTTACAGTGCTGATTTGAAACAGCTGAACTAAATCAACAGTTACCTTGAGCCAGAGGCCTTTGGAGAGCAATTAGAGTCAAAGCCTGGGTTTTGAACCCAATATGCCCTGTCAGTCTCAATGATTTGTGTTTGTTGTACTCAGCCTCATTTCCTGCATGAAATACGAGGCTGTATAAAGAGGAAAAATTCCCAAGATTAAAAAATATTTGACCTCAGTGCATTTGTGAGCATGAAAGTACACATGTCTAAATGACCATTTGGGTTTGTAGTACAAAGTTCTATTGATGTTGGCAGACTGAGCTTCCCTGTCTCAAAGCCACATGAATGGTTTCAAGTTTCAGCCAAAAAATGTTTTCCACATGCTTTAGTGTGGGCCAATTTATACAGCAGATTTTGCGGAGACTCTGGCCAAGTGCTTCATAAAGGGCTGCCTTCTTTGGGATCAGAGAAACCACAACAGACACATTGCTAATGCAATCTAATTATCTGCTTGAATATTTTTCCAGATGTATCCAATGTCTAAAAATACTGCAATAAAAAAGGTATTATTTGGCTTCTTGGACTGAAACAGTGGCATAAAGGACCTGCTTGTCTAGGGGCAAAGTTATAACAATGTAATTCTGCAACTGCCTTTGAATTAGTCAGGCAAAACCACACACCAAAAAGATAGGGTATTTGATGCCCCATGTTTGGAATTACCCTCTCGAAGAAAAACATGAGTAAAGGGGTGCGCTTTTTTTTTGTCAAAAATTGCATCTCATTCTCACAATTTCCTTCATTGCAGATCGCAATTTGATCTCTTCACTGAAATAAGATGAAAGAGAAAGACTGGGGAGTGGGATGTGGATAGTTGTATTGTGAGTTAATTTGGGGTTTGTTATTAAAGTTCACTAAAGATAGATCACTCAGTACCCTAGTTCCAGAACAGAAAAGGAAAAAAAAAAAACCAAAGCAGCTGCTTTCCCCCCAATTTGTGTTTAAAAACAACAAACTGGAATTTGTTATTCAAACAGGAACTGATGAGTCAATTGATTTTTCTGTAGCTCTATGTCTTGATCAAGGAATATGAACAAAAATACAGATGTCAGAATTTCCATCAGGGATAACAACAGTTTGCGTAACCTGCAGTTCTGGAAATATAGATCTATTTGTTAAAATTTTTTTACTTCTGTATTTTACAAAGGATTTACATTAACAACTGTGATAAAGGAGATCTGCCAGAAACAAGACTTCCTAATCCCTACAAGCATATTTCATTTTAGTATATATTGAAAAATCATGGTTAGTTTCATTTTTGTTTTAATATTTAACTTTTCTTCAATCTACCACCTAGTGGGAAAATAGCAAAAATAAAAAAAACTTATAATAACCTATTAATAACTTAATAATTTCTTTTCAGAGTATTCTCAATCACAACCACAAAAAAAACAATATGAACAACATCTGTAATTTCCATCAAGAACCACAAGGATGAGCACTAATGTCAAGATAACGTGACCCTAAACTGTCGCTGCTGAATCTGAACATATTATGAGAAAAATACTAAAAACCACACAGGAGATAATGACCAAGCAGAATCTGCTTTGGTATTTTTGGCATTTCTGTATCACTCTTGAAGTATTTGAAATATTTCCGTGCAATATTTGTCATGTGTGGTTTATATGAGGCTGAGGTTATGTCTACACCCATAAACACATGCATTAGAGGCAGTATTTGTGGCTCTTATGGTTTGGCTTATTGAATAAGGAGTGGCAACCGTGAGAGAGATAGATCAGTCCCAAACTCTAACCGACTAGAAAAGATCCTAGTAGTTTAAATCACTGTTTGTATATTTAAAAAGGAAAACAAACTTCATCATGCTGCCTGCTCTCTCTCACCACATTGACTTGCCACAGCTCAGCATGCTTACTTTTCCTGCCACAGAGCAAAATAGCTTTGCAAACAATTCCAAGAATCTGAGAAAGAGTAGAATATGGAATCTATACTTTGCATAAATTTTTGCAGTGCGATGACATATTAAATAACATAGAAGAGATTTTACTTCTAATATAAGCACATTTGAGTCCATGACCCCCCCAAAAAAATTAGTGTTTTCAACTTGTTAGTTAATATACAAAATATGAATGTTTTAAACAGATTTAATATGTTGCCAATACCTTAATTTACCAATGCAGGTGAGCAATAACTTGTTGAGCCAAAAAATTGTCTGTAACTCTCCTTAACTAAAATCATAGAATCATAGGATGATTTGGGTTGGAAGGGACCTTAAAGCCCATCCAGTTCCAACACGCCTGCAGGAACACCTCCCACCAGACCAGGCTGCTAAAGGTCCCATCCAACCTGACCTTGAACGTCTCCAGAGAGGGGAAATCCACATCTTCTCTGGGCAACCTGTGGCAGTGGCTCACCACTCTTATCATGAAGAATTTCTACCTAATGCCTAGTGTAAATTTTCCCCTTTCCAATTTAAAGACATTCCGCTTCATCCTGTCACAACATGCCCTTATAAAAAGTTCCTCCCCAGTTTCCAGTATCCTCTTTAAGTACTGGAAGGCGACTATAAGGTCTCACCAGAGCCTTCTCTTCTCCAGGCTGAACAACCCCAACTCTCTCAGCCTGTCCCCATGGTAGAGGTGCTCCAGCCCTTTGATCATCTTCATAGCCCTGCTCTGGACCTGTTCCAACAGTTCCATATCCTTCTTAATTTAGTAATTCCAGAATTGGACATGATACTCCAGGTGGGGTCCCACAAGAAAGGGAGAATCACCTCCCCCGCCTGCTGGACACACTCCTTTTGATGCAGCTGAGGACACGGTTGGCCTTCTGGTTTGCAAGCACACAGAGCTGGCACCCCCAAGTCCTCTGCAGATGTGCTCTCAATACTATCACCTCCCATCCCATATTGATACTGACGGTTGCCATAACCCAGGCGTGAGGCCTTCAGCTGGCCTTGTTGAACCTCATGAAGTTTACACAGGCCCACTTCTCCAGCTTTTCCAGGCCCCTATGGATGACATCCCATTCTTCTGGCATGACAACCGCCCTGCTGAGATTGGTGTCATCTGCAAACTTGCTGAGAGTGCACCCAATCCCGCTGTCTACATCGTTAATGAAAATATTAAACCTCACTGGTCCCAGTACCAGCCCCTGAGGACACCACACATCTCCGTCTGGACATCAAGCCATTGATCACTACTCTCTGAACATGACCTTCCAACCAATTTCTTATCCAATGAACATTCCACCCGACAAATCCATATCTCTCCAGTTAAGGGAGAAGGATTTTGTGGGGGCCTGTCAAAGGCTTTCCAGAATTCCAGGTAGATTACATTCATTTCATTTCCCGTATTCACAGTTGCAATCACTCCATCACAGGAAGCCTCGTGGTTGGTGGAGCAGAACTCGCCCTTGGAGAAGCAGTGTTGGCTGTCTCAAATTGTCTCCCTGTCCTCCATGTGCTTTAGCAGAGCTTCTAGGAGGATCTGTTCCATGATCTTCCCAGGCACAGAGGTGAGGCTGACCAGTCGGTAGTTCCCTGGGTCCTCCTTTCTACACTTTTTAGAAATGGGCACAATGATGCCCTTCTTCCAGTCACCAGACTGTAGGCAGGCTATAAATGAGCACAAAACGTTGAGAAGGATTCATGCATTTCTTTTTTCTTTTTCTCTCATGTAAGAATAGAATGTCCATTGAACAGTTAACAACTAGGTTGTTAATAAACTTCTTAAGGAGCAGCTCCCTATGAAATGTTTCAGTAGCAAGGAGAAACTACAGGAGACATTTAACTGATGAGTATTCCTCGGTAGATAAGAAGAGAGGATCAATGCACAGATTTGGTGAAAAGACTTTGCTATCAAGAATGTGGTAGCCAAGATAAAACGTGTCCCAGTATCCCAGTCCACCAAGGTGTGCTGAGTCTTGCTTACTCTGGAGAAACTTACCAAGTTCACAGCATTTACTTTCATTTTAGCAGAGTAAATCTGTCATTTCATTCAAGATTAGGCCTATGGGTAATCATTTAATCAGAACCACTGCTGTGATTACTACTCGTACAGAAAATTACGAATCAACAGCAGTTTCAAAGTCAGGATTACATAGATTAAATAGGAACTGCTGTTTGCTAAGAATTGAGTAAGAATAAATTATAGTGTCCTTAAATTCAAGGGAAATTAGAGAGGGAGAATTATTCATTCGGCCTTGCCAGTATTTCCTAATTTTCATTTCCTGTCTTCATACTTACAGTTAATGGCAAAAGTGAGAATTCATGAAATACTACTCCATGAGAAAAAGAGAAAGTGTCTAATTTTTACACATGGTCATACAAGAAGACACTTTGGCCTAATTTTACAACTTTTCTTTGAGTAATGAAGGTGTATTGTAATGTTTTATTGTATTTTTTTTTAAAATACTAAAATGACACTCTCCGCATCATTCCTACAGTGAATCATAAGGACTGAAATTTGAAAAAACGGTAGTTTATATACATTCTTCTTGAGAGATACAACACTGTACACAGTACATAAATACTGGCAGCTCCAGGTATAGTGAGACAAGAGGGTAAGAAACTGGGCAGACTGGACTACAAACTCATAAACATGCTTATAGGGAATTAAAGAAATTCTGAAAGAGTTACAAGCAATGTGTTGCATTTTAACAGACTAAGAACTTGGTATAATTTCGCATTCATTTTGATGAATGCACACTTCTTAATACAATTGCTACAATATTTATCAAAATAATGGGCTTCATATCTTAATTCTTTACAGTTCATCCTATGTACCCAGTTCTCAGGAACGAATTTCTAGTCTAAGTGAAAAGTGACTTGCATCATGACAATGAAATATTCATCCAATGTGCTTTATTTCAATACCCGCTAATTTCAGTGTAAGGCTCTTGCTTTAAATTCATGACTATATTTTCTTGTAACGAACCAGTTCAATTATGACTAGCTCAGGATTACTCTAAAATAGGAAATTGGTGAATTTCCCTTTATTCTAAAACCCCATATAAGGAGGCTTCAAGATCAAAAGGAATGCCTAAGTTGATTTGATGCTTGTCATCAAGGTTTCTCCACAGGATCAAATTAATTTAAAGTGGGTTAAATAATATTGACCTCTAATACTCTTTAATCTTTTTTATTTTCCTCCTACAAATTAAGGCGTTTGCATACAAAGTAACATAAAATATGTCTGTATGTAAGTCTGTGTATTCTTAATTTCTAAGTCAAGGGGAAAAAGAAATGCCATACAATAAGCTACTGGTGATAGATTTTTGTTTGGGTTTTGATTTTGGGGGGGCGGGGGTTGTGACTGTTTTATGCATACAAATAATAAGGTTAAAAAAATTTACACCTAGAGTGCTCACTTTGAAGTCCTTATGAATGTACAGCTATAAAATCTACTCCAACTTGTTTAATATCCAGGTTGTAAACAATTGCTCACATTGTAAACAGCATAAAAGCATCAATCTAGATGATCTTGTATTGGCAATGATATGAAATAATGGTGAACATGGTGTAACATATTTATCAATATTAAATAAGCCCTCAAAATGAACAAGAAGTGTTCTTTCTACATACATTACCTATTTTGTGTACTTAACATATTTTTTAATATGTTAAGTATACAAAGATGTGACAAGGTACTATTTACATATCAACTCAATTAACCTTTACTAGCCATGGCATTCAGCATTTCACTTACTATAACAGCATTTCTGGGCTAGATGGCAAGGGAAGGCTTTAAAGCTTTGGACACATGAAATACTAACTCCACTTTTAAACATCTGGAAATAGGTCCACTAACAACAGCACTTGAAGAGATATAAACCTTTTCACTCTCTATTATTCCAGAACCAATCTACTCAGCTCAGGCTGCAAAGCCAACTGCCCCTTAATTTCCAGCATCCCTGAATAAACAACCACAGATGCACCCTAAATGCTGCCATTCTCCTGTCAGTAAAGCGTTTTCTACCATTACAAAAGCCACCAAATGTCATGCCACAGTTTTAAGTAATTTCCCTCTACTTTTTCCTAATAGTAATAGTTCTGCCCTGTGCTAAAGCAACTGCTGGGGAAAGCTGAAAGAAGGAGATGCCACCTTTCACTCAGTCTTAGGACTGACTAAACAACCGTTCCCTGTTCTGTCTGTGAGGAAGCAGAAGGTTAGATGATACACCGTGTATCCTCTCCATCCAATGCAACATATTCCAAAGAGTTTCATCTCCTCTAATATCTGACTCATAAGGATATTGTACTTTCAGAAGGCCAAAGATTCACAAAAGTATGGTCTGTTGGATTAAGCTCAGCTGATAATCATGACAGTGTTTTTTCACAGATTGTGTATATATGAAAGGGAGAAAACTTTTTTGTCTCTACAGAATGATTTACCCATAACAACTAGAAAAAATCTTTTCAGAAGCAGAGTCTTGATCCGAAGTTCAGATGTTCAATTCTTGTTGAATAAATTAAGTTCCCAACACATTATTAATAAATCAGATGGAGACCATCCTGTTGCAAGTTCACCAACAAACTCAATAGTACCACTCTTTCACCTCTCCTTGGCAGATACCATGATTTCATTGTTCAAAACAGGAACTTATTGTTAACACTTAGTGTTAATAATACGACTACAATTGCATTTCTGGGACAAAGCTCTACAGCTGGTCCATTTCTTTGTTCTGTTCTACTATTCACACTGGCAAGAGGATAGGGAAAATATTAGAAAGCTTGAAGAAGGACTAAAGGAGGGCAAGTATTATGGTGTGAGGTTTAGAAGATCTCAATTTGTTCAGCTCTTGCAATACATATTGAGAAGTGTCTTGATCACTATGTGTAGGAACTCATAAAAGGAAAAGATAATTGATGCTGGGAAGATTTTTAACCTTTCTGCTTATGGTATAATAAAAATCAAAGGCTGGATAATGAAGTTAGATTAATCCAATTTTGAATAACACATAATTTTCTAACTATAAGAGGAATCAAGCTGAGAAAGAGCTAACTATGAAAAGTCAACATGACTTGGAATGTTTTGAGATAAAATCAAATAGCTTCTAAAAATACCTTCATTTATCTCTGGAGGGTTTTTTACATTTTAAAAATATAAATCAGCTAACATATACTAGACTCTGCCAGGGAAAGTTTAGGCTGGATATCAGAAAAAAGTTCTTCACAGAGTGAGTAATCTGGCCTTGGAATGGCCTGCCCAGAGAGATGGTGGATTCACCATCCCTGGAGGTTTTTAAAATAAGACTGGATGTGGCACTTAGTGCTATGATCTAGTAATTATGATAGTGTTGGTTTAAGGGTTGGACTTGATGATCTTGGAGGTCTCTTTCGACCCAGATAATTCTATGATTCTATGATTCTATGATATATAACCTATTGATAAATATCAGTTATGCTCTTATTCAGTAAGGTTATGATGACAAATAAAAATACAAGCTTGTTATAATATCAGTAAGACTGATTTCAAGAAGCAAAACCTTTCATTTCATATTATCTCTTGTAAAATCGGAATGAATTTATCATCATTTTGACACAAGCATGAAGGATCATTCCGATCCTTCACGTAACTCTCCTCCATTAAAAATCTTATGTCCTTTGTGCTCTTCATGGTCAATTGCATTTTGCACAAAGCTTTGGCAGGCTCAGAAACTTTCTCCTCAGGTGGCCCAAACGGTTTGGTGTCTTTGTGAGCAACATGTAAAACTGTAAACCCTTAAGGCAAACCATCCATATGATATTTCAATGCTCAGATACACGTATAAATTTGCATTTTTAGTATATGATATCCACAGGAGAGAAGGAGAATATGAATAAGCTTTCTGAGATAAACTAAGTGGCATTAAATTCACTTTCTGAAATTTCTGCTTCCTTAATATGACCTCTAAAAAAAACACTCAAGACACCCCAGCCATGGTGTCCTGGTTTGCCTTGTGGTAGAAAGGCAAATGAGAATAGTTTGTAATGAACTCTGAACCTTGTCCACTTTTCCTTCCTACCTGAAGACTTACTTCCCAGCAGTATAAAAAGAGCAGGCCGAGGCCTTCTCATTCTGAAGCTGCATTATAACTTCCATTAAAATATATCAGTGAAATGCAATGAGCCATCATGGTCCACACCATCATTGCTTTTGTATATGCTCTTATGCAAAAGCGCATACAAAAACAAATACAGAATGAACAGAACTTATGTGAACAAACGATACTGCATATTTTTGTCTTCACTCTTCCTTAAGCCCACTGCAATGCACTCTCTAATTTTTTTGGCTTCAAATGACATCTTATTCTGCCAAATTGAATACTGTTATCATATAGTTTATTCAAAATAGTGAAAGTGCATATGTTTAAAGGGTGAAATCATTTTGCATTCTTCTGAAGGAAATTTTCCTTCTAAAAGGTAGAAACTTTCAAAATAATTGCAATACAATATGTAAGGGAGAGATCTGCTCGTGTTATCACTTTCGTTTAGAGAGATTATCATCATCATGTATCCCACGTGTGTCAGGTAATATAACTGCAGCTTTTGGTGACTGTAAAAAGGGAATAGCTTTATTCAGAAACACCGATTTAAAACAATTCATAGGCACAAATTCTACACTCATTTGGCACCCCAGCAAACATGGAATATGCTGTTTATGGCAGCAAACACAGATCTTCGCTACTGCCAATCAACCCACAAACAATTTATACAACACCTGTCACATCACTACTTTGCCCCAGACCACACTGAAAGTTTCCTCATGACAAAGCAGTAAGCCACAATGCTTTATAGGAACATAAGGTGTAAGAAAGTTGTCATGTCTGTTTACGATTTCAACATGACGTTTAGTTACAGACACTTCTTTGAACCAAGCCACATATCATATTCGCTGTCCTTAAACCTTTTTCCTATTATGTCAGGTATTTGAGCAGTATAAGAAAAAAATTTATGTTTTTGCCTGGTCTTGCTGTGGACATTGCTGGCTGTACTTTGAAAAAAAAAATATACATACAGGGAGTAAATACATTCTTTCCTCCTTCCTCAAGCTTAGCAGTGTAGAAGCCTACACTCAAACCCGTAAGAGCATTGCCTTGATTATCAACCACCACAAGGCGCAGGATAAGAGCAGAAATATTAGCAATATGATCAAAAACATGTAAAGTAAAATCCCAGAAACACCCCTTTTGTCAAAGCAGAGACTGGAAACAGAGCTATTCAACTTTCTTCACAGTAAGGCAAATTCATTGATGTGAATAACAAACATTACCAAGGCTTCCAGTACCTGAGCTAGGTCAAATACCACAGATCACAGTACTGCCCAACCACATAGGTTCTCCTGTTCATAACTTGCAGACAACTGTATTCATTGTTACACTACAAATTCTCAGAGTGGCACATTTCTTTTCACTAGTAGTTAGCCAAACAAACAAAAAAACCCCAGAAGATTAAGGTATCACGGTGACAAGCTATAAACATGAAGTTCCTTTCAAAATCACCTCCAATCAGTGCCATTTGGTGCAAAGGATTTCCTACCGAGTAAACTGCCAGGTTTTTTTTCATGGCATGTTGATGCCAGCTGCCAATCGTCACCGGACATATGCCTCTCTGCATCATCAGCAAGATCATAAGTCAAAAAAAAAAGCAAGTGAACAAGGGAATCCTTTGTTTATATGAAAATAAAGAGAATATTTGCATTTATTTTTCTAGAGAAGGGAAGGCACATGCCATGTTTGTATGACATCTTAAAACCCACATGAACCTCTTAAAGAGACACATAAGCATGCTCTGAATTGCATGTTTCCCATTTCAAATATGGAACTAAAGGGGAAAGAAGTATCATAAGAACATCAAGTATTTTTTTTAAATTCTAGTGCTGTGTTTCCTTTCCACCTCTGAAGTAAAAGAAAAAGAAATAGCTATCATTAGATTTTCCCTCTTGTAAATTTCCTGTAATCAATTTTATATGGTAGAACTATGGTCATTATTGTTACCGATCTATCTTATAATTTCAAATAAATCGAGCAATGACAATTTTATAGTACATCCGTAATTGTGGACCAGACTGGAATTGTTCATACAAATTCCAAGCAATTATAAGGCTTTCTGGGAAACATTGGCAGCAAACACAGGATTAAATGCCTGTAACAGCAAGCCAGATGGGAAACACAGATAAAGAAAATCTCGTGGAACTTGAGTCTTTTTCCAAAACTATGGTATTATTTAAATTAACCTGGGACTCAAATACACTCATAGCAGATTAAAACGACTTCTGTTATGTGTAATAACTAGACTGTAGGTATTCCAAACATTCCTTAAACACCCCCCCCCCCCTTAAATCAGTGTTATATGCTCTGTAAGAATAGATGTAAAAAGATAACTCTGTCTACTACCTGTAAAGGCAAAATATCATAATTCCATGTCTTAATGTCATAACAGTACAAATACAATGTTGTGGTTTTATGTGGATGATAATTTCTGCCTTGAGCACTACTAATGAAATGTAATAGGAAAGGTATTAATCCTTTGAACATAACAGAGAAAGACCCTGCAGGCCTTTCTGATTTCCTAGCATACAATATTGCTTCATTCTCATGTCACTGCATTCTGCAGACCACCAGACAGGGGAAGGTCTCTAGGTGATGCTGGTGGGTACTGCAACCTGAATCTGGACTTAAAAAGGGAACTACCTGGCACAGGGGATTCCATTGTCTCATCTTTCCAGCCTACAGTGTTGGTGAGAAGAAAGGTGAGGGGTGGGTTATCTGAGAAGATACACTTTTTTAAAGGCCTGAATCTAGCAAAATAATTAAAGTCATAGCTTGTCACTTTTCACCATGACTGTTTTTCAGTAATACACTTTCAAAAGTATTTGAAGGCAAATACATGCTGGTTTATGGTTAAGAGCAGACAACCCCAGCAGGTTAGATTATCAGCCACCATTAATTCCTGAACTAATTATGTAATACCTTTTATCATCCAGTTCTGGAATGAAAATAATCCCAAAACACAACATTATATATATCTAAAGATAGAGTTGGATTTGGTGACCTTCTACATTGCCACTAAGAGAGGACATTCCAGGTTGAATTCAAAAATAGCAATATGAATTTCATTTAAACTAACACTGCTTTTAGTATTAGAGATCCTTTGCCTCTTGCTTTTATGTTGACATGGGACTGTGACAAAGGACTGAGAACAGCAGAGTCTTGGTAGCATCTCTCTGCAGCTCCCATTTCAATTAGACAAAATCATCAACTAAAGAGAATTTAATGAATATGTTTTTAAAACTGCTACCCATAGCAAATATGAATAAGTTACCCAGAATAAAATTTCCAAGTACCCTTACAACTTTGTGACTACATATCTTCCTCAACTTTCCCATAAGGGCCTTGGTTCATTTACTAATTAAGAGAAATGAGAAATTGAAATTTCTTCCACTGAGTTTCTTCATACTGAGCCAGGAGGAAGCAGAGAATGGCTACTATTTAAAAAAAAAAAAAAAAAAAAAAAAAAGTCATTATATTCACAGAATCACAGATTGGCTGATGTTGCTGTTGGAAGGGGCTTTTTGAGACCATACTCCAATCCCCTTGCTCAAGTAGTGTCACTTAGAGTAGGATCTGTCTAGTCAGGTTTGGAATATCTCCATGCAAAGAAACTCTACAATGTCTCTGGCAGCCTATGCCGATTTTTGATTTTCCTCACAGAAAAAAAATAAAAAGTGTTTTCTTGTGTTCAGCAGGAACTTTCTGTATTTCACTTTCTACCCAGTGTGTCTTCTTTTGTCTGTGGGCACTACTGAGAAAAGTCTGGCTCCTTCTTCTCTTCCTACCATCCATTATACACATTGAGATCATCCTGAGCTTTCTTTCTCCAAGCTGAACAGTCATCTGTCTTAACCTATTCTTATATTAGAGATGCTTCAATCCTTTATTCAACATTCTTGAGTCCAGTGCTAATTTGGACTTACTCCAATAAATCCATATTATGTGATTGGGAGCTCAGAATGGGACCCAGCACTCCAGATGGGGCCTAACCCAGTTCTGAGTAAAAGGGAAGTATCAGTTTCCCTGACCTGCTAGTGATGCTCTGCCTAATGCAGCCCAGAAGGCTGTTGGCCCTCTTTGCTGAGAGGCTCATTTACATTGCCAGCTCACGATGAAGTTCTTGTTCAATAAGACCCCAGGTCTTTCTCTGCAGAGCTGCTGCCTGCCGTCATCCGCCAGTGAGCACAAGTTCCTGAGGCTGTTACTCCCCAGAGCCAGATCTTGGCATTTTCCTTTGCTGAACTGTGTGAGATTCCTCTTTGACCAATTCTTCAGCCTGTCAAGATCCTCTGGATGGCAACAGTAACTCCTCCCATTTTTATTTTTTTGCAAACTTGCTGAGAGTACACTCTGCCTCAGTGTAGAGTTCCTTAATGAAGATGTAAAACAGGAACAGGTTTGGCATTGCTCCCTGAGGTAAACCACTAATGTCTAGCCTCCAAGTGGACTTTGTGCCTTTGTCAACAACCTTCTCGGATGAGACAATGCACCAGTTTTCGATCTATCTGCCTGTCCATTAATCCAGTATGTACCCTCTTAGCTTGTCCATGGGGGTCTTATGGAAGATGGTGTCAAAGGCATCACTGACTTGACATCATCAAGCATGACTTCACCTTAATGAATAATATTGACAACTCCAGAACACTTTTGTGGGTTTTTCGTGTGTTTGGAAACATTTTCCAAGAGTACATGCTCAATCACCCTTCCAGGTACTGAGATGATACCAAATGATCTATGGGTTCCCAGATTTTCCTTTTTTAAGATAGAAATGCCATTTATTTGCTTCCAGGTTTCAGATGTATTTCTCAGTTGTCCTTGCAATGACATCAGCCACCACCTTCAGTATTCATGGGTGCAACCTGTCAGGCGTAGACTTATGCATATCCAGCTTGTTCAGGTTCACTCAAGTCTAGTCCTCCCCTGATGGTAAATCTTCCTTCCTCCAGACCTTTCCACTGGTATCAGGGGCCTGGGCCAAAAAAAGGCATTGAGTACCTCAGCCTTTTCTGTATCGTTCTTCAAAAAGTTCCTTAACTGATTCAGCAGTGGGGTCATGTTTTCCCTAATCTTCATTCAGGAAACTTGTCCTGAAAGCTACAGGCACATCAACAGCAAAGGATCAGAATTTTGATTAAACTCTGAGTTCTGCACACGCAGTAAAAAATATTAAAATAATCTGAAAGACAAGAATTAACAAAGCTTGGTACAAAGAGCTTCAAAGCTAATTGAAGGTTGTGTTAAAAATGCAATAGTGACTATGCAGAAACTTTCAAAAGAAGTACACAAATTTGCATCTTTAGCAAGTGTCTTCAAGTCATAATCTGTAAAATAACTGGCTAATCATATAATAACAGTATTGCTGGTTTATTCCCCAGTATTCTTAAAAAGATGGTTTAATTCTGTCCCAATTAACATCAAACTGTTATGCAGTTCTATGAGGTTGCAGCTGCTATTTGAGATATGTGAAAATCTCATTACAACTCCCACTTTATTTGGAAAAATTATACCTATTTTCATAAAACTTGAAAAATACTTCCCCTTTTTCAGCTGAAGACTTGTGATTTTCCAGCTATTTTACATCCATTTTTTTCCTCAGAACTGGATATGTTTATGCTGCAGAGTGAGATCATTTCCTCAGTTGAGTAATATCTTTATAAATCCAATTATATGATCCAAAAGAACTGAATTGATACCAGTTTTGTGCTTAAAAGTGTCCCTTTCATGTTCTCCCAACTGGTGGACTATGTATTTCGACAGTATCGCAATTTTTTTCAATATTGAGCAAACTAAGAATGCTAAGAACACTTGCACAGTCTAGTCTATTCAGTATTTTCTAATTCTTTGTGCAGCAACACTACTGCTGCAGCTTTCCTGAATCACCATCAGGTTGTGGGACATCATTCTTGATTCACATTTCATTATCATGTGTAACAAACTGATTTTAGTAATGTGAATTAATCCGGGGGTCCATTACAAACTCAGATAAAAATGGCAAGTTGTCCTCCTTTTCAGAATTACATAATTCTTATGAAGAGTGGCAATACATTTCTCACACAGTGAATTTTTCCAGAATATTTATATTCCTTTTAAATATCTGAAAAAAATTTTCTAGCAGTTTGCTATGTGTGTACAATCAGACACCTCACTAGTAAAGCATCTGCTATGCAGTCACCTTTATCAAATTCAATGTCAAATCTCATTAATGCCATTGAATTACTACTATTTTCAAGTACAACCCATTAAAAATTATTATATTCCATGAAAATCTTCAGTGACAATGGAGAAGGTTTTTTTTTGTTTCTCTTAATTACTGAATATAAGCTTTTAAGATTGCATTGGTACTCTGTAATCTTCCATGGAAAAATGAAAGATAACTAAAATGTGAATTTTCACAATCTCTCCATCCAATAAATTTCACGGTATTCAATAATTTGGCCTAAAAGTCCCTTGAAATAAAAAAAAAAAAAAAATCCTCTATCCTCAGTCACTTGGTTTACAGCTTCCTGAGGACATGCAGCCAGAAGGGTTTAGGATGACTTGGTTATTCATCCATGTTTGTAGCTCTGTGGCCTCTGCTTTGGACACAGTGGAAATAAGTACGTTTCACATGCAAATTCCTACATTAAGTGATTCACAAAAGATCAGAGGAGAAGCAGTTGCTTGAGTCCTTCCCTTGGAACCGTGGTTCTGCTAACATTGCACAACCCTTACTTATAATTTCAAGAGATTTTTCTCCCTGAATTATATAAGTGTATATTCAACCATATTCATCATGGATAGGGAGTTTCATACAACCCAAAATGTCACAAGGTGTCAAGGTCAATCTTCTTCTTCAGATGGGTTTCTTTTCCTGCAGATTCCAGAGAACAGTTTCAATTGTGGAAGTGTTTTTCTGTTGGCAAGCCCATCTGAACATCTTTTTCAGCTATTGCTGCTTCTGCTGGGTTTGAAATGTAAGATGTTCCATATAACAGCCTACAGCTATGCCAGAGATGGATTCTCACTCTCTGATTTGCCATATGATTAGTACTCATTAGCAATGCTTAACTGTTCCAAAGATGATGCTGTTCCCAACTTCATCTTTGAGATTTACTGCTTTCCAAAATCTGTGTGAATGACATCCTGCACATGTGTAAGATCTGATATAAAAGCGCCTCACTAATGTGAACATTAACTTTGAGTTCCAATGCTCCTGATGTTAAGAAAACTGTCACAGGGTGTTTTCCATGTCTGCAGCCTGCAAATTTGTAGAACCACAAAATCTGGGGGAGAGGGGATGTCGTCTCTGAAGATTCTTCGTTTTAAACTAACCAAAGTGAAGTAGAAACAAATCCTGGAGTGATAAATTCTGGATATATATCATCAATAAACTAAAAGTGTGGGACTAATATGGAAAATTTTAAATTATACAGAAACATTGCATATCTCTTTAAAAGGATCAAAACACTAATAAAACAGTTCTTAACATTTTAGTGTTTTTACTGCGGCATAAACATTTTACTGATACAAGGACACAAGGCAAACAGTCACTTCATTTTAAGCTCAGAATGACTTTCAAACAAGCTACAGATAAAGTTGCTGACTTACAAAAGCTTTTATCAGACTTATGATGGATTTTACAGAAGTGAAACTCTATATGACCTGTGTGATTTGTTTTCGTTTCAAAGGTGGAGAGGCTTTGAATTTAAAAATGGAACTTTTTATTCTTGAGCCAAATGTAAACAATTTAACATCCATTTCCCATCCAAATATTTTAACAGTTCAAAAGACTTTATATGGATCTTATCTGTATTATGTATCCTGCTGATTGGCAGTGCCTCACGCTCCAAATTGAAAGCCAAAAATATGTTGGCTCTGAGCAGAGACAGGAAACAAGTAACAAAGAAAACTGGGAAATAAACATAATGAGCAGTTATGAAGTGCTGAAAACTATACTTAATGTTTGAATTCTTGTTAGTTCTTGAGATTTAAATGCTGCCATATTGGTTTATGTCAAGCACAAGCAAAATCCTTGAGTATTTTGTCAACAAGAAAACATAGTTATATTACCTTCAAAGCTCACATCTATTCCTGACCTGACTGATTCCTTACTCTTTACTGTGGCGCACTTTGTTATTTCCGGGAGAGGTGCAAATTGTATACAGTAGTCACCATTCCCAGGGGAAGTGCATGGATCTATTACTCACAGTTGACTCAGTGATTGAACAAGGTCAATGCTGAACTCAGTTGAATAACCCTGTCCTGGTTGTCATCATGGCTGGAAGCAGAACTGATGTACTTTTTTACAGCAGACAATGCAGATGTTGGAAAGAAAGATAAAATTCATTGTCCCTATAAAATGTGTTTGGGTTTTTCTTTGAAAGCCATGCAATCTCATATCTTGTTTATTTTAAAAGAGAAAGTTAACTAAGTATAAATAACAATTGCACATAAAAAAGGGCAAGCGTTTTCCTGACAAGTCAACATCGTAAAGTCCTAAATAGGTGAGCAGAATCAAAATGCCTACCAGTCTTGTAGCTGTTCTATAGAACATTGAATGTCAGTTCATTCCAATACTTTCTCTTTATTCTGTAATACTGGGAGGCATCTTTTCTTCCTATCCAGTTATTTTAAAGATGACACGTTGCACATTACATTGACTCTTTTTCTTCCCTTTCAGTATACTTTCGGCCCTATCAGTTCAAAAATTTCACTTTACTTTTGCAGTATCTGCATTTTTTCTCCCTCAGTCCTGTCAATCAAACCAATAATTACCTTCACAGCCTCAGATTATCAGCCATTTTGACTTTGCATCCTGCTAAGTGGAAGTCCAATTACCCCTTTTGAAATAAATCTATCAGGCTTTGTTCAAGGAGAGAAGGAGAAGAGTGCTTCTTCTAACATAAAAGGCTGCCAAACCATTAATCAATGTTTTACTTTCTCTAAATACTGGTGTTTCCTGGACTTAACCCCTTAGCTGGAGGAAGGCTGAGGCTAGTGGAAATTTCACTCTCCAAGCTGCTAGACAGTCTATTTCTTTGAGAACTTAAATTGTAAAAATTTATTTGCAAACACAAACCGCGTGTAAAATGTTAAACCATCAACATAAAGAGGTTCAAGGATTGTGATTGCCCTGACATGAAAACTAGAGAATTAGTGTAAAGAAGCAACAATATCCTATACTCAGAGGCAGGTATTATGCAAAAAACCCATGGATGGAAAGTTATGTAGCAGAGGAGGGCTCTCACCCCTCAAATGACCTCTTTTCTGCCATATACTTTGATACAGAAGAAAGTGGAAAGTAATCAGATGTTTTCTGGAGGAGAATGATGCCAGTCCTTCATTCAATATTCTAATACAGTTGCTGTCCAAATCACAAAGAGTACCACTAAGG
Source organism: Tapera naevia (assembly GCA_033556795.1). NCBI lineage: Eukaryota > Metazoa > Chordata > Aves > Cuculiformes > Neomorphidae > Tapera > Tapera naevia. The sequence continues at coordinate 3,478,809 of JAUMJJ010000092.1, read as the reverse complement.
AGTGGGAAGGATTAGAGTCATTCTTCCCAACACAAGTTTTCTCTTTGTAACATCCTTTAGCCAGCAAGGAAAATATAACAACTCAAATGTTTGCTCCTTGTTAGGTATTGCTACCATGTAACAAATATAACAATTTTTTACAGGCTGAACAGGTCTCAAGTAGCTTTCATGCGTAAATTACATGTTACTCCTACAATCCTAGTTACATCAATGGATATTTCATGTCATAATAGAAAAGCATGCGATCGGCAAGAACAGGGAGGCAAGTGCAGATAAGCTCCATATGTAAGATTCCTCTCTTTTTTTTCCCAGCCATATTTTCTCTTAAAATAACCTGAATTTGGAGTCTGAGTGACTTGTATGCTTATCTGTTTGTATGAGTTGTGTCCCTGTACTCATACCAGGAAACTTGATATGGTTCCCTCTCATGACTACCATCATGCTTCTACCTCCAGGAGGGACTGTTTTTACACTAGAATAGAATTTCTACAAAGGCACAACTTCACAGGTGTCACCCACTTTCATGCCTATACAAATGCTTCTACTTTATGAAAGTCTCATGTATAAATGTACATATAAATTTTTCTTTCCAGGTTGAACAGTAATGGTGGTACATATCTTAATTACATCAGAGGATAGGATGATTAAACTTAGAAACAGGAATTAAAAATATATTCAGGATGTCAGTAAGTAATCGATATGCTTTTCTGGAAAACGAGAAAAACCCACCTCAGTCAGTACAAGATTGTTCAACCCATTTAAAAATTCTACACCGTAATAGTTCATAAGGTTTCCATATTGTAAACTGTGGACTGAGAACAGTGTCCAGGTAAATATCAGGGCTACTCAACAGTTAAATTCACTAACATATGATCCACAGAAACTTCTACTGTGTGAGCTCTGCAATTTTAATTTGGTCTCAAGATTTTCAACATTTTGCTGGATTACACTTTAAAAAGTCTGCAATCATCGCTTATATCTCCAGGTTCTGTGAGAAAAATATGAATCATAATTCACAACAGACATCTTCCCACAACAGCACAGATCTTAGCTCTCTAAGAGGAGAAAAAATGTTGTGATTCTGCAACGTAACACTGAATTCTGCATATCTCTTACTTTATCTTGTAGGAGTCTCAGATCTGGGTGAACTTTTTCTAAACAACACCAACTGCCGCTTAAACTCAGTTTAAAGATACAACAAACATCCAATGACTGTTCTGAGTTGTTGCAGGGGCTTTTTTACTGTATATCATGCCATGTTTTGTCTGTAATTACATTACGTATTTTAAGTTGTTTGTTTTAATCTAAGAAATCTTTCTCCTTTTTATGGTACACATTTCATCTCAGAAAATCATGTTATTTTTGATTGCTCTATACTAGAAATGTTTTACACTTTGGGGGGTAAAGTCACATCTTCATTCTTCTGTTTTATTTCAGAAAGAACCAGAAGTTTTCAACTTAGTAAGTAGAAATCCCAAGGTAAGAAATAGTTGTTCTAATAGTGTTTTTTAATAGACCAGTATGTTCACAGAAAGAAAGCTCTGACTGACCTAACCTCTGTCTGTGAACTTTAGACAATTATGTACTCTCCTGATCTTTCTAGTAAATAGAGATTTAGCCAGATAAACTGTGGTAATTACAAAGCACATTCTCACATGCAACAATTGCAAAGAAGTACTTGACTAGAGACCAGCAAATAATATCTCATTTTGACCCCATAATTAGAAATGTGATTTATAGAATGTCAGTGCTCAACACCTTGGTTTCTAATAGAATTATGGGCCTTGCTGTTTTAAAAAGGCTGAAATAAGCAACAGATCATACCTGATTTTTACAGATAAATTCCTTAGTTTAAAAATGTTTTTAACTGACAGTTAATAACACGTTCACAACACAAATAAACTAGCGAAGTTTCAACCACTACGATTCAGAACAGAGTTTCTTCTCCTTCTATGAAGCACACTTCATAGAATGAAAAATTTTGATTCACTGTGATATTTTTAATTGACAACCTGTATATACTGATTATAGACTTCAACATGTGATTCTTATAAACATTCCATAGTTCTGATTTTTTTGCCAGATATGTTTGGAATATGAGTTGGAATCATCTTAGAAACAAGATTCAGACTACTTCTCTATGAATTTCTCCATCTCAGTTCTTTTATTTGCAAGATGCGCATTTCGTCTTTAAAACAGGTAGAATTTAACTAGCCACATTCACTCCAATAATTATGCTAGCAATTAAGTCCTTTTGGTGCACCCCAGAGCTATGTGGTAAGCATATGTCTCAGCTATGTGCTGCACACATATCAGTCCATATCATATAAACGAAAACACATAAATTCTTCTTAAATATCATTCCTGAAACTTATCACTGGAGAATGCACACTTAGCACATCACTCTAATTGCATTCTTTGTTTGGATATGAGAAGAGCAAACACACTGAAAAAGAATTACCATCTTTTTCCGATTAAGTCTGTAGTAAATAGGTTCTTGGATTGTTCTTTTTTTTTTTTTTTTTTGTGGCCAAGAGTACTCTAGGCAGCTACATAAAAAGTCTTTAGTGAATGAACTGAATGTTTTTTTCTGTCTTAAGTCTATTCTGGTATATCTGTCCGCCTTTTTTAAGGCTAGACTAGAGAAGGCCTCTTCTGGGAACTGTCTTCCTGGAGGTTGTGGTAGTCTTCATGGAATTTTGTTTAGATATTTCTGTGATTATGACACCTGCAACCTTTTGTTCTACTGAGCTAAGCCAGCACAGCATTGATCAAAATATCCTTCTTATGTTCTTGTTATGACATGGGACCCTGTTGCAGGAGACCTTATAATTTTGTATATTCTGAAGACAACAGGTATGAGCATTAAAAGTCAGTTCTCTGGCTCCAAATAAGGGGTCACATAGGACTGTATTCTTTCTTGAACAGCATTTGAAATAAGCACTTGTAAGAACAAGGAAAGCATACACTTTATTTTTTCCCCTAGTCTCCGATTATTTTTAGGTTAGGAGATATCGTGAATTTGATATGAGTCATGCATTTTGTAATCCCCAAGGAATCCCCTGTTCAAGTGCTTGCCCACTTTCCCTTTTGAAGTAAGCAAACTCCTTCGTTTGAATCAAAAATTCAACTTAGATATTCCAAAAAGATGATATTTTAACACCACCATGGGAGCAGGAAAAAGTTAGCAATACTAATAAAAGTTTTATACACGTCTTTAACATATTTTCACACAGTAATTTGCTATAATTAAAAACAAACGCACAACAAAAATCGTCTGTGAAATAATTTATCTTATTTCAAACCCAGGAACTTACAACCAGGACTGGCCAGAATTTTTTCAAACCATCCTATCTCTTCCATCTCCTGCCATCTCTGACCAGCTCTCCAAAGATCGGCAGTGCAATTTTCATTTATTTGTGAAGAATCAATGAAGTATCAAAATCATGGCTTGGTTTTTGTTAAAGAGTCCGACATATTAAAATATCCAGCATTTTCAAATCTCATTGAAAGATTTCCTCCTCATTATTTTTTAAGCACTTCTGTTTTAGCAACGGGTCTTCCATATCCCTAGCGCACAATGTTGACTCCAGTAATGAGTTCTGAAGATGAATCTCAACTTGGATTACAGTCACATTACCTCTGGGGTGATGTAACTGATAAACAAAACACTCTGTAAGCCAGTCATTTGGAAAAAGACATCCTTCAGTTAGTTAACAAAACAAATACTGCATCCTTATGATTCTGCTGTTGTACACAAGGAGCAAGAAATGAAAAAAGAAGAAAATGCAACCAACAGAAAAAATCAGAAACTTTAGGAAGCTTTTCAGTATCTGTTTTGTTTCTCTCCCTCAGAGAAATCAATAAACTAGACATTCAGAAAAGCTATTACTTCCAAATCATGGTTTAATTATTTTCCATAACTCAAAATTATTTAGATTTGTGCTGAATGGTACTATCAGATACAGCTCCAATTGAATACAAAATTGTCCATTACACCTCACCCCATTATATATTCCATTCTTCATGGGATTTTATTTCTAAAAAGTACATTATGGAGGAGAGGCCACCTTTAGGGTATAGTGCATTTCAAAAGACAATTAAAATAAACTCTTCAAGTGGAAATGCAAAGTGTATTTGTATTCTGTTAAGGCCTTTGGCCTTATCAGTCACAATGCACTGTATATAACAAGGTCATTAGTAATAAGCCGCATACAATGGAGAACATACATCAGCAGCAGAAAAACAAACATGAGTCCAAAAACATCACAATAACTTCCTGTACCTGTTCTTGTTTGCTTGCTGAGCTCTCAAACATTGTGAGACTCTGAAATACATAAAAGCTTAACAGCTTGAGTCAATATTTGCCAACCAAAGTGAACAATTTTATTTAGCGTGATGACTGGACCCCTTGAGCAAACACCTCTTACAGGCAGTATAAGAGCGGCAGGACAGCTTGCAAAACGACCAGAAGAGTCCAACCATTCAGAACATAGACTGCATCTGGGGAGGGTTCGGTGGCTGCTCCAAGCTTCTCCCACAAATTCAAGACAATTCATTCAGTTCTCCATCAAAATCCACTAGAATGCAAAACAGAATAATTTTATATTAAATTTTTTGTTTCCTCACTCTTACTTTGAGATTGTTTATCCTAGATTGAATTCCAGGAAATGAAACATTTCTGATTCCTACTCATACATAAACCTTCCAAACATTTAGTCATCCTTTATTTTACAGAGTTTGTCCTTTTAAACAAGTTCATTTGGGATGTGTGCTGAGAGGCACATAAAAAAATATTGATTTCTAACGACTTACACCAGGAAACATATTATAGTGGATGGGGAACTGCATCTGAAAGTCAATAAAAGGAAATGTCCCTTTTGCCCATGAAGTGTTGCCAAATGAAGTAATATCTTAATCCAATCTTTCTCTTGCTTCAATAAATATATTCTATAATTATGAGATAGACCAGGTGATGATTTGTCCTCCTTTTTGTGTTGTGCTGACATTATGTAGGATTATAAAAAAAAATATTCTTTTCTCTCTGTCAAGAAAATTCTACTTCCTTTCTGTTTATTAAGACACATATTTGGGTTGAAAAACCTCACACAATATGAAAGTGCTGATACATAAAAAAGCTTCTCAGTTTGGAGAAAAATACTTTCCTCCTCCATCAACTCATTTCACAAACATGCAACTTCCCAAATACCTCACAATCTAGGACGATAATCGGGGGGGGGGGGGGGGGGGGGGGGAGGGGGGGGGGGGCAGGGGGAGTAAGGTTTGAGGACCAAGACAGGTTTTTCTGACAGCAACACAAAGCATTGTGTGCTGGGACTACTAGATTAACACTTCATTCTCGCTTCCCTGAAGGAGGGCAAAGTTTCCACTTAATTCATTAACATGTGTCAGAGGCGACTCTTCATTCATGAAAACCAATGGCCAGAATAGGAACATTTCCCACTCACTCCACTTCAAAACCCAATATTCTTATTCAGCATCAATCACAGATAGGAAACACGAGGTCATATTTACTACAGAGTTGAATTTTTCAAAAGGGGAAGTTTCGTGTGTCGTGTGCCTTTAATGTATGGAACAAGGAATGTCTAAAAGTGAGCAAGAATAGAACTAAGACCAATCTAAGGGTGCAGGTGGCTATCTTAAGGATAATGTGGTGTTAGTAGTCTTATAAGAAAACATAGATTTGTGAGAACTGGTGGCTTTTATGGTTCCTCATGTGTAATACAGGAAAGAAAGAGTTTCAAAAACTCTATGATATTATCAACATATTTCATACATTATGTGGATGCATTATACAAGATATGAGGTGTTTTTTGGTGTGTAGCGACATAAGCACACTCCTGTGAAAAAACAGAGGCCCACATATTTTGTTGCCAACACAGGCATGCTACCCAGGCTGCAGCTTGCCATAGCTGAAAAGTCAGACTCTCAATTTCTTCATCTACACAAGTATATTTGCACTGGGGTTTTTTTACTGCTTTGCAATGGGTTTACTCAATTAAATTAATATTGCTAAAGTGAAAGAAATTAGGTGTGGAAATCTATTATTTTATAATTACTAGACTGCATACAGTCAGTTAAATACAGGAAACCAAATATTGCGAAGGCTGAATAAAGACAGCTACACTTGTTCTACAAATTCATGCCTTCAGATGAGATAAAAACACAGACCAAGATATCGAGTTAATTCCTAGATAACAGATGTAATACAGGTATCTCGGTGAGCGTATTTCCTTAAAAGCTGCGACAGGGACACAATTGTGTTCATTGACTCACTACAATCTGAGAAGCTAACAGTATTTTAAAAGAGCTGTATACATTGCAATAGTAAGCCTAAAAGTCATATTATTGAAGCCTATCTGTTTGATAGAAACAAGCTGATTGATTATTCTTTGAAAACTTCTGATTACAGTCAAATTTGTTTTTTACAATAATTTCTATATTTGTCTTTTACATTTCAAAGTGAGTGTGTATCCATTATCAGGACAGACACTGAGAAAAGGCCTCAGCCACTCAAAGTATTTACAGTTTTTTTTAAAACATCGTTTGATGCACTTAAGATAACCATAAGCAAATACTTTAAAATCTTGAGGTTTCAGTTAGGAAAGACGACTGTCACACTGAGAATGCAAGTCATTATTATGCTATGTACTGGACAAACATTGTTCTTCAACTAAATATGTTCATCCCCAAATCCATCAACTAGGTCAAATAATTTCACACAAATACATATCCAAGATGTGTGTATTTACTTCATAGGGGACATGAATATTCCTCTTTTGACTATGTTAAAGTAAAATTAATTGTATTTCCCTGGTGAGATAACGTTAACACATCAAAAGTTTTTCTCTCTTCAAAACTCAGTACCCCTACTTCCAAAGATCTCTTAATCTTCCCTGTCCATCATTTCAAGATATTTTAGTCCTAAAGAGTGACATGCAGAAAGGAAAGATACATTATATATCACATCTGATGAGTGAACTCTGTTACAGCATTTATCATCATAAGTGAAGAGAAATAGAATAACTCAGAAGTAATACCATAACCAATGCTGTCCATGAATTATCCAGTCTTGTCCTGGTATGCAAAGACAAAGGGTATAACAGAGATAAACCATTAGTCCATATATTGTTTTCATAAAATATCAAGGTTTTGGCTTTGGAAATGTGAAGGATCTTACTAGGATAGACTCTATAATACAGTAAACTCATGATTTATGAAACAAGCTCTTTGTAGAAAATACAGGATAGGTTCCTACTTAAAACAAGAACATGAAATAATTAAAATTTGAAACAGATCAAAATATATGGACAAAGAACAAATTTTTTTTGCAGATTTCACTGTGTGGTTTCAGTGAAATATTTTTTCTAGCTTTAAACAATCATTTTTTCTTTTGCATTTTAAAAAATTTAGAAAACATGCAAAATAAGAGGAAAAATCTCTCATGCAATTAAACTATAGGTACTTTCATGGATTATGATATAAAGTGGAAGAAAGCAGGAGTAATTAAACAGTGAAGTAACTAAACATCACGCACATTTAAGGATCCCCAAATTAATTTTTTATCTTCTGCAATTTTAGTGCTAATTTCCTAAGGATATTCTGACACTTGCAGATGTAGTTAACTTGTAGTTAATCAATGTGAAAAACATCTAATTTTTTAAAAATTGTTAATTTGATTCCAACAGATCAAGTGCCTGTTTACTAGTATGGCTTATAACAAGCCATCTATCTTCATACTGGTGTGCCCATGAAAAATGTCCTTTTGCCTGAAATACAACTTCGTATCTACAAGACTCGCTATCTGGTAAAAGGAATGATAAGCACCTGACCTTGCTCTTGTTTTGCTACACTTGTGAATGTCTCCACTGCTCTCTGCATAGCACACCCCAAGCACCAACCTCAAGCACTCAGAAGGCACCCCTACGGGGAAGCCCTCCTCGCAAAAGGAGGCAGTTGTCTGCCACAGCACTAGCAGCAAGAGGAGCCAGAAGGGTATAAGAAGCCAAAGAGCCAGCTCCCTCATCATGACATAGCCAGTAGCTGTGCCAGGTGGCACCAGGTGGAGAAAGAACAGATGAGGAGGAAGAGAAGGAAAAGTAGGAGAAGCAAGTGTGCCAGCTGGCAAGGCTGCACAGTGGGCAGGAGGGGAGGCAGGCAGAGGAGGAGTAGCAGAGGCAGACAAGGAGAGCCACATCAGCACGCATAAGGCTGAAAGACAGACGAGTAATGGGAAGGAGGCAAGCTGAATTTTTAGGCCTGGTGAAGTGATTCAGCTGGGCTTGTTTGGTAGCATTGTCTAAAGAAACAGTTTTATCTATTTGCTTCTGACATACGGTTATCGCAAACATCAATTCCATATTCGTAGAGCTCACAGGCTCAGTCTCTCTGTCTACAACCTCTCTCTATCTCCTACCTTCTTCTTTGTTGGCTCTTCTTGATTTGCACTACAAGGAAATACTCAGCAACTGAAGATCAACATTTTGATTGCCTCACACTGAAGGCTCATTTCCCATATGATAGTACTATATTTTGTCCTCCCAGTGTGAATTTAACTCTCTACTGTTTAGTTTCTTCTCACAAAAAAAAAAAAAAAAAAAAAAGAAAATTAAAAATCACAGCCATATTTCTTATGTGTAAATCCTAAAGACCTGGAAGACTGTCCCTGGGGAGAGGAGGAGGAAAACAAGACTTGCTTCAGTTTCCAATACTCTGTAGAATAGTCCAAGCTAGCACATACGTGGCTTTCATTGTGCAGCTCAGGTGATACTATCAATCACTGAAAGGGAGTGACAGTGTTTCCAAAGTTCACACCCCTATACATTACCTGCCTGGGAATCAAAACCACAGAAGCTTAATACCACAAATTCTTTGTATAAGACTAAAATCAAATGCAACATTTAAGAAAACAATTCTAAAATACGTCAAGTACTTATATTTTACCAGGTAGTTAAGATTTGAATTATATTCAATTATATCCCATGTGCCTTCCAGCATTACTTGGATTTCCAACTTTTCCATGAGGTAGTAGCACTGCTGCTGCCATGTGAAGTCACAAGGTCTCTCCTTTTGGCAGTGCATTAGCTCTTATCCTGTTCTTGCCAGAGAGAGCCTCAGGAACAGATTGCCTGTAAGTCCATTCATATATTCTGCCTCCCACCCTGGACCTGTGGAAATTCTTTCTTCTCCCCAGTATCCCTCCATCAGAAATGGGTTCAGAACACTAGTGGACATTCACTGGAGGCATCACTTATATTCATTGTCAAACATTTCCACCACAATGCTTTCTCTGTATGAATTTCTGTTTAAAGACTCCCTTCTAATATCTATATGCATGTGCACAGAACTGATTTTATTTAGTTATTTTTGACCTAGAGGTTTATGTGCTAGGCTCTGCTAATGTTGTCAGCCTTGACGTATGCATGCACATCAAGTGTGGAGGATTTTTAGCCACAGGCTAACGAGTCTTTCTACCCAGATCCTCTCCACCAATATTAGCCAAATAAAAGCATCATTTACATAAATGGTGCTCCAAGACTTACTCTGATACTACCAAAATTTCTAGAAATAAGACTCAAAAAAGCCAAACAAGAAAACAAGGCCCATAGTGCCTTCCTAAAGTGGTTACTTACTTACTTCACTTTGTCAATGGATTCTGTACAGTCACAGCAACGTAGTCAGCAGAGAGAAATATTTGGCACTTACAACAGCTTCCGAAACAAGAGCATCTTTCCGAAGGGGAATAATGTTACCTTTTTACATAGGTACTTATTTGAAGTCCAAAAACAAACAGAAGTGTTGATTAGCCAACAACATACTGCTTTTCAAAAGATTACTTCATCTATATAGTTTGTTTTGATAGCCACTAAGACTGACACGACTAAGACTAATCATGCCTTAGTCTGGTTATCGAATCAATCGAGTATAGCAGTTCTGAAATCTTTCTATGCCCTACAAGATATACTCATCCATTTACATCATTGCCTTATGAGACCAATGTTTCCATCTTTCTAACTCAGCAATAAGTACTATTTTCCCCATACTATTTTACGTCTTTCCCATAAGCTCTTCCTTTTCATTCAAATTAACTCACTATAGTAAACCCTAGATTTCTTCCCTTCTACATATCTATGGCTTTACTTTTAAGAGTAACATTTTATTCTGGCAGAATTATCTTGTTCTAGTTACCTTTCACCATCATTTTCTTCTTTTGAAGAAGCCCATTGTTAGAAAGAAAAATTCATCTGAGCATTGCCATTCTTTTTATGCTTGTAAGAGTAGCTTCTTTAGCACTGAAGCACATTAGCAGTAATACCTATTCCACTATCTTCCTCCATATTTGCAGGACTGTCCAGCGACCATCACAGAGCACTGGAAGTGAACATTTAGTTTAACTTTGAGATCAAAATATTTTATTGCATTGGATCTCTTGGATACAAAGGCTACCAGCAATACACATCCTACACAAAGTCAATATGGCTGGGCTGACTCATGGGATGATTAGAAAATTCGAAGGTTTGGCTCTGACTATTCCAGCACTCTCTTCTTGATTTTTTGTCAGATAGCAAGTCATTAGAGTGATGTGAATTCAGTTAGCTTTTCCTGAACTGGGGTTAGGCTGCCTAAACCAACCAAAACCCCTTCTGAAATTTTTGGATTCAAGTATATTTAATTGTTACAGGAAGTCCTATATTGCTCAGATTCTACTAATGACCTCATAGTTCTGTTTTTCTTGACTAGTCAACAACTTTTAGCACTGAGCATGTCAGGATACAAGACTGTGAGAAAAAGTAACTTTCAGATCATCATTCTTTTCATCGGTATCCCCCTTCTTACAGATGTTAAGAGAAATGCTGTGTGCACCTCTGTCAAGAAATAGCAAGAGAATGTCAGTTTTGATGAAGGTTTTCAGTATTTCATCCTTCTGTTTGTTTGTGGGCTTTTTGCAGCCTGCTATTTATTTCTGTCAGTGATGTGTCTCAAGAAAGGTTAGTGTAGAAGAGTATCTCCTCTCCACCCTCTTATGTGTAATATTGCATATGCTTCTGTGGTAGCTTGGCTGGTATCTACTAAACAAATACACTTAAGAATAAAAATGCCACTATCAGACTTTGAAGCACAGAATCCGAGACTTTTACACAATTTGGGACAAAGTACGCTTCTGTTATTTATTACTTCAGTCTGAGAATCAAAGTAGGTTTAAGGCCACAACAAAGCTCACTTTACCTAAAGAGGTTATATTCACACCTAAATACAATTCATTTAAACTGGCTCTCAAAGCAACTACGATTTTCCTAGATTGTTATGACTGGAGTGTATAGAACTTAGAAAAATATTAGGTGAGCTACTTCACCTGAGTGGCCTTTAAGCTTTAGTTCAATGAACTAAAGAAGTTAAGTTTGGTGGTTTAGTACTACACTGTTTAATTGATCTGCTGAAATGGATTTTCTTTTGAGACCATACTTTGGTATATAAGAAACAAACCAGTTTGATAACAATTATTTAAGACTGAATTCAAAGAATTCCATTTGAGCCATTAAGGACCCTGCTATATTGCCAGCATTCCAAGTGGGTTCTGCATTTGACAGAAAACAGAGATCTGTCTACAAGTCATTCCCAGACAAGCCAATAAAAGTAAAATTAAGTAAATTTTACTTAATTTTTGCTTAAAAAAGTAAAAAGCTCAGTAAATGTTCTGACCCAATAAAATATTTGGATCACAAATCTAAGTGTAATATTATAAAAGGGTTTTTTAATATTATCCATTTACCATAAGTAGAAAGACTCTTTTTTGCAAGCACATTTATAAACTTCCACGCACCAGATGAAAATGAAGGATTTATTCTATCCCATCTTTTAATTTTACTCACCAATCTCATAGCTGGCATTTCAAATGTATTAGTAAAATTCATCACTCAAAGCCTTATACAAGGACTAAATTACACTAATGAATTGACTATGAATTTGAAACCTAACATGAGGCCAAATTTTTTCTGGCTTCATTTCTGTTTCTCAGCAAAATGCTTAATTTTCTCCCTACTTATCCATTATTACTAAATTGTCTTGCTATTATTGTAGAAAATTGCAGGAAATGTTGGCTTGCCCTTAGGCCGCTACTGAATGAAGCAGAAATCAGGATGCCTGTAGTGAGACTGGCAAGGTATGAAGCCCATTCTCCAATAAATTCGCTGAACTGAAAGAGCAACTGGAAGATAATGTTCAGCCCCTCTTTTTCAATTTTATTCAACAGTTGGTAAATTATTCTTATAGCTGGCATTTCAAATGTATTAATAGATTTTCTCACCTAAAGCCTTCCACAAAGCTAAATTAGATTAATGAAGCAAGTACATATCTGCTGACACGCAAGAGGAAGCCAAAGACATTCCAGCTTCAGATTTTATTTGTTGTGTTGGGGGAAGGGGGATGCATTTTTTCTTTGATTTTTGGTGGGATTGTTGCGTTTGTGGGTTGGGTTTTTTTTTTCCTGTGGGAGGAAGGAATATATCTCCACACATAACTTAAACTTATTCTTACTCAAGCACGATTGTAGTGCCAGAAGGCAATTGTACCTTTAAAAGCTGAAATTTTTGCTGTTGAAAAGAGGGCACGATGTTTTATCTAGAGATGTTAATAAAGTATTAAGAACTGCTATTCAAAATCTGGGATTTGGAGCTAAACTTTCCTCTTTAATTGATGAAAATTATTTTTCCACCTGTAAACCATAGGTAAATACTTTTTGCAGTATTATTCTAAAAGCTGAAACTGTGTACACATTTCAATTTTAGCGTGTGCATTCAGAAGGCAAAGAGGTAATTTAAGTCAGGGACAAATAGGTATCACCCTAACCCTTCAAAATTCTAGAACAGTAACTGCATATACTCTAAACCTGGAAAAATAATCTAGCATAGATATATTTTAAATTTACCAACTTCTGCATGTCAGTAATTCTATTAAAGGCACAACAACTTCATATCTGTGCTTCCTTCACTCATTCCCTTGGTTTTTGTCCCCACCAGAATCACACCTATAAGTGAGACAACTACTGACCTCCACAATTGTCAGCCACAGTACTAACCAGAATCGGTGCTGAGGCTTTGGAAACTGAGTATCAGACAGACTACATCTGAGAATATCTGCTTTTCCTGACACGATAGTTTACGAAAGAATTAAATGTAACCTCTAGCAGAGAATTCACTTTTGAAATTGAAGACTTTACTATAACACATCAAAAATCAGTTGTTAAAGAAGTCCAGGCAACCATTTACCCCAAGAAGGCACAATTCTTCCATTAATTCTAAAAGGTCCCCCTTTCGTTATGTATCGTAAGTATTTGGATCTTCCTATTTATTTCCTTTCCGTTCTTTTCTCACTAGACTTTGAGGCCTATGACTTCTTTCTCTGTCTCTTGACAAACAGTCCTAACAGACTTTGAAATCAATGTGCAAGTTGGACCCATCACATTAGATGCCATCATCTATTTTATATCAAAATATTTCATTGTACTTTGCATGTATGCAGAGAGGCCCTTAATAATATTGATACAATTTACTTAAAACATATTACTATTTTACCATTTGCTATAAATAATTTTATATTAACCTGATTCATTTTATATTACTGTGTTTTGTTTTCACATACTTTGATGGTTGTAAATACACTCTAAAAGAGGTGATATTGAGGGGACAATTCTCCCCTTTTACATTAATTCTCCATAAAGTTTACAATCTGGACTTTTTTTTATTGTTGTTTAAAATGAGGAATGTAAAACAACATATCATAATACAAAATGAGCAGAAATAACGAACAGGTATTTTTGTAGTAATACCTACCATTTACTATCCTGCAATTTTCAAAAATAGGTACAAAATGCTGCTAACTCAGAAGATTAATTGTTGACACCAATTTGTACAGTGTTCTTTAAAACAATGCTGGATATTCCTGTGCTTCTAAATCACGAACCAATTGTTCATAGGTATCCCTGGATGCCTGCAAATCACAGCAACTCGTTCAAAGTTGTAGATATAAACTAACAGAAACTCAGGGGAAGGCTGTCGTAGCATAGTTAATTAGATTTTAAGATACACAACACAGTACAAAATAATTAGTCCTTCTCAGTTTATAACTACAGGTTATAGTGATTTTACCTTCACAATTAAGTAGCATTCCAATGTTGATGGCAAGAAGCACCAGGGAAAATTACCACAGGCGCTGAGACCTGCTACAGTGAATCATATTATGTTGCATTAGATCAATCTAATTGATATATTTAAATCACAAAAAGCTTGCAAGTGGAAACTACCAATGATAACAATGATAAACGCTTATACAGTGTTGTCTGTTTGTCCTAACTTAAAAAAAAAAAAAAATAGATAGCACCTACTGATGCACAATCATGGCATTCTAGCCATAATACCCAGGCCCTGCTTTTATCTCCAAGATTTCTTGCAGAAAGTAAATATTAAGTTCATGAAAAACAGAATTTTTTTCAACATCATATCAAAACCAGCAGCAGAAACATAGAGCTTCATGGTACCAGTACACACCTGCTAAAGTATCAGCCATTGCCTTGCTTCAGGCAGATTTCAGAACTGCCTTCCTTCCCGCATGTATCAGAGGATTTTTATGGCAGTTCAGAAGAAGCAAGTTACAGGCCCAGGAAAAGTTGTGGGTTGTGTTAGCAAAATTATACCCAGAATGTCAGTGGAGGTGACTGTTTCCCTCTCCTTAATACTTAAGAGAGTACAGATGAGCATTGAGCTCCACAGCACAAGACAGGTGTGAACATCCAGAAGCAAGTCCGGTTACCAAGCAGATTAAGTGGCTGAAGCAAGGGGACAGTCTCAGAGAGTGGGGTTTTATTCAGCCTTGGAAAAAGAGGGCTCATAAGGCATCTAGTTGCTTTCTACAACTACCTAATCAGAGAACAATGAGTTGTTAATAGAAGGTGCATAGTCACAATATAAAAGCTAGTAGCCAGAAGTAGGGAGATAGTAAGTTTTCATATAACCAAAAATTTTTGCAGTGTAAGTATAGTGAAAGAGTACAGCATGTGCTCAAAGAAGTTGTAGAATCTCCATGCTTGGAGACAATCAAAGCTTATCTAAACTTAACCTTGACCACTTAATCAAACAGGACCTGCTTCAAACAGGATGTGTACTAGATGATGCCTGGAGTTCCCATCCAACCTAAATTATTCTGTGATAGCGCCAGCTGATTGCAAAAGAGAAAACTGAGCCAATTCACTTGTTTGCTTATAACTTAAATTCAGCATTTCTAAAAAGCTGAAATCATTATGAACTGTATCATGATACCAGTCCCATAATGCAGCAGATTTACAATTTAGTACAATTTAGACAGATGGGTTTATTTCAAAAAGCATTCTATTGATCACCTTATTTCATTCACAATTTTTAAGCATTATACATGTCATTTCTGAAGGAGCACATCTCAACCTTTCCTTTCACAGTTTATGTCCCAAATAACCCTGGTTATTATTTGATACAACTTAGTATGCCAGAATGACTTATGAATGCTTCTAACTTTTTTGATTTTTCATCAGACTCTCATGACCTAAGTTTTAGGAGAATTTAGAGAATAGTTCAGTAAGCTCCCTAAATCTTTTCTGTGATAAGATGCGCTAGTAAGCTGTCAGCTAGCATGCATAGATCTCATATAAAGTATCGTGTATTGTATAATTTTTAGAACTATGGAATTGTTAACTTAATATTCATGTTAGTGCCAGACTAATGTGTAGCACTATTTTTAAGCAAATAAATGACAAGAATTAACTGATTTTAAAGGAAGTTCTGTTCAACTTTTACATTAATTTTGGGGTGGGGAATAAGGCAATACTTTTTTCTTTTCCAGTGGAAACAATATGTTGTCCTGCTTTCAAATACTGAAGTCATATTCTTTGTCCTACAGGCAGTTCTAGTCTTGCGTTTTTCGTTCATTTACATGTGACTGACTTTAAAAAACCTGGAGATACCGTACAAGTTATGTTTTCTCCTCCTACTTACTTCCAAAAAAATACAGATAATCATGGTTACCTTATTCTCAGGCACGTAGGAACTAATTAAAATGTTCTGAATTCCAAAAATGAAACCTGCAATGTAAGGTTAAAGCCCCTCCTTTGCAAAGTCAGTAAAGTTTATTCTCTGGGCAATGGTACGTAATTATGGATGCAATTTGCAAAGTCAGTAAAGTTTATTCTCTGGGCAATGGTACGTCATTATGGATGCAATGCATTCCTCACCCTGTTGAAGCCACAACTTGCTAATTTAAATGACATAAGTGAAGTTCTACTCTCTCCTGTTAGATCAACCAGCTGAAAGCAAATACAGTCAGTATCGAGAAAGCTGGTTTATATTAAAGCATATAAAAATGCTGGTGTTTTGTTTGACACCAGGAAATTGTTGATCTTGTTCCACTCACTTGCAACTGTGAAACCCACCAAAAGCTGTGGAACTGGATGGGTGTTAATGATAGGGTACTCAAAGTTCGGATATAATATGACCTGCAGAATTTATATTACTTCTAGCAGTGAACAAATAAAAGAACCTTTACTGCTCTTCAAGGCTAATGTTGTTGCATGAGTTAGAAACAAAAAAAAAAATGCATTTGTTTGCTGCATACACTTGGTTCAGAATGCATTTCAATGCAAATGCTGTATATCATTAAAAGATTTTTATAACACTATTTTTTCAGGTTAGACTTGCAGTTTAAACCTTTCTGAACAGAATAAACAATACAGAATGCTCCTCTTCTGTTTTCCTTCATCACTTTAGCAAAAGTCTGCAAGAGGAAACATTTTGCTCTAAAATTGTTAGCAGCTGTGTACAACCAGTATCAAGCCCATAGACAGTATTCCTCCAAATAATTTTTTTTCAGTTTCTTTCTTGTTTGAACAGGCTGTGCTTGGAGTACAGTGAGAAGGGCATGACTATTAGAGTTGAACTGCATCTTAAAAGTTATTAAGACATGAATTTCCCTTTACATGCTCAAGAAGTGTTTCCACTGATGTGAAACAAGTTCTGTATTACCTTTCCAAAATGCTCTCCTACAACCTATGCTGCTTGTTACTGCCAGTGCCATTTACTAACAGTAAGTATTGGGGTTGAACACTTATAAAAAGAAGGTTCACATAAGGGAACATAACGCCTAGTATCAGCCAGGTAGAAGCCCTTCTAATGAGTCCTGAGTGTGTGCTTGTGTATGTGTAAGAAGACATTTCAGTTCTTAACAAACTATTTACTGTTCAAACATTAAATAACTGTAGGGCTGTTTTAATCAGCTGAACAAATATTTAATGTACACTCTGGTGCAAGAACTGTGTTTAAAAATATTGCTTATGGACCTAAGACATGGGGAATTTATGAAAACTAAAGACCTGAAAGGTAAAACAAGCATTGTCTGAATAAAACTTACACATTAAAAAAAAATAAAAGTCATATCTTCTCAGCCTCTGCCTAATGTAATCTTTATTATTGACACTATCAGTCTTTAAATTTGAAGTGTTAGCAGGACTGGCTTACTAAGGAAAATGCTTTGGTTTTCAAGAATTAGAATTGCTGTGCAGAATTAGGATTAGGTTCTAATAAACCAGCTGAGGAGAGTAATGCGCAGTAATGTTAATGTTGTATTCACAGCAGGGCTTCTTCTGTAGATTAAATGTTTGTTTACTCTCTAGGATGCAAACACTGAAGGTCATTCATTACAGGAGTAGCTGGATTTCCGTCTACAGCTGTTAAAAAGGATTTGTAAAAAATCTGACAGGAAATTGCAACTTTGAAAACATATGTGCCTGAATAGTTTCTGTGTAAATACAGTACAATTTAGCAGAAGCACTTTTTTCCCTAGATAATGCCTGAAAGACATACATGTGCTTCACTTTGGTTCCATCTATTTTCATACAATTTGTAGCTGACTTCTTGTCTATTCTTTGAGTGAATGTGTGTCAGCAGGAAATTTTTCAAATTATTATGTAGTGACAGAGAGGTTTGTGTTCTCATTGACCTCGCAGCTCAGAACACATTACAAGTTTAGCACTTCTATCCTCTACTCGTGCATTTTGTGAACAAAAAACATTAAAACTTGTTGCAAATTCATCAAATGCTGGCTTTATTTTACAGAAACACAAATGCAAAACTAGGCAGAATACACATACTACTTTTAAAGATTATGGTTTGGCATTCAAATATGACAAAAGTTCTATAAATCTAAAGACCTAGAAGAGCAAGAAGCAAATAGGCAGAAAAATATCTATTGCAATTAGACATAAGCTCACTCTGCTCCTTGTGTAAAGAGCTCAGCTCTGTTAGAGTACAAGGGAGTATATTGAAGTCACAACTCAGATCTCCGTTTTCCAAAATGCCACTACCTTAAGGTGCTGGTTACTTCAAGTCAGGACCGGAAGATTGTAATCATCAAAAGCAAGAGAAACCTGCCACTCTTAATAAAAGTTCTGATGTCTAGATATAAGTGTATAGACAGGCATGTAGTTTAGGGCTCTTCGTGTCCTCAAAGAATGAGGTGAAATTCACCTGAAGAGATTTGGCCCTTACATGAAGGATTAATTCTGTTTTGAGGTTTAAACTATTGGTGCCTGAATTCCTCAATTCAAACCAATTTTGTATTTATCTGTGATGGTTGCTTTAGGAGTCAGAACTACTGACACGTCAGGAGACAGGCATCATGCTTGACAAGAAACCTACAGATGTATTTTAATTACATTTTTAATTACTTATGACTCCCTCGAAGATTGTGCAACATAAAATTTGAGTTCAAGTATTACATGACATTACTGTAGCAGCATTCAATACCATTACTATCAGAGGGTCACTTCAACAACAGAGATTCATCTTTAAATAACTTTTTCAGACAGAGTAGCATTAATATACAGATTCTGGATAAAATATATCAGTCTGAGCGTGTTTATTTTTAAAGAAACAAGGAATTCATCCATTCCACAAGCACTTGATCAGGATGTATCAAAAAAAACAGGAAGATCTAAGATCTAAGAGTTTTGGATATTTTCTCTCGCAGAGTCTATTTATATGCAGCTCCTCTGTCCTGAAGTACATAGACATGTAGAAGGAAAAATTCCTCCCACCAGTGCAGCTCTTCTCTCCTTTCTTTCTGCCCAACTTATGCAGTGTAGCAACCATACTGTGCAACACAGCACATAGCTATGGTAAGAGGTGTTGAACTCCATTTCCTGGAAAGGCAGAAGGCCAGGCGGAAGAATCTTGGGTACTAAATATGGCTTTCCAGCCGCCACTTGGACTGCACACCAAAAAAAAAAAAAAAAAAGATTAGAAGCTAATATCACACTAGCTACCAGTAAATTATAGCTAATTACCTTCTTACCGTAGTTCCCTTCATTTATGCTTATTTCCATCTGGATTCTTACCTAAAAAGGAAGTATTTCATGAGGAATACTCTCCATAAATGAAAGGTAGCAGAGTAGTTGCATTCAAATTACACACTTTTCTCTTTTTTTTTTTTTACAGAGTCTGCTCCAATGCTATATGTCCTTAAGTCAATAGGGGTGAGTGGATGGCAATGAACAAGGACAGCTAATTAATGACATGACACAGCATCATAGGAACAAGAAAAGACAAAGGGCTATAAAATCTAATAACCTAGTCTGCCATGGCAGGAGGAATGGAACTAGATGATCTTTAAGGTACTTTCCAACCCAAACTATTCTAAGATTCTATGATCCTACAATTCTACTGTTTAGTTCTTTCTAAATTAATCAAATTACACTTCAATCTAGATTTCAAACCGCTCTCCAGAGTCTTGTTTTATTTTTACTTTCTTCTCAGCCAAAAGTCATTCAGACTAACAACAGCTCTAGATTTTTTTCAGATGATGTTGGGAAGACTTATACTAAATTACAGAATATGCAGAGATATAGTTCAAGACAAGTCAATAACATGATGATGTTTGTCTGTTAGAAGGTTTGGGGTTTTTAAATACTTATTAGTTTAAATTTTTACAGTTTGCCTCATTGCCTGAGATACATTAAACACTGTACCAAAGAAACTATGGAAAAACAGAACTCTTGTCCAAATTAATTAAGTTTATAATTTTGTATGTACTCTGATAGGAGAAAGCTGCTGAAAGCTTCAATTTCAGATTTGACAAACCAGACGCAGTAATCACACATTTGTTTCTCAATTAAATTAGGTCAGGTTTTTTCAGCAGTAAACTAATAGTGTTTAGCCATTAATTAAAAAGAAAACAAAAAACCAAACAAACAAAATGCAACAAAACCCACATACCACAAACTTTAACCTTTGCAGAAAGATGTTGACAAGGTCTAAATACAGCTTTTCAAGAGAAACAGTGCTTGCACTTAAAGACTGGATTCAAAGTAAGTGTAGACTACCCTGGAGTTTTTTGTTATCACTGTGTAACTGCAATTCTATAAAACCGTTCTAAATAAACCTAGAGGGTATGTCTCCTGAACCAGATACATTCATAATTCTTCATCTGTAGTATAGCAGGAAAAGCGTGGACATTAAGAAATCCTGAACTGAGACATAATGTTAGAAAAACAAACACATCTACCGATTCTCACTCATCTACTCCTATTAGAACTGATACGTGCCTTCCAAGATTCATTCATAATTCTTCATCTGTAGTATAGCAGGAAAAGCGTGGACATTAAGAAATCCTGAACTGAGACATAATGTTAGAAAAACAAACACATCTACTGATTCTCACTCATCTGCTCCTATTAGAACTGATATGTGCCTTCCAAGATTCTCAGCTTTCTGTATCTTGATACACAGGCAGGTGCATTATAATTACTGCTTTTTCTTCACTATCAAGGTGAAGATAGCTGTAATTGTAGGCCCTATAAAAGCATGTAAAAAGAATTCACTCCTCACATTCTACAAAATAAATAAACACCTGAGACAGACTTTCAGGCAACAAAGCGAAGTCTAGGGAGAGATGGAGTGATATACTGAAAAGGTCTGGAAATTCTGTTCTGCATTAGATCACATTGCAGCCCTCTGAGGTTTCAGATAGACATTTCCTAATGTTTCCTTTCTAAAATCATCATTATGACTAAATCTCAACAAAAGACATAATTAAAAAAATTTCTAGGGACATGTCAGATTTCCCTACATTCAGTGAAATTTTTTTAATAATGTCAATAGGAGTAAAATAAATCCCTAAGTACTTTAATGATTAATTTTTCACCACTGAACACAATAAGAAATTTGCTATTCAATTAAATAAATATAGGAATACATAATGTTTTGTGTCTATAGAGGGTCACACTAAATTTAAAGTAAACACATTTACCAACACATTTTCTTCAGCTGGATAACACAATAGCATAAAAATTGGTATTGACTAGTCTTTACATGTCATACACAGAATTCATAACCCTTAGATTAACACAGCAACAGGACACAAGCCATGAAATATTTACAGGTAGTGTTTATGTCTTTTATCCAGTATCTGTTGTTGAGTCTAAGATTACCTACATGCACCATTGATAAACATTTGCGCAATCATGGATACTCACTTATTTGTCATTACTTTGAGGTAAATTACCACTTTTTAAAATATCTCAATCGTTGGAGTGTTCCTTGACAGACAGGACTAGAAATTTCTATTTGGGGTGTATGTATTCCACAGATTCTTTAGAAATAAATTATACCTTTTAACCTCAAGAACATAAAACTTTTGAGGTTTGAAAATATATGAATATGACTACATTCTTAAAGCTTCACTTGTAAAAATAGATTTCAAATTGAATTCTAAATACCTGTTCATTTTCCTTTACAGACAGACAATAAAATTCTCTTCCCGAGTACACAAGTATTACCCCAAAGTTTTAATAGAAACTCTCTAAACAAAATGTATTCGACTCACAGGAAATGTGAAGTAAAATTTGCTGAATAATTTTATTTTTGTACAAATTTTACCTCCATTCTGTCCCTTTGTAATGATATTACAGAGTGAAAAAAAACCTTAGCTCTTCAGAAAACTTAGACCTTTACAATATTAATGTAATATAATTGCAAAGTAAATAAAATATTATGTATATTTAGGTACAGCACAAATACGTTGTATATTAAAAGTGACAGGCACAATGACTGACTGAAAACACATAAAAATTCAGCTCTTCTCCAAGAGCACAAAGAAATAGCATACTACACTCCTACATTTTTGCTGCTAAATGCACATAATAATCTCTGGGTTTATATGTATTTATGGATTTCCCTTGCTGATGACTCTGTCTGTCCAAAGTTAGAATTTGTTGTACAATATTCTGTTGTCACATCACAAGTATTATGATATTAACTTCCTTGAACTTCTTGTAATATTTTTGCATGGAGTAGGGAGAATCCAAAAAGTATCACACATAATTATCAATCTAGGTTTCGTAAATCCAAATCAAAATTTTCAATATATGATTTTCAAACATAGAAGAAAAATAAGCATACCAATTTCATCATTTGCACCTGTTTACTAAATTTTAGTCGGATGCAGTCAGCTAGAAATGAAATTCTGATAAGGTAGGATCTTAGGTGTGATCTCCACTTCATTTTAGTTCAATAATACAACCTCTTCCCAGTTCCACCTCAGAAAATCGTTTCTGCTGCACAGATTTGCCCTGCAGCATAGGAATGCTTATTCAACAGGCACACGCTGCCATCTAAAGGCCAGTAGTTGGACTTTCCTGGATTCTTTGGACTAATCCACCAATGCTCCTCGCCGAGTCAAAATTTTAAATTTGTAAAAATAGAAAGCTGAAATTTTGGAAGGAAAGGTCTTACACCTGAAATTCAAATGGAAAGTTGACACCGAGTCAGGCCCTGCCGACTTGGCAGTAACAGCTGTTCTTCCTTGAGAGAGTTGATATGACTGGCCAGCCCAGCAGCTGTGCCTTGTTATGCCTCATGGACACATTTTTAAACATAACATTTTTGGCAGTTATGTCATTGCAACATTGCTGAAGTGTAAGAGCCTCACCAAGGCTTTTACCATGGCCGTAAAAGCTAAATGGAGGCCTGAACTGCATTTTGCAAACCAGAATAAAATATTACAATTTTACACCATCGGTTTGCCTCTCTAAGGTGATGATTTCCTTTATAAATTGTCATTAAAAGAATAAAATAGTTTAGATTGGATATATTGTTCTAGGACTCCCCGGTTTTAGCTGTCTATTTCCACCTCTGTGCAAATATGTCTTCACAATCATCATCATCAAAAAAAAAAACAAGGAGAAAGCCCAGAAACATCTCTCCTTTGAAGACGCACAATAATGTCACACAAATTATATTCTGGATGAGCAGAAACCTGTGACTATCTCCGAATAGTCTCTCTTGATTCCCTGGGGAACAGGTGGATTAGTACATTCCCATTATCCTGAGGAACCTTTGGGACTTACCCAATCTATATTCATTTTTCAGGGTGATAAAGAATGTCAACAGTCCTGACACATTTTCTTTGCCAATACAATTAGAACCCAAGGACCTTTAAAAAGGAACATTTGACCAAGGCCTACCAGGTGGTATTATTCACTGGTGTTATTTGGCAAGGAGAGTTATAAATGTTAAATATAACTTTCCCTGGATTTTCAGTGTACAGACTTTAAATAACGCCATATCTTCCAGCTTGAACTAAATGACCCTACGTAATGTTAATCCGGATAATGATATAGGTACAGCTCAAAACATAAAAGGAAATATTAATTAAGATTCTTTTATCAACAGAACTGCCTATACCTCATTCCAATTCGAAGTAGGTTTTTGCGCTGGGCAGCTGTAGAGGGGTACACCATTTTGACTTGTTATTTCAGTCAAAATAATATGTCACCAGGACCCAGGACCTTCATTCTCACTGTTACCTGAACAGTAATTGGGAGGTATAGAAGACCAACATATAAGATTTAAAAAACTTGTATCATTCCACAGGACCCTCACTGAACCCCAGTAATCTCTAAAATAAATCCAATAAGGAAAATTCCTCTGTTGGAGTTGTTGTAAAGATAGATTAGCACCCTGTATGTGAGAACATTAGTGTCTGCAGCCATTAGCATTTTAAAAATCGGTTCCTGATGTTAAGGCAAACATGTAAGTTTCAGAGTCACAACTTAGGAGTCTCGAACCTGAGATTCAGCAAGGTGGGTAAGGAAATGACCAGAGCATACTTCTTTAGAACTATACACAGTAACATGATCAACAGAGCAGGTATAGAAAGTCCTCATCCACCCCTAGACTGATCAAAGTACAAGGAACATAGTTGGATGAGGGTGCTGTCCTCTTCCTTGAGTTCCAGGACTCATAGAATCGAGAATAAGCACCCAATCTTTCAACACAAGCTATGAAAAGAGATATATTGCCATTAACTCTTGCATTGTGCTGCTGTGAAGTTTAGCCAAATTTCTCCTTATTAGATTAGTACAACACATATAGGGTGATTCTGTCCCATGGGATCAAATAATTGGCGTAGGAAAGGATTTATAAGGTGCTGAACTTTCCGTATGATATTTTGGATGACAATGGTGTTTAGATTGTTAGGGTTTTAGTCACGTATTTTATTACTTGTTCTAACAAAATGAAGCAATTCCATAGTGTAAAGAACCAGCTCCGTTAAGTAATGCCTTATTTGGGCTAGATACATGTAATTTCTGCTTCCTCATGATTTTCTGCTTCCTCGTGTAGTTTAGCATCATTAAATCCTTAATATGCTACGGATAATTTCTACAAAGGACATTTCTGAAGTGGTGGTTGACTGATTTTCAGCAGCCAGGAATGGTTTCCACACTCTTTTATATTACCCTGTCCCTGTTTCCAACAGGAAAATATCAGTGGTAATAGAGTGAGGCGTCTGGAACTCCAGTTCATCATTCTTTCTCTCAGAGGTCAGTTTATCCCATATTTTCATTCTGAACAACATTTTTGTTAAGTGTTTGTTATACTTATTCTACCCCTACATGTTAAAGGATGAATTAGTACCCTTCTTTTTCTATAAGGAACACAATGTATATCTTCATCATTTCTTGAGGTGATTCTCCAGATGATTTAAATCTAGGAAGTCTATAAAGTCTGCTCTGTACCACTTTAGCTAAACATTTGGGTTACTATTTTGAATTGCCAATACATCTTTACAACCTTTTTATCCTTCATCCTCCAACTCTTCCCTCTTGCTATTTGCACTGGTCAAGAACAAACACAGCTTACAGAGTATGCACAGTCTGGATTACAAGTACATTATTTTATTTACCTCCCTATTCACAGGGAAGTTTATGTTGAGAAATTTTGTCTCTCCATTAAATCCACTGAAGCACATAAGTAACTAGCTCCTTTTAAGATCTGACTTCACTGTAAAAATGTGAGAGCAGAAGCTTATAATACATGCAGTAAAATACACCTTGTTCCAAGCAGAGGGCATATAGATTATGAAATACTGGCTATGAACTTTTCACACTAAATATGTGTGCATATTTCTTACAGGGAAAGATAATATGCAATCTGTGGGGAAGAGAAACTTGATTGAACATTAACTTTCCAATCATCAAAGAGCAGTTACAAGCATCTATCTTGATATCTCAGTGTATTTGATTTGCTGCAAAGTTATTCATTAGCCCGTGAACATTGTGCTTTGTGATTGTTCTTCATTAGCCAGAGAGTTACAGCACAGATGCAAAGGCATTTAAGCATTTTTATTTTTTGTGTGTATAGAATTAGATGGAGCAAAGGCAGCAGTCACATTTGTTTAAGAAATATCAAACACTTTCAGAAGGAAGTTAATATATTTTGTGTAATTTTTCTTTTCTAAGATAAAAACATAAACAGCAGTTTCATTGCATCTATTATTTTGAATTTTGAAGAAATAGTGCAGAGCATCCAATATGTAATCCAAAAGGAGACTGAGTCCTATGAAAGCTTAATGACTTATTTCTCAAAAAAGAATGAAGAAAGGGAAGAAAAGTGCATAAGAGGAAAAGCATCATTTCTTTTCTTTAAAGAAACCTTGAAATATGTTCAAAAACATTTTATGAGGTCACACTAAAAAAAAGAGTAATTGGAAGAAAAATTCTGCTTGTCTAAGCGAAGAGCACATTTGTAGCAGTAGGGTAAATGTTTTATCGATTGGGAAACTGGGAAACTCAAGTCATTACTCACCATGGGCTAAAGAATAATTGCTAATGCTCTGGCAGAAAGATTAAAAACAGTTTCTGGAAGTATTTCTTACAATGATCAATGATGTATCATCCCAGGCCATTGGATCTTCAATAACATTTTTTCCTTTTGGGATACAATCAATTTTTATAATATGATTCATTTGCCAGCAGGCATGCTTTCTTCATACAATGAAAAGCTACTTACGCACCTTATATTGTTGAAAAGTAATCTTATACAGCCAGAGTTCAAGCTCTGATACAAAAGATTTTTCCAAATTAATCTTTATTTTTAAGTGGGTTTGGGAAATAGATGCAGTGAACAGCTGCTAGCTTTCGTATTGTTTTCCTCTTGTTTGTTTTTTCATCGAAGTAATTTTAAAGCTTTTTAAATAATCATCATTATTACAGCACACATATGCAAGAAGAATTGAATAGACATGAAAGTGAGACATTTTCTGACCTGTTAGTGGCTTAAGTAATTTATTTTGTGCATGTTAATTTTGGTGGTAGTTCAAGTCTAGGGGTAACAACAAGGCTACTCCAACTCAATTGGAAGAAAACTTCTCTGCCCTACCATAAGTATCCACACACTCTCCACTACTTCAAAATTTTCTGACTTTAAGAATAACTGCTTAAATACTTAAAAATACTGGGATTACAAAATCAAGTACATGTGCATGTACAACAATTGTTTCTTTGAATAGGAAACACCACTGAAGGAGAGAGCAACTTCACTTCTTTGTCACAGCAGACAGCTGACTTGATTGATAAGCTAGGCAGATATAAACGCAAACCCATTCACAGTTCCAGCTAAGATCAGAAAAATCCTCACAGCATTATGATCAGAGTATCTATGATGCAGTGATACAGGTGTAGTCACGACCATTTAACTCTTTTTGATCAATGCATATCTGTCATGTTAAAGGCCTTTGAAAGTTTCAACCAAGATACTTGTTACACTTGAGTGTTTCATGTCAAGGAACTCCACCAGAAAACCCTATTAGGCTTTCCTGTTAGATCCTATAGATGTAAGAAGCTCAAATAAAACTAAGAACGTAATCAGTAATATCCCATAATCTGAGACAGCCTTGTCACCTTTTCATATTATACTGATTTTAGTTAGCAGACAACCGTAAGTTAAATTGGCTAATAAGAATGTATAGTGCTTTCTTGACCGAAGCAGAGAATGTCATTCTCTAAAAAAAAGTTCAAAATACAAACCCAAATTCAAAAATAATCCATTAGGTTGAGCAATTAAGCAAAGCCTCAACTATATCAATATTAGTGAAAGGCCAAAGTACAGGTCAGCTATCAAACAGGGAACAAGTGTTTCCATGTTTTATTGATCAGGTAGGTTATAAGTCAGTTACACACAAAGCGTGGATGTATAACAGGCTGCAGACATTGTCCTATCTGTCCATGTTTTTGATCTATCTGGGATGGAGTTAATTTTCCCTATAACAGCCCTCATACTACTGTACTTCGTATTTATAGCTAGAAAGCTGCTAATGCACCAGTGTTTTGGCTACGGTGGAGCAGTACTCATGTGATGTTGTCACGGTCCACTTGGTGGACTCGTAATGATTCCTTTACTGTGATCTTGAAGTGCAAAAACTAAGGCAAACAAAATGCCAAGGTGTTAAACTTCAATCAAATATTGTAACTTTGTTATTTTGACCATAAATCGGCATGCGATAGACAGAGTGGAGAAAAGGGAAAGAAAAATAAAGTAAAAGGGAGTAAAGAGGATTATAGCTACCACCACAGGTCCAAGGAGTCCCTATGGTCCCAGGTCCCAAACAGAGTCCTGCAGGTCCTTGTCGGGATCTTTTGGTGGGGAGATCTCTTCGAGGTTCAGTTATGAGCCATCTTCTATGCTAAGCAACAGCCCCTCACACCTCCTCTCCCCCATGGATTGAGGCCAATCACCACCTTCGTTTTACAATCCAGATTTAGCTGCACAGGTCCAAAAAGTTCCCACTTAGGTTTGCAAAACTTATCTGCGCCTGCACCACCACATGTTTGGGGATCTTTAACTTCATCATCTTCATCATCTTTAACATATCATCTTCAACACATCATCTTCCTCTCATGTCCACTGGGTGACCTGAAGACTCTGCGAACCCCTGTGCATGCTCCTTTTCATTGGCCTCAGAAGCAGGGAGGAGGTGGGGAAAGCTTAGCTGAGGCAGCAGGTGAAATCCATCTTCTGGACAGCAGCTATGCAGCAATCCCAGGTATCAGAGAAGAGCGTGATGCTCCCTGTACCACACAGTTCTCCCTCTAGGAGTGTAAAGCTCTTGGTATCTCTCCAACTCCCTAATGGCGATGTTGAGACAAATGCTGTTCTTTGGACTGAGTCTTACCAACGTCAAGGCTGTTTCTCTAAAATCCCCCTCCCTTCTGAAGATCAGTAGTTTGGGGTGAGCAAAATCTTGGGAGAAAACATAGCCAGGACTGACGATCCAAACTACCCAAAGGAATGTTCCATACCGTACGATGTCTACTCAGCAATAGAAGATAAAAGAGGAAGGGAGGGAGTATTCACCGTTAAGGCATTTGCCTTCTGGAGCAATGGTTACACATACTGAAGCCCTGCTTCCCAGGAAGCGGCTGGACATCACCTGCTGATGAGAAGTAGAGAATAAATACTTTGGTTTTCCTTTGCTTTTGCTTTATAAAACTACCTTTATCTTTACCCAAAAGTCCTCTCCCATCTTATTTTCTTCACTCTATCCTGCTGTGGAGGAAGTAATGGAGAGGCGTAGTAGGCACTTGGTGGCCAGTCAAGGTCAACCCACCACAATTTATCATGCAGATTAAGACTCTTTTTATGGTTCAGTGGAGTAGGAAAGTGCATTCATTTTCAAGGACAACACTTAAATGAGAACTAGAGCCCAAACAGAAAGAACTCTGTGCATAGCTCCAAATGTTACATTCTCCCTTGATTTGGGAAATTACTGAAGAGGTATATATCAAGATTTTCTATTGGTGATGTACATTTGATCTGCTAGTATCACTGGTCTCTATTTATTCTTGATGTTGCTTTCTGACCTTACCTTCAATAAAAATAATAGAATCCCAGAACTCTTAAGGTTGGAAAAGATGTCTAAGATCATCAAGTCCAACTATCAACACAATACCACTATGTCTACTAAACTATGTCCTGAAGCATCACATCTACACATTTTTTTAACACCTCCAGGGATGATGACTCTGCCACCTCCTTGGAAAGACTGTTCCAATGCTTCACCATGCTTTCAGTAAAGAAATTTTCTCTAATATCCAATCTAAACCTCCCTTGGAGCAACTAGGGGTCATTTCCTCTCATCCTATAACTTGTTACTTGGGAGAGGAGACCAGCACCCACTTTGCTCCAACCTCCTTTCATGTAGTTGGAAAGAGATATAAAGTCTCCCTTCAGCCTCCTCTTCTTCGGGTTAAAACAATTGCAGTTCCTTCAGCTGCTCCTCATAAGACTTGTGCTCCAGACCCTTCACCAGTCTTCCTGCCCTCCTCTGGACAAGCTCCATCAAATCAGTATCTGTCTTGTACTGACTGGCCCAAAACTGAACACACTGAACTCTGGGTTTCTTTGGATGGAAGAGTACATTAAATATTTGAACTCTGCCTAGCTGCCTAGTAGCCCAAGCAGAGTAGACTTCTGGTTATATGTTTTCTAGATTTCTAATATGGGAGTTGTCTTAGCATTTAACCAATAATTTCCCAATCCAGGTGCTGTGGCAAGTCGACCTTCTCCAACTCCAGATGTCTGAACGTGTCTATAGTGTCAAAATATAGTTCAATTTCTAATAAAATTAGAAAATTTTCAAGAAAAGTACAAAGAATGGGCACAAAAAAAGAATCTAACAGAAAAGCTGTGAAAATGTAATGCAGAAGAGAAAAAATTTAAAATGAAATAACAATCTGAAGGAAGAAATTGGAACATACCATGAAAACTTGATAATGGAAAGTGCCAATATACATCCAGAAAGATTCTCTCTACGGAGACTTCCAATTATATAAATAGGGGGTATTTTTTAAATTGAACTCTCTAAAAAAAAGAAAGTACAATCACATATAATTTCTTTAAAATCAGAAAGATTCACAATATTCAAGGTACCATGAGATTTTCCATACTTACACACTCCAAAATGCAGCAATCTCTAAAAGAACAGAAAAACTGTATTTGGAGAATGTGTGTTCGAAGCTCTTTGGAAACATGAAAGAAAGTGGGCCAAGACTAAAACTTCCCTGTTTTGTACATCCCGTACTGTTGCCCTGACACTACTTACTTGTGGACTACAGATCCTGGTAAAAGACAGGTACTATAAATCTCACCATTTCACCAATGAGAGTAGGAGGAAATACTATGCAAAGTCTTATTTTCTTCCTCTTCACTTGCTGATCCTCACAGCCAGACAAGAATCTGAAAGACAGTCACTTCTCTGGTATGAATCTGCATATCTATATTTTTCCCAACATGTTTTCAGATTATTGACAGGCATCTACCCAGAAACAAAAACATTAATGAACTCCTGATTTAAAACAATCCCAACTAAAATCAAGGAGAGTTTTGTCATTGATTTCAGACTTTCATACAAAACTTCCATTTCCACACTGGCTCCAGAAGATAGACATCGTTATCAACATGGAAATCTTATAATTCAGAAGGGCCCATAGCGGATGCCGTGGTCTACACAAAGACGTTCTTTTTAGAATTGGTGTATACCAATGTAAATAGCATGTTCTTATGAGCCAGCATCATGAATGATCAGCCAGGCATGAAGCTGAAATTAACTTTCCCTCCTAAAAATCATCTAGTGACAATTCTTAAGAGCCTAGGAACATCCAGCTTTTCTTGATGCTATGAGGGATTTTCTCAAAAGAATTCACCATTATGCACAATTTCTCCAC
Source organism: Tapera naevia (assembly GCA_033556795.1). NCBI lineage: Eukaryota > Metazoa > Chordata > Aves > Cuculiformes > Neomorphidae > Tapera > Tapera naevia. The sequence continues at coordinate 3,447,713 of JAUMJJ010000092.1, read as the reverse complement.
TGAGAATATGTTTTCATGTTTCACTAACAAATTAACTATTCCTCCTATCATGGTATGTACTTGTTCCACCTCATTGCAAAGTAGTTTTACCGGGCTTGGTCAACAAGATGGTACTTCCATGCATTACCTGCATATTCCATGCTCATGGTAGTGTTCTGGTTCCTATTACTTATTCCTATAATATCAGGGTTGTAATTTCCATATGATGCTACTCTTAACGCCTTTGTCTTTAAATATATCCCTAATTGCTTACATTTAGTGCTAAAGATTACACTGCCTGCCACTTGTAGTTAACACAGCTTCTCTAAATTTTGTGGATTGGCTACTCATTCATTAACTAAATAAGTGCATAAATAAAAATAAATAATAATCAGAAGCTCGACATGAGCTGGCAATGTGCACTTCCAGCCCAGAAGGCCAACTGTGTCCCAGGTTGCATCAAAAGGTCAAGGGAGATGATTTTTCCCCTCTATTCTGCTCTTGTGAAACCCCATCTGGAGTAAAGTCTCCAGTTCTGGAATCCCCAACTTAATAAGGATATGGAACTGTTGGAACAGGTCCAGAGGAGGCTACAAAGATGATCAAAGGGCTGGGGCACCTCTGCTACGAGGACGGACTGAGAATGTTAGTCTTGTTCAGTCTGGAGAAGATCAAGCTTTGGGGAGACCTCATAGCTTGCCTTCCAGTATTTAAAGGGGCCTACAAGAAAGCTGGAGAGGCGCTTTTTACAAAGGCAAGTAGTGACAAGACAAGATGGAATGGCTTTAAATTGGAAGGGGGGAGACTTAGATTAGACATTGGGAAGAAATTGTTCACGATGAGGGTAGTGAGACACTAATCATAAGTTGCCTGGGGAAGCTGTGGATTTCCCCTCCCTGGAAGTGTTCGAGGCCAGGTTGGATGGAGTCTTGAGCAGCCTGGTCTGGTGGGAGGTGTCCCTGCCCTTGTTAGTGTTGTTGGAACTGAATGATTTTTAAGGTCCCTTCCCACTCAAACCATTATGATTCTATGATTAACAAAGTCTATCTTCATTAACTGCATGGGCCATCTTCCTCCTACTCTCTCTCAACTCATTAGTCAGCCTGATTTTCCAACCACATATTATATTAATACATATTATTTATGTGAAATAGAAGTCTTCTAACTATCTCTGTACATAGACTAACAAAATGAAACACAAATCAAACTCTGCTCCAGAAAGCTGAAATACTCTGTCTGTGTCTGGTCTTGATGATGGAAAGTAGAGTTTGGTTACTGATGCCATAAAGCGATAAAGACCTAGTTCTTGATTCAGTGGCAGACCATTCACATTTCCTTCCACATTCTCTCAAAAGATTGGTTTTACTTCAATTTTTCTAACTCAACAGTTTAATTGCAAGTGCATGGCATCTGTCTCACTCAGAAACATACGATTATAAACAGCAGCAAGAGGAGTTTATCTAAAATATTTTTATTATAGGAGAAAGGTCACTCTTTCATTAAGCTTACAGTAGAATTTGTCTTGTTCTTTCTTCATCAGCGCTGGTAAACTACTTCTAAAATAATCTAGTTATTATAGGCTGCATTTAACACTATTGTACCAGTCAGCTTATTGCTTACCAAAAGGAAGTAATTTTGAATTGTTCACAGATTCAACAGTGGTCTTCTAGTCTTCATTCCTTGTTTAAATAAAAAGTTGATCTATATACGGACTTCTAGAAAACCAAAAACATCTTTCAGGAGCCTAAAGAAAGTAGTAACCTCTACAGCAATCTTATCAAGAAGTCTTATCAAGAAAGACTTCCTTTCGAACATTCATGATAGTCAAGCTAAAATTTTATTTACTGTGTTTGAGAAATAGTGAACACTTATTCCTAAAAACTACTTAATATGTTGGAACAATCAAGATTCTAAATGATTATCCATAGTTGGAAAAAGGACAGTTTATGACACAATCATTTTCTGTACAAGTTTCCATGAAACATAGTCAACAGAACCCATGTTTTCCAGATTATATTAAATATTTATGTGTGCTTTGTGTGTGCCAGCAATTATAATCTATTATAATAAATGTATCCATGCCCCAATTCAATAACTATTCATGCTGCTCCAAGCCAACCACAAAGCATCATAAAAATTACTTATGGCATTTACTGCCAAGAAAAAGATTCTACCTATTAATATAATGCTATTAATTTTTCTATTTTATGTTATATAAAACTGTACTTCATTGAAAATGGCAGTTTAAGATTTAGAGTATCTGTTTTAATCTCTTTTCTGTCAATGGTATCTTAAAATTTAAGGACTTATGTGTCTAGATCTTATTACATGCCCTCTTTTTCTTCCCTTTAATCACCACACTCGTGTGGCACAGTTCAGCTCTCCTGCCAGGACCCAGCTCTTGCATGGGCCCTCCATTGGCTGCAGCTTCCTTCAGGACCTGTCCACCTGCTGCAGCTGCAGTCTTTCACAGTCTACACTGTGGATATCTGGTGCAACACAGAATCATAGAATCTTCTGGTTGGAAAAGACCTCTGAGATCATCGAGTACAACTGTACCCATCTTCTGCTAAACCACGTCTTTCAAAAACTCATCTACCATTTTTTAAACACCTCCAGAGATAGTGAGTCAATCATCTCTCTGACAGCTGTTTCATTGCCCCACCACCCTTTCGGTAAAGAAAATCTTCATAATACCTAGTGTGAACCTCCCCTGGTGCAACTTGTGGCCATTTCCTCTTATCCTCTCACCTGTTACTCAAGAGAAGAGATCAACATTCGCTCTGCCACAGCCTCCTTTCAGGTAGCCGTAGATAACAATGAGGTCTCCCCTCAGTCTCCTCTTCTCCAAGCTAAACAACCCCAGTTCCCTCAGCCATTCCTCATAGGACGTGTTCTCCAGCCCCTTCACCAGCCTCGTCACCCTTCTCTGGACGTGCTCCCATACCTAAATGTCCTTCTTGTACTGAGGGGCCCAGAAGTGAATACAGTTCTCTAGGTGTGCCCTCACAAGTGCTGAGTACAGGGGTACAATCACCTTCCTCATTCTGCTGGTCACGCTGTGTCTGACACGCGCCAAGATGACATTTGCTTTCTTGGCCACTTGGACACACTGCTGGCTCGTATTTAGCCAGTTGTCAACCAACGCTCCCAGATCCTTCTCCTCCAGCCAGCGCTGCAACCAGTCTCCCCCCAGCCTGTAACGCTGCCTGGGGTTGTTATGTCCCAGGTGTGGAACTCATCATTTGGTCTTGTTAACCCTCATCCCGTTGGTTTCAGCCCATCAATCCAACCTGTTCAGATCTCTTTGCAGCACCTCCCTTCCTTCAAGCAGATGAACACCTCCACCCAGGTAGATGTTATCTTCAAACTTGTTTAGGGTGCACTCAATCCCTTCATCCAGGTCATTGATAAAGACATTGAACAGGAAAGGGCCCTGAACACTGAACAGCACTGAACTCTGGGGAATACAGCTCATGACCAGCCTCCAATTGGATTTAATTCTATTTGCTACCGCCTCTGGGCCCAGCCATCCAGCCAGTTTTTTACCCAGCAGAGGGTGTTACCCAGGCAAATCGCAACATGTTTCTCTATCAGAATGCTGTGAGGAACAGTGTCAAAGGCTTTACAAAAGTCCAAGTACACCACATCGACAGCCTTTCCCTCGTCCACTAAGCGGGTAACCTTTTCATAGAAGGAGATCAGGTTGGTCTGGCAGGACTTGCCTTTCATAAACTCATGTTGACTGGGTCTGATCACCTGGCTGTCCTTCCTGTGCTGTGTGATAGCATTCAATATGATCTGCTCCATGACCTTCCCCGGTACCGAGGTCAATCTGACAGGCCTATAAATCTCTGGATCCTCCTTCTGACCCTTCTTGTAAATGGGAGTTACATTTGCCAGTCTGCAGTCGAGTGGCAGTTCCCCAGTCAGCCAGGACTGTTGATAGATGAGGGAAAGGGGTTTGGCAAGAACCTCTGCCAGCTCCCTTAATACTCTTGGGTGTATCCCATCCAGCCCCATAGACTTGTGGATGTCTAATTGGCCAAGCATGTCTCTAGCCGAGACTTCTTGGGACATTGAGGGTTCGTCTTTACAGTCTTCTGGCTCAGAACACTTGGAGGTGGTGGGGGCCATCAATCTCTACTCCAGTTCCTGGAGCACCTCCCACTCCTCCTTCGTCTCTGACTTTAGTGTCTGCAGGACTATTTCTGTCATTTCTTCCTCAAACTTCTCAGCTGAGTTGTGTTTTGCCCTTTCTTAAACAGGCACCAACCCAAAGAACCACCGCCTTCATTGCTGGGCCAAGAGGTGCACTGCAGGCATCAGCTGGAGCCAACTGGAATCAACCATTTCCAGCAGAGGGCAGTCCCACTGCTCCTCAAAGAGGCCACCTCGCAGGGCCCCTGTCACTATCTTGGCATATGAACTCCATGTTTTCTAGCCCTCGCTTCTGTGAAATACGTATTTAAGAATTACTGTCAAAATACGCGTTTATCACACACTCTTCATAAACTACATTTTCATCAACAACAGCAAAATAATTACAATCAAAGTAACATCATCTCAACACTGGCAAAAGTGGTCTATTTACATACACAGGGAAACTGCACTCCCTCCTCCCTCCACAGTTGACAACAATAAGTACTCTCTCCAAATTATTCCACTTTTCAGCAAAGTTCAGTCCAAGTTTTACCCATTACATCTCTCAATTGCTGTCCTTCTCCTCAATTCCTCAAAACCTATGCTGGGTGCCAAAAACGGCCATGGTCATCTCCAGCCAGCATTGAAACCTTTACCTAGCCTTTCACAAACTCCCCTTTTTTTGAGATGTGGAGGTGAAAAGACTCATGGATCAAGATGAAGAGTTATGAAAAGTAACAGCAGCACATGCGAGCAAAACAAATAGGGATTAATTCACTACTTTCCATGGGCAGGCAGGTGTCCAGCCATTCCTTAGAGAGGAGAGCCTCAGCACACCCAGTGGTTACTTGGGAAGGAAAATGTCATAGCCATGAATGTCCCTCCTTCCTTCTCCTTTCCTTGATCTTTTATTACCAGGCAAAACACCACAGAATCATAGAAAAATTTAAGCTGTAAAAAGACCCTTAAGATAATCAAATCCAACTGTTAACCTAAATTTATAAAATCCACCAGAAACCACGTCCCTAAGTACCACGTCTGCACTTCTTCTAAATACCTCCAAACATGGTTAGTCAACCATTTTCCTGAGAAGCCTGTTCCAGGTGTAGTGGGATATCCTTTTGGTCTGTTGAGGTCAGCTGTCCCAGCTGTGTCCCTTTGTCCACCTCCAGCCTGCTGGTCTTTGAGCATGAGGGGCAGAGAGAGAGAAAGGTTGATTGTTCTTCAAGCACTGTTCAGCTGTAGCCAAAAGGCTGGTGTGTAATCAGCACTGTTCTAGCCACAAATGCAAAGCATTACTCGAAGAGAGAGCACTGTGAGGACAGTTAACCTCATAACTTCAACATAGCCAGACCCAGTTCTAGAGGAAATAAAGCCTATTCATGTATTTTTCATTCATTTATTTACACAGAGAAAGCACATGTTCTGCAAGGCTTTTAATTTCATATCTTATAGAGAAAGCTTGTGCTTGAGCATGGAGCTCTGAAAAAATAGAGCTGAAAAAACAGAGTTTACACCATCATAATTTACAGCAAAGTTCTCTGAGTGTGGGACTTCACCTGGCTAGTCTATAGGGTCATAAAGAGACTGAGAAGCCTTTACTGGGACATAATGATGTAGATGAACAAATCTTCAAGTAGATTCAAACATGAATTTGTTCACTGGGAAGACACTGTCCTGTACAGCTCTTTTGAGGAAAGTGATATTACATGTTTACATTAAAATTTTAAATCATTTCTTTAAATGCAAAAGTTTCAGACATTCACAGATCACAACCACAAATAAAAAGGAGCTCTTCAGTGAAGTTAAAACTGGGACCTTAAGTGTACGAAGTATGTATTCTGCTGTCAGAATCCATTCCCTCAGAAGGACTTGTCAGTGGAACCTTAAATTTTATTTATATAAAATACATCAAATATCCAGTTATGATAACATGTCATGACTTATGTACATCCCTCTTTGTGCTCGGATTAAAGTTTCCAGATAGAATACAAAATATTTTCCTAGCCAAATACAAAATTCTTCCTCCTTAGGTATGAAAATTCTTCCAGAGTTTTCCGAAACATTTATGGTTCCTGTCTTGATTGCTCACAGATAATTGCCAAGCCCACTGAAAAACAGGAAGGTTTAGAAAACAGTTGAGTATATTATAATATCTTGTTCAAATTCTTTCAAGGAAAACAAAAGGCATTTATTTGTAATATTTCTTGTTTCCCAGAGTGTGAGTTAAATAGCACTGAGAGAAGAGACAATTTAGTAATTTACTGCTAATCATTCTGCCTAATAGTATAAAACTCTTAATTGCCTTTTATTTACATGTTAATTTCTCATTTTTTCTCTGGAAATGATATATTTTGTTCTGGTTTTGATGCAGAGGTTTTGTAGGCTGACCTTCTTTGAATTTTCTTTACTGCTCACATGTTTTTTATTTTCATTGAACCATAATGAAGCAAACCATAATGAAGCAAGTAATCAGAATGGATATAGGTCACTGAAAGTGTCCAAGTTTCATTAGTGTTCTCTGTTAAGGGTATAAGGATATTCTGGAAAAATGTTATACATTTTCAAAACACGGAGATGCTTTTGACTCTAACATCAAAATGAAAATTCTAATCACTGTCTCTGACAACACAGGATTTAGCGATACATTCAGATTTGTTGGCATCTAGTTATGGTGATGAAGAGCAAAATACAATCGAAGAAAATCAGTGTCAGTGCACTAAGTAAATTCCTCCAGTGAAAAAAGAATCTGAGATTTAACTTCATTCTCACCACACTTTTATCCCAATATTAGACAGAAATGTTCTTTTTATGGGCAAGCTCTGAAAAAACAATAACAACTTGAAATGTTCATGGTCGCTGAATAGAGAAGCTGTACTTAAAAGCAGGGCAGACAGCTGGAGGCAGAAGCAGAAAACGTAGGGCAGCCACTGTTAACATCCTGTGCCTCCAGCACACACATACAGGCAATTCTTTTCTGAATCAATTGTCCCTTAACCACACCACCAAGAAAACCCACATAAGTACAAATAAAAGTTTGCTTTCCTTCATACTGTAATTTGGCTTCTTTGACTAGCAGTAGTAGTGTTTTTCAGTCTGCAATGGTGTACACAATACTGATTTTTAAAAGTAATTAATTTAATCCCTATAGTCTTGCCAGTCCACATCCTTATACAACCTTGATTCCAAAAAAAATAATTTAAGCACATGCTTATAAATAGGAAGTTTTGTGGGATCAGCAGCCAGGAAAAGGTATAAGCAGAACCATGACATTCACTTGCACAGAGACACCTGAACTCATCTTATAAATATTAATAGAAGAAAAAGAAAATTCAACTCAGCAGTACTCCAGGGACACTGCCACAAAATTGGTCTCAGCGATACTTAAAAGACAGGAGAAAAATACTAGCCTACAGTGCGTTCAGCTTCTGGTTAAAATCCTTCTTAAGCAATTGTAAATCTTTTTAAAAGCTAATCTCAACATTTCAGCATTAAGAATATAAGTGGTTAAAGGGTTGGTCTGTAAAAGGTGAAAATTTTTAGCATATAAACGCCTAATCCAGTATCAAGTCCTAATGACATCGAGATGCAACAGGTCTCTTTCCAAGAGCAGTTGTTCGTTTCTAAGCCCCAGGTTAAAAATACGTACTCTGAGTTGTGTGCACTCATTTAGGATATTAATACAGTAAAAAAATCCAGATTTTTGTAAATATCATTTATATAGTATATCTAGTATATATTAGTATAGTATATATAGTATATATTTGTATTCTGTATACCAAACTCATTTACTTAAAGTATTGATCATGCTTATTAATTTACCACTTCTCCCTCTGAAGTTAAATCATGGTTTATCACTTTAGTTTGTTTTGCTATATCAATCAAACAAGAAAAAACTCATATACTTTAGAATGGCGACATAAAAAGAATTCAGGGAGAGCATGTTTCAAAAAATTTATTTAGATATTTAAACATGGTACTTAAGATACCAGATATTCTTTCAGTTTTCAGTCTGGTGAGTGTCAGTGAGGCAACAAGGATGAGCTGTACAATTCATTGGTCAGTTCAAAGACTGTACTTACAGAATACTTACAGAACATTTTAAAATAAAAGAAATATTAAAATAATGCATAAAAATCTGTGATTAAAACTCATCTCCATTTTCAAACAAATTCTTCAAGACCAGATGATCTCAGTCATTATCACTAAACAAATTGGCATACATGATGCAAGCATACTGAAAAAAAACAGAGCTTTCATCCCCAGGATTTGTCTTATGTATGTTATAATAGAAAGGACATATATGTGATCTTAAGATCCTAAGACTAAAACAAATTTAGTCAGGGTAAACAATTCTTATAATTGGAATTTTCTGTACTGTGCAGCTGCTTGTAGATCGAAGTTTTAGACGCACTGCCAAGTTTTTCTGGAGGTGGAGGGAGGGGGGCATTGATAATACAGCAAAATCAGTAACTTTGAAAGGTATTTTTTATGACAGTTCTTGATCTACTACCAAAGCTGAAAAATATCCCTGGCTTTTAAAAGCTATAAAGGAGGAGGACAATGCATGCGTTTTTCTATTGCAGAGGACAATTGCCACTGTCATTTCCACTTCACTCAAAGGTAGTCAAACATCCGCTTTACTCAAAAGCTGTAAGTTTTGAATCTTTTCCTTGTAACTGTATAGCCATTGGTATCTGAAGAGGGCGGCTGACTGAAAGCTAACTCACGTTCTGAACGGTGGAAACATGTAGTGCTTGCATACTGAAGAAATTTTCATGGAATAGGAAAGGTTAAACTTTCAAAGGAAAAATGGCAAGTTTTCCATCCAGCAGAGCAAGTCCAGTCCTTCTTAGAAGCTCAAGTCTTTAATATTCTCCTACTCTTTTCTAATAATGCAAGAATGGTGTTTCATATGAAACTAATAGTTTTAAACTGTCCTAAAGTCTTTGAGCCAATCTAGAGCAAATTCTAAGCCAGTAGAGTCTAGAAGTAAAATAATTTAGTTCCAGCAAACACATTATGGAACAGAAAGGCTGTCCTGAGTAGGTCCATCTGGAAGAGATCAGAAGAAAAAGGATCTCTTTCAGGAAGGCTTTGGGGCCTAGAGTGATAAACACAGCAAGTTATCAGAAGTAAACAAGAATAACCTGAATGAAAGCCAAATGCTATTTAAAAAAAAAAAAAAAAAAAAAAATTGAAAATTCTATAGAAGTTAAAGACTTCTAGAAAAAAAACTATAAGAAAATTTAAATCATTTACCAGGAATAAATACCACCTTTAAAAGTGGTATCCTCTGTTTTGGGATAGTTAACCAAGGTTCATGTAAAGAATCATTTTGTAAGTTTCTTAGAAGAAAAAAAACTGAAATGTGACAGGAAATTTTAAAAATAATACCATTCAAGTAAGATAGGCTACTAAGCCCAGAATGGGTTGCACAAGAGACACATAGCTGTAAGAGACTGTCAGTATGATTGAAAATTTGACCTACTGTAGTGGATTGACTTTTGATCCACGGAAGTATTCCATATCTTCCTTTAATATGACCTGACATATAAATAGGGTGTAGATAAGAGAGTACATTCTCTTCTTCTTCCAGCAAGGCTGGGGAGCAGAAGGTTCCTGTGTTGGTCCTGTCTGCTGCTGTACCCGTGGAAAATTTTTTAACGGGATAGATTTGGTCATCCAGCTCTCCACGGGAGAGGTGGCGTGGTAAGTTTTCGTTAATTCTTTACTTTGTTAGTTACTGGGTGTTATAGTTGTATATCGGGTGTTATACAGATCCTTTTTGTTCTTTTTCCCGTTTCCCTTCCCCTCTTCCCTTGTTCCTTTGCATATCCTTGCGGTGTAGTTCTTTGTATTTAGAAAAATACAGAAATACAGATATTTAGTGTGATTTTGGTTTCTTCCATAGTTTTTTTTTCCTTTGAAAGGGAAGAAGTTTTGGGAGAGAGGCAGACTGAGCGGTTGGTGAGCTTGGAAAAGCTAGCTCAAACCAGCTCACCTGCCCAGCAGTTTACAAAAAGAAAAGTGCGTGATGCTCGCAAGTCTGAGGGTTTGGTTGACTTTGTGAATGACAAGCAGCAGGCAATATCAGACCAAAACAGAAAACACAAAATGTACAAAGGAACATAAAGTTGTGGATGCACCACTGTACTATAAGATTTAAATCCCTTGTAATATCTGTAATTTCTTAACAGCAAGTGCAGTATAAAGCTCTCCACAGAGCTTTCCAAGAAGGGTAGATCTCATATTTTGCCTGCGGTCAAAAGCTTTTTTCTCCTTCCTGACACATACAAAAGCTGAATTAGTCTACACAACAAATGATGTAACTCATACATATAAGAAAATTACTGCCTTCATAAAAGCTCTTAGGGAAGGGCAAAGTCACTTGACTCCTATGTGTAAGGCATTTAACGTCATTCTCAAAAAATCCACAGTGACTATAGTCTGGATCATGAGAACATCCCTATTACTGCCTTTTTCAGTTACCAGGATCTAATTAAAGGTTGGACAATGTACTTGTCAGCTTGATTAGAAATACCCTGTCTTAAGGAAATCAAGGCTTCAATTGCCAGACAGTTAAAGATGGAATTTGGAGGAACAAGGCCTCTTAAGTGATGACTTTTCAGTTCTGAATAGGTCTCTAAAAACCACCAAGATAGCAGCAGAAAAGAAATGTATAGAAAACACACTGTAAAAGAATTTTCTATCTAGGAAGCAAAAAGAAAAAGAAAAGACAAATGGACTGTGAACTGAGCTTAAATAGTGGTATTGAAGATTTTTTCAACGTTTGGTGTACATAAGGAAAATTGAGGCAAAAATCAAGCTAAATAAGTCACAAAAGAAAAACTGATATCCTGCCAAAAGAAGTTTATATATCTTTATTTGACTAGATAAATAATATTTCTCTAGAAATTACTCTTAAACTTCTAAGATCATTTTTCTAGGCAGAGATAAACAAGGCAGTGGACTATGTGCGTCAAAGACAGTCAGTTGATTATGTATTATCAAGATATAGATGTAGATGTATGCTCATTGTAATGACTAGGGTTTGCCACAGTATATTTTCACATTTCTTATTAGAGCTCAGACAGAGCCTAGTCTCATTACAGCTTGTTTTAAAACCACTGAAGTTCCACTCTAGCATTCTTGATCTTGGATTTCACAAATCTCTGCTTCCCCAAGGGTAACAGCTTAAAAGCACAGCAGAAAAAGTTATGCTCTTATCTTTGCACAGCTAAAATGGACTTGCCAAAAATGGTAGCTTTACCTGTAGATAAGACATTGTTGACACCAAAATCAGCTGTCCCTGAGTCCCACCTTTAATTATGCACAAAATTCTGTACACTTTACTATTTTCGGGGTGAGGGGTGAAAAAAGGGAAGAGTGGATATTTTTCTGACAGATCACTTTCCCAGCTGATAGCCATATACCCATACATACATCTTTTTACCACTTCTTTGCAGGGAGATGGGGTGCAGAGCTGTAACACAATGGTCTATTGAGGAAGGTGAGACAGGAAAGGGCTTTTCAATTCATAATAACACACTAAACACATTTATGCTGAAGACTAATCTTTTCCACATACCTGTATCAGTAGCTTATGAACACAGGCTGTCTTTTCAGAGATTTTTTTCTCACTTTCCCTGCTAAGGCAATTATTTGTAGAAAGCATACACTTCTCAGTCTTGTTAACACCAATCTGCTATTCCCAATGTCAAAGGAGTATCAATTAAAATTTTCTTCTGTAAGGTTTTAAATTTGAGTTTAGCAGATAGCTGAGAATTAACAATAATGCACATTATGTGGCTGTGCAAATTACATTTAGAATTATCACTTACTGCTGAGAAAGGCAAATCTCACTATCCAGACACACTGCTTCTATACAACTAATGCAGTTTTTATCTCAACTTCTAGTTTGTGCCTTCTTCCAACAGGAGAAAACAGTCACATAGGGAGGTAGACTGACCTAGAAACAAAACAAACAAAAAAATTCTGAAACAGGATTTCTTTAGCACCTCCTTTTCCTGCAATTTGGGTAGCAGCAGAAATCTCAACTTTCTATTCTTCTGTTATTTGTATTTCTACCATGAGAACCTCTACCTCTGAAAACTGTTCAATACAAGTATGAGATCTTCTGTTTGAGTTTACTTTCCACTATCAGGTTCCTTTGCCTGCCTTAGTGCCACCGGATTTTTGGCACCTCTCTTGTGTGGAACTCAACTCTGCTTGCTACCTAGCTCACAGAATGCATAAATGATTAGTTACCAGAAAAAAAAATAAAAATCTAGTTTTCTTCTACCCCAAATTCTCATTTTATATTTCAGAGATGAAATGCAATCTTTTAGTTGACTGAACAACAGTGACTCACAGCTTCTTCTATTCTCGATACCCAGACTGTATCAGTGTAGAGCCTTCTAGACACAACTGAACTGAAAAAGACTTGTGGTTTTAAAGACAAAAATTCTCCCAAGACACACAAAACGTTTTTTCTAGGAATTCCATCTGCTGCTTGCAATCTTCATTACAGCAGAAACTGCTTCACAAAATGTACCATTTGCAAGCTGTTGTCTCTAGTTTATAGTCAACTGTGGAAAGAAAACACTGGCTAAACTTTTTTCTGTTACCTTTTCTATTTCATTGTTGCTTTCCAAGCATTAAATGAAGCATAAAAGCATTTATCAAATTGAAGAGTAAAAAATAAAAATAAAAATAAAAATAAAAATAAAGTAAAAATAGGATTAATGATTTAACACCTTTATAACAATGAAACACTGATGATGATAAAACACAATAAACTGCAAATTGCCAGTGAATGCAAAAGAAATCAGACAAACCTTCTTACAACTTTCAAAGGACAAAGAGAATTTGCATTTTTAAGCTTTCTCATTTTTTCAGTAATGAGTCGACTTTAGGTAAAATCACAGAACATAGGAAGAGCAGACAAGGGCATACTCCTTAGATCACTCAGTGAGTGAGACTCTAGGATATCCTAACACTCAGCATCCCATTACTTTTTCTCACCAGTCAACAGGAAAATTAGAATGCATTACACCTTACAGAATCAGTATCTAATACAGACATTTTTTCTTTATATATCGTGTGCCTTTGAATATGAACATAATTAAATTCATTACATATGCCTTAGAAGCTACATCAGTAGCAAAACAGACATCTTGTTTTCACTATATCCTGAGTTCAGCCGCATTTGTTAAGTCGTCCCATTTCTTTCCGGACATTATTCCTAGTTTAATCAGGCCCTGTTATTTGCTTGCTGCATAGCCATTGAGAGCCTTGGTAGATGCCTCTACCTCTATAGATCCTCAAACTTGCCCTCTCATGGGTCTCACAGCTGCAGGGCTGTCTGTATTTACTACTTACTGTGGAGGAAGATACGTGTTGAAAAACGTTCATTATAGAGCTGATTATAAAGGACACTAATTCTGGATGTTCGTTGAGCTTCTGGGTCTTAGGACCACATACACTAGTGTGTAGTGGTGCACATAATTCTAAAATCTGAAATAGCTGTGATGAAAGACTCTGGGTATGACCTGATTGCAGGCTGAAGGTGACAAATGCCTATACATTTCCCTGGATAACACCTGAATAATCAGGCTTCCTGGGGGAGAGTGACTTCCACTTCCTACATTCCCTCACACTGAACAGTTCACTTAATGTACCAATACCACACACATTAGCAAAGTACACACAAGAAGAAGCAGCCTTTCTTGCATTGCATGTGATCAGAAAGCTGGGACCTCATTTCCTAAATGTTCCATTTTATTTTCTAATTGGCTACTGGAGGAGCTTTGAGGAGGGTGTAGGTTCTTTAGCAATTTCACATCTCTCTGGTTCAGTAGCGACAAAAGGTATAAAAGCAGGCACAAGTTCATCAGTATATATCTGATTCAAATGCTTCATTAGTCTGGATACAGCTTAAGTTCCCTCCCGGTAACAAATGGATTAAAGCAGGTAGAACTAACATATTCCCTCATCAGCTTTGCTGCCGTATCTTCACTGCAGGCTTCATTTCATATGATTTTGAGAGCACTTTTTCCCCTATAAACTTCTTTAAGCAGATCTGCCAGAGCTAATTTCAAAATTAACAAGTTTTCTATAATGTGTAGTTCTTGTCAGGCATCACTTCTCTAATAAACTCTCAAAGATTGCAATAGAAGCTTCTGTGCTCCTCACTGCATTACGTCGTGAATACATTGACATTTCATCCAAGTCAGGTTTCAAAGGCTCCAAAATAGATCAAAGCCACATTTAAGAGGCCTGATATATTCAGGATGGCTACATAAAATCTGTATTTAATTTGTGTTTAATCCAGTAAAATAAAAGACACATAGTAATTTATAGGATTAAAACCAGAGAATTTAAAAATGAAAAAAAGAAAGATGCTTTCCCAAGAATCCAGAGGAGTTTTATGAGCCACCATCAATACTGAACTATTCACATTACTGGAGATACTCGCTGGTTTTTTGACCTCTACAGTTTTAATCAGAAAGAAAAAAAGTTCTTTTTCAACATTTTGTTGTCAATATGTACTTTTATAGTAGTCTTTTGGACAACATCCTCCTCTAACTACAAGAGAATGTGACTAAGACCACATTCTGCTACATCTGTTTGAGCTCAATATGTATGTAGAAAACTTTACACAAATCCTCACTTCAACAAGGGGTAAGAGTAACTCACGTCTTTCACCGAATTTGAAGCATATGGAATCAGGTCTGGGATGATTTCTAGTCTGCACCATATTCAGAGAAGAAAGATGACATAAAAAAAGAAATTTCTGTCTCCTCTGCTTTCAAGAATACAATTTGTAAAACTTCAAATAATTACTTACAGTCCCTTGACACTGAATAAATTCAGAGCATCACGGTCTGCGAACTCCTTTTTATTAAAGAAAGTATACTTTATAGGAAAATAATATCAAGTAATGGAAATTTTTTTAATCAGAGACAAAGCAGTGATATTGAAAACACAGAACATTTTTTGCCTTGAAGAGTTTTAAAGACACAAATAGTGATGTCCTGAATTAAACATACTTATAATGCAGATTAGCAAAAAGTGAAAAAGAGTGATTGGGCAAAGAGTAAATTAAACACGTTGAGTCAAGTTATATTCCTAGTTATGCCTCTGTCATCACTATCTGACACTGCCATATAAACACACTTTTCTGTGCTACTTAAGAGGATACCAAGTAGACAGTGAACATTGGAGAGGAGGCCACTAGTCTAAATCAAGAGATGCACTCAGCTTGCTAGTTAAAGTTCTTTTTCTACTTATCTTCGTATGCTAGGATGCCCGTTTTTCCGGTTTTCACTTTGTTTCTCCAGTACGCGTTTAAACTGACATAATCTAAACACTTCTAAGCCATAATATTGTGTCAGCTTTATCAAGATGCCATCATAGAGTCACCTTCAATTTCATGCATATTTAAATATGTCTTCTTTTGTCATTTGTAGCCTTGGTTTTGCTTGGAAAAATAAAAGATATTTCTGACAAATGTAATTTAAATAAATTCTTGTAAATTTTTTTGAAAAAGTAAATTTTTCAGCTGCACCAAAAAAAAAAAAAAAAAAGATAAGAAAAAAGAAACTGTTAAGAATTTTTTTTTATTTGGGACCTTAAAAAATTCTCTGTTAGAGACTTTTTATTATTTTTTCTTAAGACAAAGAACAAGTTTAAGCCCGCAACTGAAAAAAATTCCATAAATTCATGCAAAAATTTCAAGGAAGGAATTTGTTTGGAAAAAATGTTTGCCATATTTTGGTTGGCTACAATATAAAAGTCTTAAAACAACATGTCTTACTTTTACTTCAGCACTTAAAACTGAAATTTCAAAGACAGCCAAGACAGCAGCCTGTCCATTTAAAACTGTATTTCACAGGCAAATGTGAAATTTCCTCAGTGAATTTGATTGCATTTGTGTACAAGTTCATTTATGTTTGGGAACAGGCAGGGTTAGCAATATTTTCATCTAGACTGATATCTCCTGTATAGCTTCACCATACGCTCCAAGCCTTGTCAGTGCAACCTCAAACACAGGTTGGAAAAAGCTCATTATTTATCTTGCTGTTAACACCATATATTAGGCTGCAATATTTTTACAGAATTAGCTCTAAAATTTACCAAAATAATGTGTTAAAGTATCAGTTTCTGCTTAGCTTTCTATATCTTCCTCTGACCTCTCCTGAACACAGTCCCACCTGTCAGTATTCGATGGCAAGAAGTGAGAATGCTTGTTGCCTCCTAGATCCTCTATCTTTTGAAAGGCGGAAGGAAACAGCAGTTTATGTCTTTTAACGTTTGTTTACGTCTCTGCATTCTGTATTATCCCAACTTCTTCTTTCTTAAGCAAAGGAGGGAATGGGAAATGGCGCAAACTTCCAAATGAAAAAGCAAATCCCACCTTCAGTAGACGACCTGTTTTTTTTTAAACAACTCTTTTAAACTCAGAAAACAGCCCAAACTACATTCCTTTTTTTACTGTTGCTCACGCTTTCACTTCTATTCACTGTCATGTTTTATTTCATCTCTTTTGAAACTAATAGCATGTTAGTGGTCAAGACAGTGAAGGTTCAGTTTGGGAAGAGAAATACATGGTCTTTGCTCTTTCTGTGGGGATAATTCATCCTCTTTTCTGCTTCCCCACCACATATCCTACACCCTTCTCTTATACTGTTATTTTTAACTCTTATTTTCCATGACCTATGCACACCAGAAATAGGATCAGAGATCAAACTGTCACTATACTTTAAAAAATAGTTTTTAAAAAAGCACTTTTGTTCAGGCAGGTCACCTTCCTTACCTGCAGCCAAAAAATGACAACTGCATCTTTGAAATGCAGTAGAGTAAGTAATATTCTGGCTTTCCAAGAGGTAATTTGGCTATGTATAATGTGTTTCTATAAAATGGAATTAACTTTCAACAAGGAAAAGAGGGAGGTGGACAGGAAAAAAAAGTAAGGTACTTTACACAAGTGTCGATTGCATCCTCACTCCTTCAGGCCAGGAACACCACCTAGGAAGAACAGAACTGAAGAGATTTGATTCACATAAGAGACTTTAAGTGCCTCAGGACAGAGTACAAACTTGTATCACCTTATCAGACAGGCCCCCTCATGGTGTCAATGTCTGCAAAGGCTCATGAATATGTAAATACTATATGTATCTTGGAAAGATGCTTGACAAGAGAATAGCTAAAATGAACTGATTCTAGCTATAAGCCATCAGTATGCCATTCTTTATGTTTGAACAAGCAGCCTATTGCTAGGTGACAGATCATTAAGGCTATCTACTCAGTCAGTGGAAATGAAGAAATAATTTGTTCATAATAACCTTCAGATGACCTCCCAGGCAAAAGGGAGTCTTTAAAGAGCTATTTCTACAGATACATGTCATGCCTCTTTGTGGGATTCTTCCAGTCCCACAGTAATAGCAGGGCTGCTGGTGAAACAGAGCAGTAAACACCTACTGACAGGGCTGTAGCATGAAAAGATCTCATCACCTGCTATTAACTAGCTGATGAATAATTCATACCTCTTCATCAAAAAATAAGGATTTTAGGCTGTACCATGTTACAGGGAAAAACCAAGCAGAAGGAAAGTGATTGCTGGCTTTAATCAAGTCCTTGCTTATAAGACTATGTTGCTAGGCACAATACATACACATGCATCAGATTATGCTCATCAACAAGCTTAAGTCTCAGAGACACTAGAGGCAAGAACTACTTTTCAGAAACATCCCCTCTGCTGCTGCTGGCACTCTTTCTGTGGGGGGTATTTTTAATTTCCAGCCCTTCTCTGTAGACTGTTTTTAAATTATTCTTCCACAGTTGTGTAGCAGAGGATCGTATTGCACATGGAAAGGCTATGCAACTAGTTTCATTCTTGTACCTACAGTAAATTCTCTGATACCCTGAAATTCTCCACTATTTTTGTTGTTGTATCACTCCAGGTACATTAATTTATATCACAAGACACAAAAAGTAGTCCTCTTCTGCACAGTTTGCGAATGGAAAGGAAGAGAGGAGACTGTCCCTCCATGACATTATCTTCCTAAAAAAAATCTTTAAATTGGAAGAACACTTCTTACACCTTGGATTTTTCTCTATTGTTGGTTTGGGTTTTGGGTTTTTTTCCCTTCTTTATGAAAATACTGAATTTATTGTAGAAAGTTAGGTGTTCAGTGGTGAGATTTCTAAGGAATCCCAGTACGGATTAAACTGTTACCTATAAGTCATACCAATACTTACTATTGCTGACAACCTAAACTCTTTTGCAAGACAGAATATTAATAAAATGAGGGCCCTGCACCAGAAATTGTCTGTTCAAGTTCTCACAAGCTACTCTTTCATCATTATCTCACACAGCAAGTTAATAAGTAGTAGGAATAGTGTGATTCCAATTACAAGGTTTCCTGTGGAATTATATTATTTTCCCTTTAAATTATTTCTTCAAGGAGAAACCCAGAGTTTTACTGTTAATCGCTATGTGTTTAAATGATGCTTTCTTAATACTGCCCATGATGCTATGTCTGCCCTTCTTTCAGTCTTGCTTTGAGTGTATTGTAAGTTCACACTTCTAACGAGAATCACCCAAGGTTCATATATCCCACAGATATATTTTCAGTAGTTAACCAGGATTTGTTGACTAGCGCAAGTTAATTGAATTTATCCAGCCTTTTCTACCCATTAGAGACAGATCTGTTAAACAGGGACTGACATGGGAACTGGGTGTCTTCATCTCCCCCATGTCTCCTCTGTCTTCCACTATCTTCCCAAAAAGAAAAATAACATCCCCAAGCCAAGAAAAAAAATCTTGACAGGAACTTAATGCAATCAGGAAAGTGTTAGTAGCAGGTGCTTATGCTACAGTTCATTTTGACAGTAAGACTGGGACAGAGATTGTACAACAAATTTCTTTAAAGCACCTAATGGGATTCGTTTACAAAGAAACCCTCCTAACGTGTGTAGCCAAGGAAAAGAACTACTTGCTTCAGCATTCATTTTCAAGTAACCAGAATTATGAATGTTCCAGGGATGAGGGTAAGTGCAATGTTTTAATGAGGCTGTTTACTTGACCATCCAAATGGTATTTTTTATCTCGCCTTGCACACTTTACTTCGCTTTAACATCCCTGAATATTTTGGTTTATGGATTTCTGTAACTGCAACATAAAAAATTGAAAACACTAAGTGTTGGGAAGAGCAGATGTCAGAGGAAGAGTAAATGGGACAGAAGGTACTGCAGAGAGTGCACTCACTCCAACACAGACAAAACTGATTTTTCCATTCTAGTATTCTTTACTAGTTATTTCCTACTTCAGCAAAAACAAAAGCAAACAAAACAAACAAAAAACCCACACCCAAGCAAAAAGCAAAACAAATTACCCTCGCATTAGATACATTCAAATTGTATACCCCTTGAAAACGAGAGATAAAATTAAGCACTTTCTTCGCTTTGAATAAAGAGGTAAATAGAACAAGAAGTGCGTGAAAGTAGTTTAGGAAGCATAGGTAAAATGGATTTGAAAAAGCCAAATATTCCTACTTTTTGACAAAATTCTGTACTTAAACCATCAATAAGCACATATGCACAGACTTTTGTAAAGACTAAGTGGAATTATGTGTGTGAGCTTTACATATACCTATAGATATATCTGTATATGTAACTACTTTCTTGTGTAAATAAACAAACCAGTAAAATCATAGCTGAAGTGTTTCCTATTCCAGATATCACCCTAATAGCTCTCACATTTTACTCAATAGCCACTATGCAAACTAAGATATCACAGTTCAGTGAAGGAAAATGTTTACCTCAGGACAGAGTTTCCTTATGGCACCAATCTGCTCTGATGAATCCACTAATATGAAATTTCTGAGCCAATAGTCAGTGATTGCACAGTACTGAGACTCCTCTCATTATTCAGAATTATGTGCTGTACAGTGTCAGTTCTTTCCCTGCAGACTTGATGCCAAGCAATTACTCATTTCCATCACTTAGCTTTCTCTCCTCCCCTTTCACTTTTGTTATTTTGGTGGGTGTCTATATATTCAGCATACTTCAAGAAGTAAATACACAGTACTGGAATGAAAATTGTGTTTGTCTTATTTGATTTTAAATAGAAAAGCACTTTCAAGTCCTTAAAAATTGATGTTTTAAACTTTACTACAAGCAATAGGAGAAACTAGTATCTGCTAGAATAAATGGGTAGCAATCAAGAGTATTTCTGTTGTTATACATACTTGGTCCTTGAGGGGAGCTGTGAAAACTATTTTCTATGAGAAGATTCATTCATCTCAATCTCCTTGAAGCATCAGTAACTGGTAGAGTGAATAAAAAAAAAAAAAAGAGAGAAAAAAAATATGAATGTGTCAACTTTGGTCTCTAAATAGGGATTAATATTTGAAATAAAGGATGTCAATCCTGATACTTTCTAATTTAAATCAATTTATGCATTGTGAGTTCAAAAGATCCATTTATAGTAGGAGTTAAAAGGGGTTCTGATGTGGCAGAAAAAGAATCTTAGAGAAAATACACACATATATAATGTGTAGGTGACATATTTGTGCCAAATTTCTTCTGAGTGATCTGGTTTGTACCAGCACAAAAATATTCAAACATTAGACCTGTAGAAGAAGCACTTGCCAACAATATAAAAGACCCATCACCCTATTCATCCTCAATTTAAGCAACATAGCTTCCTTGCCAAGGAACATGTACTGAGCTTAGACGTCTTAGATAGAAAGTGAAAGATTTTTACCATAATTGTTGATTTTACATGCTGTAATTTTTGACATTCAACCTGATAGGAATATTCTGCATTTTCAGAAGACATCCAGTAGTCTATATTGAAAGTAAGGACATTGTAGTCCATTATAACGTCCAGCTATGATGGATGGGAAAGGGATTAGAAAGCCCCCAGGAAGTACATCATTCTCATGAAAGTGGGAGACAGGATCCACAATATATTTCTCTGAAAAAGATGTGGAAGACCTCAACCATGAGGTTTTTCATATAACTAGGAACTGAGGCTTTCCATCATTATTCTAAATGCTGAATCTTTGTGGTTCCCCCACTATTTTATATATAATTTTCCCTCTCTCCCACCAACACATACCCTGTTCTCTAAGGCCTTTTTTCTTAGTCCAAGAAGTAGAAAAAGGAAGAACATGCACACAGCATTCCACCTGTTGCTCTTTCTGAGAGTCAATCCTCAGTAACTTTTTGTTGGAGACTGAAATTTGCTAACAGAGCACAGTGCCAGATTCCATTAAGTGAGACTGCCATTGTCTACCACATCAATATGTTCAACAAACTAGTGTTGTGAGAGGAGATTGAGTATTTAGATGACCTGCCATCTGGGCTAGTACATTTTTGTTACGATTGCAGAATACATGTGCATAACAGAATATATCTCAGCTGATACACTGGGGCACACCGAAGAGTAATTCCCACAGACCCTACTGATCAGAATCAGAAGAGTGGGTTATGCACAGTAAGAAGAAATTAAAATCATAGCTATTGACTCAGGAGTTCAGAGCTATAACAAAACTTTCTTAACATAGTACATAAATGACACAGGGGATAGACCCAAATAGTCCCACAACCAAAGTACAGAAATATTCCCAACAAAGACAGCATCTCTACCATCTACGATGTGGAGAAATAGAATTAAATATGGAAAAATATAATTAAAGTTCCATTTCATAAAAGATATTAATATACTTAGTGAAACTGTCATTGCACTATTAGATTGTTCATGTTGGAAAAGTTCATCAAGATCTTTTAAGATCTTTGAGATCATGAAGCCCAACTGTAGAACTAACACTGCCAAGCTTGCTAAACCATGTCCCTAAGCACCACATCTACGTGTCCTTTACATTTTTCCAAGGATGGTGACTTCACCACTTCCCTGGACAGCCTGTTCTAGTCCTTGATAACTGAATCATAGAATCACTTAATTTGGAAAATACTTTTAAGATTTACGTTCGATCATACACCCTGTATGCAATCTGGTTCTGTACTTTCCCTCCACAATTGCTCAAACCAATAAACAGTTAGTAAGGACTCACATACACATTTATTATTGCTTATTTCCTTTTATCCTCAAACCCTGTAAACCTGTGAGAAAAGACTGAGAAAAACTATGTCCAAGGCTGACAGGAGTCATGATTTTGACAGGACAGATTACTTAATTCAAGTCAGAGCAGCTGTCAAATACTGTACAAATGAGACAAATACCTACTACCAGTCAGCATGACTGTATGTGGGACTATCTTAAGCCACACGTATATGCTCCAGCTAAGACAGTGTTTCTAGGTAGAATGTATCATACTATGATAAACATGCATAAATCATAATAATCATATTATCGTAATATCTGTCTCCTATCAATAGAGAAGAAGGAAAATGTAGAACGTTCTGATGATGTTTCACCAGAGATCCTTATTTCTCAGCAAATTAGTGACCATTTTTATATATTTCTCCTAAACATTGAAAAAAAAAAGGAATATAACTTTTATAAGAAATTTTTAACAATTACAGTCTATGCTATGTGAAACTTTTGAGATTTATACATGTAATCACCACTGGTCTTGGAAACGTGAATTTCCAACACCTAGCCACATGAGAATAAGCTCCTCTCTCTTTTCAGGTCATTGTTTTATTTCCCAAATGACTTGGAAGTCTGTTTATTGACATCATGTGTTTATTATAATCTCACACCAGCGTCACTGGAACATTAGTCACTCATGATATTAGAGTAAAATATTGAATGGATTAAATGTCTAATATTATAGAAGAAATTAGTCACTCCTCTGACACTTCAAGTTATGGCAGACATAAGAAGAGCAGTATATACATGTTCTAATGGGCATGTGGCCTTGTTTAGAGCAGGGCAAACCCTATTTCTTCTTCATTTGAATCTCAGCAGCCTTGCTGTATCTTAGGTTTTTTGAGGATCTTGGATGAAAAAGAAAAATAACATTAAGATAATTACAAACATGTATTTTCTTTTGTAACATTTCATTACCACATTAGATTTACATCTAACCTTATTTAACTGAAAGGCTAATGATAAACAGACACTTACATGTGACAGTTGAGTTTTGTGCCATTTGGGGATTTATGGTAGATAGCTGGCTAAGGCTTAATTAAATCTGTCATCCTCAAACACAGGCACACCTGTATCCTTGGAGCTGCATCTTTTTCTTCCTTATTGCCGCTTATGTACAGCTCTGAAATATAGAAGACTATATAGAACAGAATATTCCAGTTGGAATGGACATACAACAATCATCTACTCCAAGTACCTGATCAGTTCAGGGATGACTAAAAGTTAAAGCACGTTATTAGGAGTATTGTCTAAATGCCTCTTAAACACTGTCAGGCTTGGTACAGCAACCATGTCTCTAGTAAGCCAGTTCCATTGTTTGATCACCCTCTCATTAAAAAAAATTAAATATTTAGTCTGATCCTCTCTTGTTACAGCTTAGAACCGTTCCCATGCATCCTGACACTGAATACCAGGGAGAAGAGATCTGCACCACCTTCTCCACATCCCATCCTCAGGAAGCTCTGGAGTGCAATGAGGTTATTCATCATTCTCCTTCTCTCCAAGCAAGACAAACTCACCATTCTCAGTCACTCCTCAAAGGACATGCCTTTCACAGTCTTTGTTGCCCTCCTGTGGATGCTTTCAAGGACCTTAACATCCTTTCTAAATTGTGGGGCTCAAAACTGCACACAGTACTCAAGGTGAGGCTGCACTAAGGCTAAATACAGCACGATAACCCCTCTTTTGACCAGCTGGATATGTTGTGTGTGATGCATCACAGGATGCTCTTTACTCTCTCATATACCAGGCCACACTGCTGACTCACATTGAGCCTGCTGTCAACCAGCACCCCCAGATCCCTTTCTGCAGGGCTGCTCTCCAGTCATCCCTCTCTCAGTTTACACTTGTATCTATCTCTACTCCATCCTAAGTGCAGAACCCAGCATTTGGACTTGTTACGTGTCATGCCATTAATCAGAGCTCAATACTCCAGTCTATCTAGATCCCTCTGCAAGGCCTCGTGTCAGCAACACCTCCCAGTTTGGTATCATAAGCAAAATTGCTAAAGGTGTGTTCAAATTCCAAATACTTGGCAAAAACACCAAACAAACTGGCCTTAAAATTGAGCCTGAAAGAACACTTCAGGTGACTGGCCACCAGCCAAATGTAAGTCCATTAAAAGCAACATTCTGAACCCTACCGTTCAGCCAGTTCTTCACCCAGCGGACTATATACACACTCATCCTGCAGCTGGGCAACGGAGCACAGCTGTAGGGCCCTCCTCCCAGCAGTGTCTGGTGCCCAGCACTTCTCAAGAGGGAACCCAGTTGGGCACAGGCC
Source organism: Tapera naevia (assembly GCA_033556795.1). Lineage (NCBI taxonomy): Eukaryota > Metazoa > Chordata > Aves > Cuculiformes > Neomorphidae > Tapera > Tapera naevia. The sequence goes on along the minus strand of JAUMJJ010000092.1, from coordinate 3,423,181 downwards.
CTACAGCTGTGGAAGAGCAGTGCAGCCTTATCAGCTTTTTACTGTAGCATCCAGTAAACATCTAGTTGCTTTCAGGGGCTGTTTCTTTTTCCCAAAACCAAAGAGCTTACTCAGCGTAGGTAATATTCTCCAATACTGTTTCAGCAGTGTAGAAAAGCCAGAGGGAGAGTTTGTTGGCATGTAGAACGAGTGCATTTAACATAACTTTAATATCTTTGATTAACTTGTTTTGCTGCAAACAGAGCTGCAACATTTGTTGTTTTGCTGCAAGAGGAGATTTTTCCCTCATATTCTCCCAGCGTTCCACTTCCAAGTGCAAGAGCAGGGTTGTCTAAGCCCTTTGAGCATCTGCCAGGCTGTGGAGCCCAAATACCTGTGCATCACTCAGCTACCATGGGCGTAATCTATGCTGACTGCCGCAGTCCTGAGAGGTCCTCCTGCTGGTACCTCCACACCTACATGTCCCTGGTCATTCTCTAGTCACAATGATCTCAGCTTTTCCCTCTCACTCTTCTACAACAGCAGTCCAACTCCTCCAAACCAAGACTCCACAGTTGTGCCTGGCACACAGACAGGTCTTGCTCTGCTCTTCTGGGGACATGCTGGCTGGGTAACAACAACCATCCCAGGGGAATAAGGTCCTCTTTCTGGTGTGTATGCCTTGACTTGCTCTCCATCTGTAACTTTACTCTCCAGGTTTCTAGCGACAGCCCAGAAACAGACTACCACGCAAGCATAGCACAGTTTGGCCACAAGCAGAAGCATTTCAGGAATGAGTGTTTTGGAGCCAGGCCTGAGAACCTATGCTGAAAGATAAGCCTGGACAGCACCTTTCCAAAAATAAGCTACTGGCAAATGCCGAGTAAATAGCTCTGGCAAATCACATCCTCACCAAAAGACATATACATGTGCAGAGGCACTGAGCAGCCCTATGCAAAAATGCTTCCATTGGTGTAAGAAAGAGTGGATTTGCAAAGTCTTCAAATGCAACCTCACCAGTGCCGAGCACAGGGATAAAATCACTTTCCTACTCTTGTTGGTCACAGTATTTCTGATAAAAATCAGGATATTGACCTTCCTGGCCACCTGGGCACACTGCTGACTCATGTTCAGCTGGGTTTTAACTAACACTCCCAGGTCCTTTTCCATTGGGCAACCTTCCAACCCTCTTCCCCAAGCCAGTAACATTGCATGGAGTTACTGTGATCGAAGTGCAGGACCTGGCACTTGGCCTTGTTAAACCCCATACAGTTTGCTTCAGCCCATCAATCCAGTCTGTTCAGGTCCTTCTACAAAGCCTTCCCTCCCTCGAGTAGTTTGATGTTCCTGCCCAATTTAATGTTATCTGCAAACTTACTGAGGGAGCATTCAATCCTCTCATCCAGATCGTTGATAGATATTAAACAAGACTGAGCCCTGGAGAACACTGCTTGTGATGGACTGTCAAATGGATTTAGCTCCATTCTCCACAACTCTATGGGTTCGGCATCCATCCAGTTTTTATCCAGTAAAGAGTACACCTGTACAAGCCATGAACTGCCAGCTTCTCTAGGAGAATGCTTTTGGAGACAGTGTCAAAAGCTTTACTGAAATGAGGGTAGATAACATCCAGATCATTTCCCTCCTCCGCTAGGTGGGTCACCTGGTCATAGAAGATCAGGTTGGTTAAGAGGTACTTACCTTTCATGAACTCATGTTGGCTGGGCCTGATCCCCTGGCTGGCCTGCTCACTCAATATGAATCGCTCCATAATCTTCCTCAATACTAAGTTGTAGTTCCCTGGATCCTTCTTTTGGCACTTCTTGTAGATAGACATCACATTGGCAAGCCTCCAGTCATCTGAGGCCTCCCCTATTGATAAGCACTGCTGATAAATGATAAAGAGTGGCTTGGCAAACTCCTCTGCCAGCTCCCTTCCTCAGTCCTGTCAGCTGGATCTCATCTGGCTCCATAGACTTGGTATCGTTCTGGTGATGTAGCAGATCTTTAACTGCTTCCTGCTGGATTGTTACGTGTTTATTCTGCTCTTTGTCCCTGCCTTCCAGCTCAGGAGGCTGAATACCCTGGGGATAACTGATCTGGCTATTAAAGACTGAGGCAAGGAAAGCATTAAGCATTGCAGCTTTTTCCTCATCTCTGATGGCAATGGTCCCCACAACCATCCCCATATCCAAAAAAAGAGATGGAGATTCTTCTCGGCTCTTTTTTTGTTGTTAACGTATTTGTAAATGTATTTTTTGTTTTCTCTTACAACAGTGGACAGATTGAGTTCTAGCTGAGCTTTTGACTTTTTGATTTTCTCTCTGCGTGACCTAATGAAATCCCTGTATTCTTCTTGAGTTGCCTGCTTCCTCTTGCAGAAGTGCTAAACTCTCTTTTTTTCCTGAGTCCCACGAAAATCTCCCTGTTCAGCGAGGCCAGTTGTCTTCCCAACCAGCTCATCTTAGGGCATATGGGGACAGACTGTTCCTGAACTGGTTCAGGAAAGTGCATGCATGCCAAGATCTGCCGAAGTCTGCCTCTCCACTGCATATCAGACTGGGTCCAACGCAGCTCTCCTCTGCTACAGAGTAGAATACGTAATAAATATGTAATATGAATAACTCCCTAGCAATAAATCTTTGTAAATATAAATTATTTGACCTTATTTAATCCATTTCCAGGATTTCCTTCGTTATTTTCCTGAGCATTTTTCATTAGTGTAGTCAAAGTATCTAGCAGGCATTTGACAATTAATTACAGTAAGCACGCTCTTGAGCGTCTGTCAGCCAACACAAACTCTGTTGAAAGAGAGGAAAACATTGGTAGTTAGTTTGATACTGGATCATTTTAAGATAGAGTCCCTTGCAGGAGACTAGGCTGGGTTTTTAATATTTTTAATAAAAAAAAAAAGAAAAACACTTTAATGAACTCAAATGCAATAAAATTTATTTTCTGGCTTACTGGGTATTTTTTTGTCTTTGTTGACTTCTTGTTAAAGAGATGCTGTGTTCAAATTAACGCCAAGTTTTTTCTTAAACTTTTGCCATTAATATTTTTTGTTGTACTCTCTAAATCTAAGTTTCAAGAAGTTTTGCCACACAAATGAAACTTTGTAGCAATTATGAAACAAAGCATTAATTAAGAAATTAAGTATTTTGACATTTTGAGATCATTATTTCAAGTTGTTTCAATTTACTAATTGTTTCAGTCTCCTGAAATTTATAAAAGTTTAAAGAAATCAAAACACTGATGACAAAGGATATAAAACAGTGACTGACAAGCAAATGTTGACCAAAGATGCTTGGCATAAACAACATTGCTGCATATTTACTCCCATAGTAAAGCTAGAGAAATATTGCACTACAACCAAATAAGGTTAAATAAGGCATTGTCAACTAAGCTGAGATGGAAAGGTTTCACTCAAACACATTTTTCTCTTTTTTTTTTTCCACTCATATCTGCATATTAACACTTGGTCAGAAAACCTGTTGGAAGCCTGTTGGCAATTGTGTTTACATCCAAGGGATCTCTTCTGTGCTTTTGATGGATAGAGCTCATCATGATGGTATCACTTACAGAGTTAAGTAGCTTGCTGCTAGTCATCAGTACAGACAAAATAGAAATTTTCATTAGCTCTCGTGTCTTATTCTGTACTTTGGTTTTCTTGCAGTTTTGAGTTTCCAAACAACATTTTAAAATATTTTTTAAGACAACTTCACTCCCTTGCATGTAAGCTAGGGGTTCACAAGTTCACCTCAAGGAAGTGAGGCCTGTTTCTCCTTAGTCAGCCTGAACAAAAGTATGGTTATGAGTCAGGGGTACGCTTTACAGATCCTTGTTACACATTTATACAGCATTTAGCATTTAGATTCTTAAAATAAGATAATAGTAAGGATATAAACTGAATTGAGGCTTTTGACCTCCTTCAAAAAAATATTTTCAGATAGCTGTGCTTTCCAGTCTTCATCATTATTTTGACCTTTTCCAGCACTTCCATAGTGCATGTTTCATGTCTGCACATTAATAACTCAGCTTTTATAATGTAGTTGAAAATGTTATATATTCAGATTTCCATGATGGAATAAAAACTTGATTCTAGCAGGAGTAAAAATGCTATTCTGAAACTTATTTTCCTCGAGCATTTGATGAGGGAGGAGGCAGTACACTTACTTTCTACAGCTGAGTTGTAGATCAATGAAAATCTAAATTGGCAGTGAAGATGTTAACAGACACACAGTTTATATCCAGGACTAGTAGAGACAAAAAAATTGGTGTTTACATTTCCAAATCTTCAGGTTGCATTCTAGATTATGTTTGCCCTATTTAGTTCTTCAGAAGTAATGCATCAAATATCCTATAACATAATCCTTCTCTTAGCACTTACCAATGAACTATGAGATAGTGTAAAATAGAGTTAATTATAAGTTTTAATGAATCATGTCTGTCGTCATTTATAATACAATGTAATTTTCGAGGAGTGATTAATTATGAGCTACAGATGAGTGAATGGTTAATGTAGTTTCTTAACCTTACTAAGGAGCTACAGTATACAGTGCGTTAGTTCTCCTCTGTTATTAGCACACTTATATGCTTGCTATCACTTCAAGTGAACAAAATTTTCATGACTTTGCCATTAAGATGTAGAATTAGGTAGTTGTTGACCTTTCCCTTATATTATTTTTACAGCCTCTGATACCTTTTCCTTCTTTTACTTTCAGCCTTAGATTTAAAAGCAAATGGAAGCCATACACCGAAAATCCTCCCTCCAATCAAAATGCATTTGTATGCCTAATTCCAAGTACACCATTTAGACCCTGTAATATTTTACTTAACAGTACCTGAAATTGCTAGGTTCTACTATGTTCCCAGCATGAAATATTACCATAACTATAATTTCAGCATATGCTTTTCCTCACAACTTAAGCTAATAACATACCAATGTTTTAGGTATTGCTAAATAGTTGTTTGGGTTTGGGATTTTTTTTTCTTTTCCCAGCATCAGAGTGTTTTGTTTTTCCTGCTCTGCCCTGCAATGAGTGGGCTTGGGGTGTACAAGAAGCTGGGTGGGACAGCTGAGTTCAACAGACCAGAGGGATATCCTGTGCTACATGACATTGTGTTCAGCAATAAAATCTCAGGAAAAGGAGAACGAAGATGGAAATAACCCCTTCAGGGTTACAGCATTTGTCGTGCCAAGTCCCTGTTATGTATTCCTGCTTTTCAGGAAGCACCGTGGAAACAAGTATGTGCTTACACATGGGAAGGGTTGTATGAGATCCTTATTATGCTTTGCTTGCAAGAGTGGCTTTCCATCACTTGTTAAATTGTCTCAAACCACAACTTTTTCTTGCTTTTGCCCTCCTATTCTCTCTTCCATTTCATTGTGGGAGAATAAGTGAGTGGATAGGTGGAAGTTTACCTGCCAGTTGGAATCAGTCCACTGCAGTTCTCACTTGGTCCTCTTTTAAAAGAAATCATACAGCACAGGTGACACTTCTGTAGTTATATGTTTGAGACTCTTCTTCTCTTTTATTATCTACAAGAGATGACGACATTTTCTAATAACACTACAACTTAATAAGATCACATATTTGTCATACAACCAAAAATCAAGGAAGAGCTGCTCTTTTTTTTTCATTCGCTATAAAAACTTTCCTTATTATTTTAGAGTCTTAAAGAGGCTCATACTTCTTTTTCTTTACCAAATAGTAAGCAATAAGCTGGATTTATGTAAGTAAGTCTTGGTGTTAAGTTTAAACAAAATTAAAAGTGTTTAAGGCCTTATTTCAATGGTAATATGAAGTGGAATTTATCCATATTCATAGTCAATTGGAAATATATTATGGCTATTACAACATATCCAGCCGCCTAACTTTAGAAAATTTGGTGTACATTTTAAAAAAATGTTTCTCTTGATGTATTCAACGGTGTTTTCTTTTCCTTAGCCATGCTAAAAGCATGTCAAGATAGTCACAATTCGGTGTTTAAATTCCCAGACTCAGAACAGCAGACAGAAAAACTTTTAACAAAAGACATATTTAGGGTTTTGTAACAGCTTATGCAGTCAAAGATGTTGAGGCAGAGAAGGTTAGCCTCACATTCATGTATTTCTGCCAGTTTGGATGATTTGAACAGGATCTTTATTAGGTGTGAATCCTTAAAAACTGATTAGATTATCTGCACTGAATTCAAAAGACTTTTCCATAAATAATTACTTTGTGTTTGTGTGTGTGTTGTATGCATGTGTTCTTCTTAAAAGCAAGGGGATTCTATCATGAAATTTATGCCAAATACTTCCATCTTTGCCTTTTTATCCTATTAATGTCAAGGTAACTTATTCAGTTACAATTCCTTTCATTGGTTTGTAACTCATATCCATAATTCGGAGTATCGGATCAAATGAGTTGTAAGTATTTCATTGTGTATTTTCTAACATAGTCAGTTTAAACAGCCACCAAAAAAAAAAAAAAACCTTTTATTTCTTTTCAGAATTAGAAAATTTAAAAAACATGGATTCTTGATATATTAAGCTCCCAAAGTGCTCCTGGTGATTACAAGAAATCAATGTATACTGAATTTCATGTCTATTTGTTATCACTTCTTTCATGTTCATGTTAATGTTCAGTGTAACCTCCCTGGGAATACATAGTATATCTCATGCTTTAATTTGGCAGAAGTCATTGTAAACATAGTTCTTAACTTTAGGAGAATCCATCTGAAAATATATTCCAAAAATTAAATAAACACAACACAAAATAAGCTCATGGCATGAATGGGACACATCAGTTGCAAAACTTAAGTCTGATGGAAGGATTTCATTAAAGCAAAAGAAATATCTGTAGCACGAAGCTCAATTTGTGAAGCTCTCAAACTGTGTGATTCCTGTTAAAGAAAGGCTGCTGCTGAGATACATCAAAAGATTGTCTTTATTGAAGAACAATTGCCTGACCTAGTTTCCTGGTCAGCAACAAGCTTCAGGAGCAGAAAAAAAACTCTGTAAAGTTATTGTGTATACTTTCATCTTTACTCTAGTATGAAGGAGGGATTTGAGAAGATTTTCTGCTATCTTGCCTTGCATTTAAATCTATTAGTTATGCAAACTTAGGAACGAAGGAAAAAAACAGCAGTAGCATAAACTTGATGTTTGTAAGTATTTACTGTGATAGGTAGAATAATTTTAAGATCTAGTTGATATGTGTGAAAACATTTTTCTCTTTGTGTCAACAAAAACAGAACAATAAAATATAAGGAAGACACAATTTGATTAAACTGTTACTACTTACAAAGGAGGCTTAAATGCAGATGACACTAAGCTGGGTGTTAGTGTTGACCTACTTGAAAGAAGGAAGGCTCTGCAGAGGAATCTAGACAGGCTGGATCAATAGGCTGAAACCAACAGGGTGAGGTTCAACCAGACAAAGTAGTGGATCCTGCACTTGAGACACAACAACTCCTTCCAGACTGCAGGAAGAATGGCTAGAAATCTGCCTGACCAAGAAGTACCTGAGGGTGTTGGTTGACAACCGGCTGAATATGAGCCAGCAGCATGCCCAGGTGGCCAAGAAAAACAATGGTGTCTTGGCCTGTATCAGAAACAACATGGCCAGCAGGACCAGGGAGGAGATTGTGCCCCTGTACTCGGCTCTGGTGAGGCCACACCTCACTACAAGAAAGACATTGAGGTGTTGGAGCGGGTCCAGAGAAGAGAAATGACGCTGGTGAAAGGGCAGGAGAACAAGACCTATGAGAAGGAACTGAGGGAACTGGGCTTGTTTAGACCAGAAGAAAAGAAGGCTGCGGGGAGACCTCATCACTGTCCACAATTACCTGAAATGTGGTGGATGTTATCTTCTCCAAAGTGACAGGTGGTAGGACAAGAGGTAGTGATCCTGAGTAGCATCAGAGGAGGTTCAGATTAGACATCAGGAAAACTCCATTCACCAAAAGGGCTGTAAGGCACTGGAACAGCTGCCCAGGGAGGTGGTGGAGCCACCATCCCTGGAGGTATTTAAAAGACGGGTAGATGCAGTGCTTCTATGAATCACTGGCTATGCTTGAGAGCAACACTGAAGGCAAATGCAGTCTCGGTAGGTAGCATGATACAGTTTACTGAGTTCAGACATACTCTTTCCAAAAGAAAGATTTCAGAAAAATCTACAAGGGAGTAGTTTCAGCCCATATGTCATCACAGAAATGGCCAGTACAATCATCATCAAGTATTAGACTACTGCTCTTTGACAAGAAGACAGGCCTCACGGTTCATCTTTCTTGTACCTGTAGGGAATGTTAGACATTATGGTGGAGGACAGAGTCACCACCACCACTACTGTTTTAAGAGGTAAAGAGTGATTTATCAAAAAAATATGTCGTGTTTTTCCTTAGGTAGAAAGTTTATAATGAGTTTGTTTTTGTGTGATGCAACAAATTTTGAGTGATCTCAGCTCTAGCAACTAGCAACAACAATATAGCAATGATCCTCTGAAAAACATACGGCACATTGTAACGGGTACAGGTTCATTTCTTCCAGACTGTGGAACGTAGTAAAATACGTAATATATAAAAATTATTCATACTCATTACTCATCTCATTAAGAGAAAAAGGCCAGTTATTGTCAATCACTGACCAAAAAAAAAAAAAAGGGAAACACCACTGTTGATCTTAATTATAAAATCACCTGTACTTGGATGTTACTGCCTCAACTTTGGCAGCCCTACAGTTAAAATTTATAGAACAAAATATATACAGCAACTCATGTGTGACTTAAGAACCCTGGCAAGCACAGGCTGCAGACTACTGAGGATCAAGCAAAAGGCAAGTCCTGCTGGAAGTACGCTACTGCAGGGCCTTAGCTCTCAGCTCTTGCAAACAAACTCACAACCATCAGAAGGCTGCATATGTGCTTATTTTGTACAGTAAATGTTGGTTCAATAACCGGACACCAGAACCACTATAAAATTAGAAAGGGAAAAAAATCAATAACAGGTCCACAAGCAGACTGTGTTCTATCCTTGGATTTGTTAGCAGTCATGCTGGTTGCATACAGATTAGCTGATAAATGGCTGATTCAATCGACTGGTAGCAAACACATGGCTTGCTAGAGATGACTTTTTAAGTCACTGTACATCAAACAGACAGTATCAGCCTTTGAGGATAAACCAGTGATGGCTTGTTGTGCTCTTTGAACTGCCTCAGAGACCCAGAGACTAAAAAAGTGCCTGAACGTTCCTCTGAATCCACTGGGAGGATTGAAAGCTTCAAAGAGGAACACTATCACACCAAGGGGAAATGCATTGATTGAGGGAACCAGTGTGAAATAGTCTTTAATAATTACCAGAATGCTGGAATTGACTGGTGTTTTGCTGAGCTATATTTTATCTTTACTGGATTAACTGTGACACAGTAGGTTATGTCAAAGGGAATCTGCATGAATGTTAAAAGTAAATGTGGTGTGAATAATGGATAACTTACATTAGATGCAACAGCATGCAGTAATTTTTATTCACCTATGTAATTAGATTGAAACAAATCTGCTGAATAAAGTATGTTGTCTTCTTATAATCCAGATTCAAAAGTATCAAGAAATTATGAAATGGTGATAATTGCTGGTGTTTAGAAGATGTGTATGGTTATACACAGATACACATGACAGGGAATAACTCTGAGAAGAGTTCTAGAGAAAAAGGTTTGGGAATGAATAGAAAAATTATTTACTCTCAACTTGTTACTGTGTTCCACATACCTAATTAGAACTGTGGCAGCAGGTATGTGCTGTTCATTTTTTTAAAAATCAATTAAAAGGAAATGTAAGGAAAAAATTATATAAGGCAGCTAATCTTAGTGCTAGGATACTACATTAAATCCTTCTGGACATTTTGAATTCATACATTCAGCATTGGGTCTTCCAGTTTCTTAAATGATCAGCTGTAAGTCCTTTAACACATTGAGTGTTTCTTATGCATGGGACAAAAATAAGTATTGGGTTTGGAGTTTTTAAGCAGAGAGTCCAATTTTTTTCAAAACTGAGCACTTGAAAACATAACTTTCAATTATATTAGTAGAATCACAGAATAATTTAGCCTGGAAGGGACCTCCAGAGGTCATTAGACAAAGCTGTTGCTCAAAGCAGATCTAATTATATCAGGTTGCTTGAAGGCATGTGTAGTGGAGTCTTGAACCAAGGACAGATATTCTACACCCTCTCTGTCCATCTATTCCAGGATGTGATCATCCTCATGGAAAAAGAAATTCATAATATATAAAAATCAAGGTTTTCCACACTCCAACTCCTGCCTGATGCCTTTTATTCTACCAACATGCACCTCAAGAGCCTACCTCTATCTTCTATCTTTCCATTAGCTAGTTACAAGAGATCAGCGAGGTCTCCATTTTACCATCTCTTCTCTGAGCTGAACAGATCAGTTATTTCAGCTTCTTCTATAATGTTTTATGTTTGAGGCTGCCTCATCTTCTCGGTGGCCTCCACCGGAGTGTCTTGAGTACGTCAATATTCTTATTATACTGGCAAGCCCAAGACTGGGCACAGCAATTTAGTCATATTGTCACAAGTGGTGAATAGAGGATCATTTCCCCAGGCCTGCTGGCTGTACTTTTGTAGTAAAACTGAGGATGTAAGCGAGCTTCTCTAACTCACGTTGGCCAGGCATCCCAAACTTGCTTCACTCCCATAGATTTTGCTAGTAGACTTACAGGCCTGGGACACAGGCAGGTAAACCCTACTAATGAAAACTGAAACTAAAAATGCATTGAATCATTACAATGAGGAAAGAAGGGCCCACCTGCTTGGAAAATTCTAGCTCTTTTGACAAGTATCTGTATTTACACATACATACATGCCCACATACAGATACATACTGCCTGTGAAAAAGACAGAGCAAGTATAGAACAATTTTAAAGAAGGATCTATTCCACATAGTCTCAGCTATGCATCTCATGCTTTAGAATTTGTACAAACAAACAAACAAACAAACAAACAAACAAACAAGCAAACAAACATTAAATAAGCCAAAGTTGTTGCAGGGTTGTTTTTTTAATTATTTTTAATCTAATTACCCTTATCCCTACATAGTAGCGATTGAAGATTAAATCAATCTTTATTTACCTTAAAATGTGTCATTATATGCTGAATAAGTCTCTTTCATTTTCAGGCTTTATCAATCAAACCAAGCTATTCGCCAAGTGCTGAAGAGCTAACATTATATCGCTGCTGAGGCAACTCATTTTTGACAATGGTGCATTTAAAGTTAATGAACGCAGTCCACACAGAGCAAACATAGCCCATAGATTCTTTCCAAGATGGTTCACATTATGTCACACTTAGAATGATTCAGAGTTTGACATTTTAGCTGTTGAAAGAGCCATGAGAGTGCAGAGTGGCAACCATTTTTTCTTATATAATTTGAAGAAGGAAAAAGAATTTACTATCGTCTTCAATACTACCACTGGGGAAAAAAAAAGGAAAATATTTTATGTTATTTCCCTTTCTTCCCAAAGAGTTGACCTGTGTTTAAAAACTTTGAGGGAGCAACCAATAGGATCACCAACAAAAGAGCACAGGCAGGTGTGATAGCAAGGGATCATGAAGTCAAAAAAAAAATGGGCTTTTCACATGTAAACAAGGAGGTGCCTACAATGCACCCAGAATGGAGAAATCCTCCAAAACCTCTCCAGATACTTAAAAACCTGGAATGCCTCTCTAAACTGCTAGTGTACTAACACATGCAATATGGGGAATAAGTCTGGGAAATTAAAGACTGTGCAGTTGCAGGACTAAGATCTTATTGGGATCACAGAGATGTGGTGGGATTGCTCCCATGACTGGATTCTCGCGGTGCTGTAAATTTTAAACTCAGTAATTTCGTGATCCCTGTGGCCAAGACAGCCACCTATCATCACATCTTCTGTGAGCCCTTCTGTATTCACGAGTAACAAATCTTGGAGATCATCTTTCCTATTTGGGTCACTAAGTAGTTATGACAAGAAATTATCTTCAGCATACTTCAGGAATTTCTCTCTCTTGCTTGTCACAGCAGTCCGTTGTTCTCAGTTGATATTCAAGAAGCTGAGAAATCCCCAGAAATGCTGGTGTGTGACATTTTATTATAATGATTTGAAGATATGAAGTAGCAGGTTTAACTTTTCTTTATATTAATTGCAAGGGCTAACATTAATACAGGAGTTGAACGGGTGTTCTGAGCAACTGAGTTGGGTTTTCAGTTTGTTGGCACTAACAGAATGATGTAATGCAGCAGGAATGTGTGTTTTTGACTCTCCTTTCTCCAAAACCATTACCTTCCTCTGAAGGCCCCCTTGGGTACCTGGGCAGGTACAAGAGATTCCAAATAACATCAGGTCATTTTTGGTTCCTCCAGCCTCCAATTATTCCCAAACCTAACGGACAATGACACTCAGTAGTAACCAGAAAATCCAAGGTGTTTCTGACAGTGAACTTCATAGGAGTCAAAACAGGGCCAAATTATTCCAGCCTTGTTGGTTGGTGGATCATTCTTCTATGCCACAGAATAACTAAATAGAGATATCTAACTGACTTTGAAAGTTATGCTTCAAAAGATCAAAGCAGCCTTACTAGTCTTTGGATCTGGCCAGTAGTGTAAAAAACTTATTTTACTTGTACAGTGAACAGCAGTTACTGCATGTTACATTAACTGATGGCCTGTAATTATGGACTTTTCATAAAACTGGCTTATTGTTCAATGATTTAACCAAAGCACCTGTTCTGATCGCACAAAAGAAGTAAAGCCCATCGCCTTGTTAGGTTCTGTAGAGAACCTTAATCAATTCTGAAGCATGCAAATAATAAGATGCAAATGGCTCTGTTTGCATGAATTTCAGATTATAGCATAGGCAAACAACCACTGAATTCAACAGAAAGGGAAAAGCATCTATTTCTAACTCATTGTGTAGATAAGGTGGAAGGGTTCAAAGGCACATAAGAATTCGCTGCTATTGGTAATCCACTAGATTGTGCTGCTTCTGTCACCCTTGCAACTTAATAGCCACTCATACTAAGGAAAAAAGTCAAGCACAGCATATTTTCCCCAAAGCTCACTATGCTGCCATTTACTTCTTTCTTGCTCTATTTTTTAATCTATGTTCATTATAGAGGATATTTATATGTAAAACAGTGTCTGCTTTCCAATCAACCTTCTCCTTCCTGCCTGGTCTAATCAGTGATGAAAATAACCCATTGACATATGCACTGAATCACAGCTTATGACATCAGAATCACCTCAAGTGTGAATCTCACAGAAGCATTAAAGCTGCTTGAGCACTCAGAAAACACTTTGGTGCATTTTATGTGGAAAAGCTGGCCACTTCCTATTCAAATGGGAACTAAGCTCTCTGGAGAACCTGGCTGTGTAGGCCCATCTCTGCAAGGCACTGAGTGCCCTCTTTTCCTTCCCACCACAAAGGTGACATAGAGAAGTCTTTTTCTCAAAAGCAGTATTTGCTGTTCCTCAGCTTAAGTGCCAAGTTCCTGTGCATTGGTACATGTGGGCTCATACAGTGTCTGAGCAGGATTCTCGGCAAATGCAAATTAGTATAGCTTCAGTCACACCACTGAAGTTATGCCTATTTATAACAGATGTGGATCTGGTTCCACTTTCTAAAATAATTTAGAAAAAACTAAAAATTAAATAAAAAACTGAGAGGCTTTGCAAGGAAATTTCTAGTTTAAAGCTTTTTTTTTTTTCCATTTGAGTTACAAGCCCTTGAAAGTAGCAGATTTATAATGGAAATGCTGACACAATTTTAACTATAGCATTGCAAATGGCGATGCTATAATTAAGCTTCGATCCTCTTTGGAAAAAGGAAGAGGGAGGTTATTGTTCAATGAACTGCTCTGTCATTTGCTGCAGTGATTCTTAATTGTGTCTCATTACTGCAAGATGATCATTACTCTACTTGTCTATCTGATTTAGAGACCACTAAAAGTGTCTTGTAACAAGCAGCCGTCTCCTATGCAACAGTCCTTTGGCTCTCACCCTCATTACTCAGAATCTGTCCAATTATTTGTCGTTAAAGTAATAAAAAGGACTGCAGCAGAAAATGTGGGAGGTAATTGTTGGAGGCCTGCCGAGGAAAAAATGAAAACAGTTTTCAAGGCACTGGGAAAGTGACATCGTTAATTAAGTGTTAAAGAATATGCAAATCAGTCACAATCTCAAGAGACTCTTATAAAATAGAGAGAACACTATTATCATTTTAGTAAAAAGAAAGCAGAGTTACCCAGTCAGTGTTATGTTCAGTCACTTTCTAAGAATTGCAATGGCAAAAAGGTGCAAGTTCTGAACAAAATGAGCAGATGAGAGTATTTCAGCATAAAATGACCTTGTAACATTCTGTATTTCAGAGACAGAGAAGAAGGCAGTGGTAGTATGAGGTCTGAAATTAGGATTTCCCATGAATACTGTGTGCTTGTTAACTGGATATATACACTCTATTTCCTTCATAAAATGTCAAAACCAAAATTGAGGAAGTGCTTGTTCCTTGTTTGTTTCTATTATGGAGTTTGTCTTAATTTGCACTTCACCTCATGGGTTCATTTGTTTAAGCAGAAAGAGAGATAAAGGGAAAGAAGGAAAGGGGAACAGAGAAATGGCCAGAAAGGAAGAGGAATATAAGAAGCCCTCTGCAACTAATTGCAGATTTGAAAAGTTGCAGGAGTATTTTCAGATAATTACAAAAAAATTTTGTAATTTTGTATTTCAGATAAATAAAAAAGAAGAAGATACAGCCATTCTGAATCACGTATTCTTAAAGAGAATATTACTGAAGGCAACTGTACTTTGGGTTGATAATGAGAACACACAAAGGTGCTGCCCATCACTTATAAAATGTTAAGCCCAAAAGAACAGAACTTCCTATATGCTGAGCTTTAGATTGGAAAAGGATATTCAAAACTCGGAAAGAAAACAGTTAAAATATGAATTAATTAACTTAACTGAACAGAGCTAGGCTATTAAAAGTTGCTTCCCAGAGTAGAGATGCACAGGCAGGAGGGATATGCAGTCAGAAAATCTCTTCACTGTGTCCTGATGGGGATCTTGTATGGGCTGGGGAGGGAAGATAGAGCCGCCTTTTAAAGCGTCATAGAACAAACATTGCATGTTGTGTAAGGACCAGTAAGGAGATATTTGGCCCTTGGCTACCTCATATTCAAGTGTTTGCTGAGTTTTCTCATGTCAGCTGAGAAAAAGCAAGAGTAAATCTTCCCTGTCCCTTGCATATGTCTCTGCTTTCCTGCCTGCTGATACAAGTCCTGCTTAACATACATTTTTCAGTTTGAAAGAAAAGAACCACTCCTTTGGAAAGATGTATGTATGGAAGCAAGCTGGTAGACAAATTATGGCTTTGGGCCAGCCTTGGCAAGGTAAATACTGGCAAGCAAAAAAGTTGGACCTTGTGCTTTAGCAAAAGAGAAAGGCATATTTACATTTACATACACCAGATGTCTTCCTTTTCTTACCCACTCACGTCTAACATGGGATGATCAGGAAGAAGAAGTAGGAAAACCTGACACTCAAGCAATAGTTGACCATTGTGTAGATAGCTAGGCTGTAAAGAAGTTTAGTCTCAATTATCTGGTAAGCAACCAAAGTAAATTATACTAAGCAGATTAATCTAATTATTTTCAAATAATCAGAACTCATTTCAGAGTTTTTTATTGAAAATAGCATCAAGAGGTAATTATATTTCTTAGGGTGATGTAATAAATCATAACTTCCAATGTTCATAAGGCTTCAAGTAATGACACATGTTATCTGTGTCATTAAGTGAAACTGTTTACAAAATGGGCATGTTATAGAATCATTGAATCACAAAAAGGTTTGGGTTGAAAGCGACCTTAAAGATGACCTCATTTCAAGCCCCATGCCATGGGGAGGCACACCTCCCACCAGATCAGACTGCTTAAGGTTCCGTCCAACCCAGTCTTGAAAGCTTTCAGGGAGGGGGCATTCACAGCTTCTCTGGGCAACCCATGCCAGTGTCTCACCACCTTCATCATGAAGAATTTCTTCCTAATGTCTAATCTAAATCTTCCCCCTTCCAATTTAAAGACATTGCCCTTGCCCTGTCACCATATGCCCTTGTAAACCCTCCCCAGCTTTCCTGTAGCCCCCTTTAACTACTGAAAGGTTACTATGAGGTCCCCCCAAAGCCTTCTCTTCTCCAGGCTGAATAAGCCCAACTGTCTCAGCTCATCCTAATAGCAGAGGGGTCCAGCCCTCTGATCATCTTTGTAACCCTCCTCTGGACCCATTCCTACAGTTCCACATCCTTCTTAGGTTTCAGATTCCAGAAATAGACACAGTTCTGCAGGTGGGGTCTCACAAGAGCAGAGTAGAGGGGGAGAATCACCTCCCTCGACCTGCTGGTAACACTTCTTCTGATGCAGCCCAGGACACAGTTGGCCTTCTGGGCTGTGAGTGCACATTGCCAGCACATGTCAATCTTCTCATCAACCACCACCTCCAAGTCCTTTTTCAGCAGGGCTGCTCTCAATCACATCTCCCATCCTTTATTGATACCAGAGGCTGCTCTGACCCAGGTGTAGGACCTTGTACTTGGCCTTGTTGAACCTCATGAGCTCACTTCTCCAGCTCATCCAGGTCCCCCTGGATGACATCCCATCCTTCTGGTGTGACCACTGCCCCACTCTACATGATGTCATCTGCAAACTTGCTGAGGGTGCACTCAATCCCACTGTCAATATCATTAATGAAAATATTAAAGAGCACTGGTCCCAGTACAGACCCCTGAGGGACACTTTTTGTCCCGGGTCTCCATCTGGAATTTAGCTGTTGACCACTACTCTCTGAATGCGACCATCCAACCAATTCCTTATCCACCAAACAGTCCACCCATCAGATCTGTATTCCTCTAATTTAAAGAGAAGGATGTTGTGGGTGACTGTGTCAAAGGCTTTATAGAAGTCCAGATAGACTGCTTCCATCACTTTTCAGGTATCTATTTATGCAGTCACTCCATCACAGAAAGTCACTAGGTTAGTCAGACAGGACTTTCCCTTGGTGAAGCCGTGTTGGCTGTCTGGATTCACCTCCCTGTCCTCCATGTGCTTTAGCATGACTTCTAGGAGGATCTGTTCCATGATATTCCCAGGTGACGCGGACAGGATTTCCCGAGGTCCACATTTCCAACCTTTTTAAAAATGGACACAACGTTGCCCTTCTTCCAGTTACAAGGAACTTTCCCCAACTGCCATGACTTTTTAAATATTACGGAGAATGGCTTGGCAACCACATCAGCCAATTCCCTCAGGACTCTGGGATGATTCTCATCGGGTCCCATAGAATTACATGTGTTCATGTTCCTCAGGCGATCATAAACCTGATCCTTCTCTACAGTGAGAGGGATTATATCCCCCTGATCCTCACCTTGTTGTTCATTGACCCTGGAGGGTTGAGGAGAGCAGTTGCCAGTGAAGGCTGAGGCAAAAAATTGTTGAGTACTTCAGCCTTCTCCTTGTCTGTTGATACAAGGTCACCATTTTCATTCATCAGTGAGGATACACTTTCTTTAACCTGCCTTTACTGGGTGACATACCCATAGAAGCCCTTCTTGTTGTTCTTTGGTTCCCTTAGCAGGTTCAGCTGCAGTTGCTCCTTGGCCTTCCTGAGCCCATACCTACACAACCAGTCAGCATCTCTATACTCTTCTCAGGTTATCTCTTAAGAGGTTACCCACCAACTGTCTGTGCAGTTCCCTCTTGCTTTTCGGTTTGACCAGCAGGGTCTCAGGGAATAGTTGTGTAAGCAGCTGATCAGCCACTAGCCTTCTACATTATAGGCATTTGTTTTTGAAATTAATTTTAAGATGATAAAATGAACATAATGCTCTCTCAATAAAATAAGCCTGGTGATCTCAGTGCAACTTTCTATGGGTCACAAAATATTTTTCCCATTTATTGCCTATCTTGAATATTGGTA
Organism: Tapera naevia; assembly: GCA_033556795.1. NCBI lineage: Eukaryota > Metazoa > Chordata > Aves > Cuculiformes > Neomorphidae > Tapera > Tapera naevia. Next base: position 3,405,208 of record JAUMJJ010000092.1, on the reverse strand, counting down.
AGTAAAAAGAATATAACATCTTTAGGGCTTATGCAAGGTAAACTATATCTATGGACAATTATATGTTCTATACTTGGCCACTATTAATTTCTTTAAGAATCGCAAAGAATTTTAAAACAGTAACAACAGAATACAGAAAGTAAAGAAAAGTAGAAAGTAAGTTTTAGAGAATTCAGAAGGAGCAGAAAGGGAATATGAAATAGTCATAGCTACCCCTTTGACCTCAGTATTCTACACCTGAGCATTTCAAACACATATTTAAAGGTGTTGTGAAGTTACATAGCACTATTTATTTGAGGGTTAGGAGTTTAAGGAAAAAAAAAATCTAAAGTAGGTATTAAATCTCTAAGTTTTTAAGCTGTCTTGCTGGAAATCAAAATAAAATGTATAAATAATTTTAAATTGCCAATGTGTGCAGCTCTGCAGATAATTATAACTGGAATACTTTATCCTAGGATAGAGGTAAAGTCTTCATCCTAAAATCAGGTAGGACAGTGACTGCAAAATACACTGAAGAATACCTGAAGGATACAAAGCTAATTCCAGAAAACAGCAGCAAGGTGATATCAGGATGTTCTCCCTTGCATCACAGGAGAAGAGATTTTTTTTTCCTTGTTATATTGCTTAGGTGTCTAGAAAACCATTTGGCAGACTTTTCACAAATTGCAAAACTATCCTGAATGTATTTGGTTGGAATGGAGTTTCATATAGATCATAAAACCTTACATACCTAGTATACTCATTTTTAAATGGTATGCAATGAACAAAAACACACTGCACACAGTATTTCCAGGAGCTCACATCTCATTAAAAACAAAACCATTTTTTTTTGAATGACAGCATTCACTGCATTTCAATTTACCCCTTTTACTTCCCACAAACCGCATTTGAGTCTCAAATATTTTAGAGGTGTTGAAGGAAAGACTACAAATGTAATTCAGAAATATTTTATTGTTCAGGAAGCATTTTATTGTTCTCTTCCTATGCTAACTCATACTGAAATATTTTTCTGTCCTTCTACCACTGTTAAAGACTCCTCAGGAGAGCTGGTATACAGATGAGTTCAAAGAAGCAACAAAATCAAAAAAGTTCCAAAAACAAAAGTAAAATAATGCTTTATCTATTTTAATTATGAAACATTAAAATATCAGCATGTGTGTCATATATGTAATTACTTGTAAGGAATAATCATACTTATTGGTATAGCCAGTCTTGGCTTCTGTCAGAAGTTGCAATTTGCATTTTTTCTGTTTTCCCAGTTTTCAAACCCAACTACATATTACAAATATTAAGAAATAAAATTAAAAAATAAAAATATAATTAAATCATGAAGCTGTAGTGTAGTAAGTATCATTTGATTTTTAGGACATGGTATACTACATTACAGGATGTGGGGTTTTATTTTCAATTTGCCAGTTCTCACTCTGGAAGGTTATGATCTCCAGCATAAAAATAGGCTACTTCAACTTAACACTTGTCTTTCATTTGCCAGGTCTCTGCCTCTCATCCTTTGTCATTCTCCCAGTTGCCTTCATTATATCCTTTTTATTACCATTATTTTAGGAATTATTATTACCTAAAGGTACAGCTCTCCATCCTCTACCTATTTTCCAAAGATGTCTTTTTTCAGCACTAGGTGGACAGCACACCAGTACTGTCACCAATGACATCTGCAGATTGATTTTTTTTCCTAGTGCTTAGAAACTCTGAGAGGAGGCAATTTTATCAGACCTGTGAATTTTAACAACCTGTAAAATAAGACTCACCTCAGTCTCTATTCTAAGCTTTTCATTAGATCCAAATCCCTGGCTTCCTTCTGAAAATTAAATGAAGAAAATAGGAAATATTGATATGCCATTCTGTTTTCAACAAGTTGAAGTGCAAAGTTTGTGTATTCACTCTCCTAGCTCTGTAATTTAAACTTGGATAAGCTGAGTAGAAGGTTCATTTACTCTTTGTCACAATACTTTTGATAATATGGATAAAGATGAAAAATACAGAAACAAGTTCCTCTTCGTTTAACACATCACAAATATTTTGCCCTGTTGCCCTTTTGCCTTTTCAAATTAAGTAAGTATATAATTAGTTTGACTATATTCTTTCCTTGGATGCATACAGGGAAATCTATAACTTGTGAAGGTGGAAAACAAAAAAAATCTGCCGAAGTGGGAACCTGAGGGTATTTGTAAAGGTGTAGTGGGAGCTGACAGTTGTGCTATCTATGGAATACATTCTCCCTTAATTTTACTGAATTTGACACCAATTATCTGCTGATTCTGACTGAAGAATCAGTAAAAATTAAAATAAAATTATCTTTGCTTACTTAGAGTGGAGAAAGTACACTGAAAATCTACTGAACATTTTCTCATCAGTGAGTTTTTGTTCCTACTCATCTACCCAAAGAAATACTTATTACAACCATACATAGGCTCAAGGACACTTACAAGGAATGCTTATCCATATAATAGGGTGGAAATCTTAAAAGTTACGAAGGGATTGGAGGAGAAAATGCAGGAAACATTGGGCAAATGAAAGACTCTGTCAAACTATTTGTAGTTTTTCACTCTTGGCATGTATCACTTCTAATTAAAATATTTTGTTTCTTTTTTTTTTCATAAGTGCAACTCAGAAAAATTGTTATGCATATAGACCTTTAGGATGAAAATTCTACTTTCCTGTGAGTGTAAGTTTTTTCAACACAACTACACTTTTCTATAAACTAGTAGCCTAAAGCTAGTAGAGGAAATTAACAGTATCACTTATTTCAGTGCCTTTGATTTACTACAGCAGAGAACTAGCACTCCTGGGTTTTAAGCAGAGGTTCAACTATTTTCTTCTACAGGAAAATTCTATTAATTAATGATGGGGTACTTAACTTCAAACACAATTTTACGAATCTTCTGTCAACTTACATTAGAAATTAACTCTACTTTGACATCTGAACAGGTTCAAGACCACAGGATACACATATTCAGAGCCAAACTTCATCTGGGTAAACATTCTGTTCCAGTTATTTGCTGTTCCCAAATATCATGAAAGAGATTTTTTACATTATGTCTAGGAAGGGTAGCCCGGGGTAGTAATCTGCCTTCTTGTTTAGTCATAGTTTTATTAAATAATATTAAGACACGAAAGAGTAACTATATGGAAAAGATTAAATAATATACTGTGGGAAGACACCTATGTTCATCTGTAAGGGATCTTCTGGATCGTATTTTCTTGTTTAATGGATAGCAGGGTGTATGATTTTGGAAGCAACATAAGACACTTCTCAGCTTTTTAAAAAACAGTTATAGAATTAAACATGATTCTGATGATGAGTATCAACCAGACCATATCTGGTAATAATAATTTTGTTCAGAGATCAGTAACAGATAACAAACTAAACTGAAATAAATAAAGAGAGAATAAGATAAAGTAAGAAATAGCAGCTTGATCAACTAAAAGACTCGCTGGAGTAGAAGTCAGCAAGATAATATGGAACAGCATATGAGAAATTTAAAAGCTAAGGGAGGTATGAAAATTGGGATTGAGAAATGGAGTTGGAATGAATGACATGAGAAGGATTATCACTCAGTCACAAGGATGCTCTGCACCTGGCCCTTTTCAATTGCTTTCTAGCATACTCACAGCGGACAATGCACTATGTGTGCACAGCAACCGCCATTGCTATTAGTGACTATAAATAATACGTACTCTAAAAAAACATTGAAAACAGAGCCATTCACATCTCTCTTCCATAGGAGGTACAATTCCTCCTTAAGTATACCTAAATTCCAACATCTTCAGTGAGACAGTTGACGGGAGCACAATATTGAAAAGGCACGTTGTCTGAGTTTGGACTTCTTGTAGTTTAACACCTCTCCCAGCCTCGTCAGCAGCTAAATGTGGGCAGTTGCCATTCCAGTTCCTCATCCAACACACATGGAAAGGGGAATGAGAGAGACTTGCAGGTTGGAAACTAAACAAATATTTTCAATAAAGAAATAATAATAAAAGAAAAATAATAATATTAATAAGAAAATAATAAAATACATACAAATATCCAAGATCAAAGCATGGGAGTTGGATTCAGGAACTGGGTTCAGGAACAAGAGCAGAGGGACAGATAAGTTCCTCACTAGGTGATGGCTGTTGAAGAAGAGAGCTTGACCCTTGTAAACTTTCTGCTTAATATTGAGTATGACTCATATGGAGTGGAGTATTCTGTTGACGAGTTTTGTGTTCACCTATTCTGTCCCCTCTTCCTTGCAGGTGTGACTCTTTTTCACTCTTTTGACTTACAGCATTCTACCAATTTGAGAATGACCTTGGTTTCTACAAGAATATGTATAAGCAATGGCTTTTCTTCTTCCGAATATGCCATTGCTTTGGTGATAAACAAAATTATTAAACATTACCATTTCTAGAGAAAGACACTGTCAGTAAACTATGTTGTTAACTTTCAGAAAATAAACTTATTTGAAAGAGGCTTACCCAAAAATTTAGAAAATTAATTCTGCTTTATCTCAACCAGAACAGGACTCCATGAACAGAACACCTCCTACCACTGGCTGTGAGACTTAAACAGTAAGTTGCAGGCACTTACGTATATAATTTTATAATGAGCTTACCATTCTGGTTACAGTCTGTTTGTTTTACTGCATCTTGTGTAAGTCAAACAGTAGCTCACAGTCTAATTATTGTACTCTTACAATATGCTCCTGTGGGTTCTGTTAATAGACTTTGACTCAAAGAGATCTTGTTACTCACATCATTTTTCAATAAAACCGGAGTAACTTAGAAATACTGAAATACTTATCAGCACTGTAAAACTGAAAATAATTGTAAAAGATTGCTATGCATACTTCTGTGTGTACAATGTTCTGAAAATAAGAATCTAACTAGCATACGAAGGCGTCTCCCATATATTCTGTTAGAACAACTCTGATGCCCTCATGTGGGAAGAAGATATTTTAGCACGTGCCAACTTGGCTGAAAATTCATGCTAGAAACAAATGAAATCTTGCAGAAAATCTGGGGGTAAGATTTTGATACTGCTAACAGAATAAACTTTATTTCCATTTCAAATTTATCAAGAATATGCTCCAAACATGTAAAAAAAAATTGATGCAAAAAGACTTCCATAATCTTAAAACAAATCAGGTAACAAACATATAAAATATACATCATTCTTATGAAAGGTTTTACTTCTTGAATAGTTTTACCTAAGTTTCAGGCTCTAAGTGTCCTGAACTATTTTTTAGTTATCTCTTTAATTAAATACTTCTCTCAATAGTGAAAGAGTCATTAATTTCTCACTACTTACTTCAACCATAAGCTCATATGTGTGGTCTTTTTGAGTGGGAAGCCCAAATGCTGTGTTTAGGGAGTAAGAGATTAATCCAAGAGTGAAAAATAAAATCTGTTTTACTTTTGTTTAAATTTACTCACATTACATGCTGGAGTAGAATGGAAGTGTAAAACCTTGCTGTTTTACTGATTACTTGTCTGTGTGTTGTTCTTCACATCACACAGACAATGCATAAAAACCAGATCTGTTCAAACTGTTTGCATCTATTTTTGGAAATATATGGTTAGTAGATATTTGTACTGAAATTGTATCAAGTTTTTTCAGGAACAATCTACAATTTTATATGTGTTATAAACACCCAAAAAAAGAAGTTCCCATGAGCCGAAGACATCAGAATTTGTGTATTCTTACGACCTGACTACATCAGAGCCTGTGAAAAAGGAAAATATGAGTGCTACATGATTTAAATTAATGGAAATTCCTTGGATTTTCTCCTTCAGATTTTCTAGATAAATGCAATTATATTCCTTGTGGAATCTTTTTTTTCTGTCATAAAATATATATGACAAAAATTACTTTAAGACAGTGTTTTTTCTCTTAAATGATCTGTGAACAGCCTATTTTCTGAGTGTATTCATTATTTCACTATAAATACTTTATATGAATATGTCTTCCCAAGAGTCTACTGCAAACTATTTAGTTTGGTTACTGTATTTCTATCATTTATTTTTCATTAGTTGTGTTGTGTAGCTAAACCATGAGCACTGTATCTGCTTGACAATCACTTGACTGAAGAAAACCTTTGCAAGACAGGAGACAGATCATTTCAGCATGAGTTGCGTATTCCTAAACAAAAGTCATTTGTTTTAAATATATACGAATATTCTGAAGAATAATAATTCGTCAGTATTTACATAAACAAAAGTCTCTTCAGAGTAAGTGTTCTCAAGGAAAAAAAACAAAAAGGTGAAAAGGAGTCTACATTTTGACCACATCAAAAACAATCAGAATTTTAGTCCATGAACAATATTTTCACTTTACTTATCTAGCTTTTGTCTTTTTGCTTAAAAAAAAGTACAAAAGAACGAAGAAGCACTATAATTTCTAAGTCAGAGAACAGACAAACACAACACAAGAATAATACTCACAGTTATGCAGCAACCAGCATGAGTAAGCTCTTCAAATTTGCACACAAACTTTAGACTGGTCTTTTAAGATCTCATTTGTAATGATAAGGACAGAGGACCACTGAGGTCTTTTTTTCTTGTGGGCTGTATAATTTCACATTAGAAGAGAGTAGCTGATCTATCAGCAAATAACCTTAGTCTCGGGCACACTGTTACCTATAGGAATAGAAAGCAACAGAGTCTACATAATTCAAAATTTTGCCGTCTTTCTCACATGTTTTGGTATTTAAGTGCCATTTATCTAATACTATTGGAAAATGCACTTCTTCAAAATACTATGGTAGATCCCATCTCCCAGAGCATCTCAAGAAATATATACGAAGAAATTGAATTCTTCTCTAATAATCAGAAGACTTGGCTGTGGCCTGAAAGGCAGCTTTCAAAATATCCCACCTCTTGTCTCCACATTCCCAGAAGCTTGTATACGAGTATTTTATGGCCAGAGCTTTATTTCTTTGGGGAATCCTTGTCAGACAATGAAGCAAACTATGGAGGGTAAAAAAAAAAATCTGCAAAGAAACAAACATCTTATAGCAATATTACTGGATTATCCTATTAAGAGTAAATATTGGAACTGTCATAGTTTAATTCTTATTAAGTATTTTCCATGTGTCAGATGGGTTTCTCTGTAAGGCTATGGACATGGACCTGGACATGGACAGACAGACAGAAACAGCCTCAGAATAAAATCAATGAACCGTGCTACAGTTTTGAAGATTAGCTTTAAAATTCTCACTGAAAATCTCAGAAACTTCGACTACTCAGGCTGAGTTTTCTTTAGCATTTTTTTTCTGGATAGCTTCTGATGTGACCGGGGCTTTCAAATGTCTTAGCAAAAAAGCTGTTCTTTTCTCCTGCATCATGGAGAGGTCTGGACAGGTCTTTACCAGCTCTAGGACAGGCCTTAAGTTCATAACAGGTCTGATGCATAACATTCCCACATTTTGTCAAACTAGAGCTTACAGCTCCTTGCTTACAAGCAACCTGATGAACGTTAGGCTTTTCATTTTTAAAACTAGTGCTTTTCTTAATGAACAATATAATTTTATTATATCCCCCAGATCTAGCAATTTTTGTATTTGCACCTTTGCTCTTTGATAGAAGACCCATCTTTTCGTTCTGTCTTCACAAAATGCATATAGTTCTGTGGAATTCTGGACTTTCAATTTCAGCATTATAATTACATTTTAAAAGTGTAATCAAATCTTAATTATTTTTGCACATAAATTACAAAATAAAGGGAGAAATTGAACTAGAAATAAAGGTATACACACCAATAGCATTATATAATTATAAACAAATCAGATTCAAGTAAGAGGAGATTACAGTCCTTCAGACATCTGTGAAATCAATCAGTATATTTTGGGCAATTCCCTTCATATTCTGTATGCCCATAGAGAAGAAGCACTATAAGCTTGATAAACATTGACATGATAGAGCTATAGGAAAATTTCATGAAATGGTAAATACAGGGTAATTATCATATTTAGCAGGAGGGTGACTGAGGTTAGGGTAGCTAAAAAGTACTTTTGACTGAGAAATACTGTATGACTAACTAAGAAACTCAAATGTGGTAATAGGAGAACAGTCGTGCCATAAGAACGAGATTTCACCACTTAACACACTTCAGTATTTTCACTACTGACGGGGTTGATTGTATGAGTAATGTTAATAGTGTTCTGGAGAAATAAGATCTGCAGCTGGTAAAGAAAGCAAATACTGTAAAAAATTAGTACTGGAGAATACTAAAATGTACACCTTCAGTAAGAGTAATAATATAAAATATGAAGATTACAAATAAAATAATACAACTAGGAAAGGAGAACCAAAAATTGATAAACTAGGGTACATAAACCAGTTGATAGGATTAGAGAGATGTACAGAGCAGGTAGATTAAAAATAACTTAGCATTAATACACTATTGCAAAAATGTTCAAATTACACAATGCTGTATAGTTCTAAGAATTATCTAACGAACTTACAAGGAATGGTTGAGGGAACTAGGATTGTTTATCTTAGATAAGATGAGGCTGAGGGGAGACCTGAAAGGAGGTTGTAGCGAGGTAAGTGTTGGTCTCTTCTCCCAAGTTACAGGTGATAGAAGGAGAAGAAATGGCCACAAGTTCCACCAGAGGATGTTCAGACTAGACATCAGGAAAAATTTCTTCCTGAAAGAGTGATTAGGCACTAGCACAGCTGCCCAGGGAATTAGTTGAGTCACCATCCCTGGAGTTGTTTAAAAGACACGTTTTTCAGCACTTTGGTTTAGTAAGTAGACAGGTATAGTTAGACTTGATGATCTCAGAGGTCTTTTCCAACCAGGTGATACTATGATTCTATGAAACATACCAAAGAGCAGGGATGAGTTTAGTTTCCGAACTACATATACAAGAAATTAATTTAGTATAGTGCATTGAGAATTAACATGTTGGTTTTTATTATTAATGAGAAGTAGCCTAACTCCATATGTGCTGTATTTCATAGCTCAGCTTTCAACAGAACTATGAATCAGTTTTAACTCAAAGATCACTTGAGCTGCTGTCCAATGATTCTGTTTCGAAGTACCAACCAGTAGATAGAAGTGTATAGCACAAATAAGTTAATGCCTTTCAAAAACAAACAAAAACTTCCTGAGCTCTGTAAGTCATTGTTCTGAACTTCTGCATCTACAAGGAGTTCTTTATCATAGTTCACTTGGAAAAAGGAAGGAAAACCAAATATTACTTACTTTTCTTAAGGCAAACTTCAGCCATTTGGCCTCATGCCCCCTTCAAGGTTTCACCTAAAAGTCTTATTAACACTTTTTTAGAAACTCATCTAAAATTACCACCTAAGAAAACAGAAACCAAAAAAGAAAAAAGACCAACTCTCTAAAATAACACAAAAGCTATCCTGTGAGAAAAAAAATTCTGATGTTTTTCTTTTGGAGGATCTTAAAATTCCTTAGAGGCTTCTTGTCAGGGACTCCTCTTCTGCTGTCACTTAGAATCTCCTTAAGTGGCAGAATTAAGGAAAAATCCTGGTATTTGGGAAAGACTTGGTGGAATTCAGCTCAGATTTAGTTAAAACAGAAGTTTAGTATGACTGAATATATTTTACTCCTTTTCAGATTCTAATACAAACTACAGATGATGTCTCTCTTTAATGTTTATTGTGCTTCAGGCCAGAAAGAAAGTAAGGTCTTTCTTGCTACTTCAAGCCAAGTTTGAGATGGACACTGGAACTAAGATCATGGAACCTCTTCTCAACCCAGTGCCTTCCAAACGTACCTTTTTCTTGCATCTCATCACCCCTGAAACTGGAATCGCTTTATTTGAACAAAAAGGTGACCAAAAATGGACGTTTGACAGCAAAAAAAATGAATGGACTAGACAAAAATAAACAGTATGTAAAAATGAGAATGGATGATGTAAGAGAAGTTAGGGTTGGCAGTGGGAAGAACAAAGAAGTCTCAAAATGGTGAGGACAGACTGAAAAATACTTCAGTCAGAAGCCAGCAATATGAAAGAAACCGTTTGGGAGAGTATGAGCTGAGGTAAAAGGGCAAGTGTGGATGGCCTTTTCAGAGACAGAGCATAAAACCATTAACAGGAAGGTCAGGAAAAAAAGCAATTTTATTCTTTCCTACAGAGTTGCATCTGTAAAGCTACACCTAGAAACCCTAGAGTAAGCAGCTCTTAGCAGCACTATCAGTTTTAGAGTAATTCCCCTAAAGGCACTCAGTACATCTGGAAACCGAACAGCAGGTTACAAAACAGCCACTGACTTTAAAACTACTTGTTTGAAAGCTTATTCTAGATCAGTAATTCTGCTGAAGTTTATAGAACTAAACCTATTTTTTATTGCTAAGTTTGAAACAAGGAAATAAAATACTTCGGTAAAAAAAATATGAATTAAATACTAGGGAAAAAATGTAGATTTAGCATTTTATTTAAAATTATCTTCCTGTTAATAGTACATGCATTTTCGTGCTGTGTACAACTACCTTGTGCTAAACAGCCTCACCTACAATGTCTCTTTCATCAGATGGTTTGTAAATTATTTATCTTTGGGAGTTATCCAGTCTCATTAGGTATAGTTTTTCCTTTGAAATGCTTAACTAAAATCTTGTTATTGTTCAACTCAGTAATCTGATTTGTCTTGAGCGGATCATACCTGACAAACAGCTTATGCTTCAGAAGTTTTTCCAAGAGGCAAGTTATTATATAAGTTAATTATAATCATTACATTAAAATTAGGATCAGAATATCACAGTATCACAGTATCACAAGGTTGGAAAAGACCTCTGAGATCATCTAGTCCAACCTATGGCCCAACACTAGCACCCAAACGTCATTTAAAACCATGGCACTAAATGCCTTATCCGATCTGTTTTTAAACACCTCCAGGGCCGATGACTCCACCACCTCCCTGGGCAAAGCATTCCAATGGCCAATCACGCTTTCGGTTAAGAATTTTTTCCTAATATCAAGCCTAAACCTCCCCTGACGAAGCTTGAGACCATCCTCTTGTTCTGTCACTGAATGCCTGAGAGAAGAGATCAAACCCTGCCCGACTATAACCTCCTTTTAGGTAGTTATAGAGAGCAATAAGGTCTCCCCTGAGCCTCCTCTTCTCCAGGATAAACAACCCCAGCTCCCTCAGTCGCTCTTCATAGGGCTTGTGCTCCAGCCCTTTCACCATCTTCGTTGCGCTCCTCTGGACACACTCCAGAACCTCAACATCTCTCTTAAACTGAGGGGCCCAGAGCTGCACACAGCACTCAAGGTGTGGCCTAAGCAGTGCCGAGTTTAAGGGGATGATAACTTCTCTAGTCCTGCTGGCCACACCACTCCTGATGGAGGCCAGGATAGCACTGGCTTTCTTGGCCACTTGGGCTCACTGCTAGTTCATGTTGAGTTTTCTGTCTACCATCACTTCCAAGTCACTTTCCACTTGACTATTCTCCAGCCACTCTGTCCGCAGCCTATAGCACTGCATGGGGTTGTGTCCAAAGTGTAGAACCCAGCACTTGGTCATGTTAAACTTCATCCGATTGGAATCAGCCAATCTCTCCAGCCTGTCAAGGTCCCTCTGTAGGGCCCTCCTACCCTCCAGCAGATCAACACTTCCTCCCAGCTTGGTATTTTCTGCAAACTTGCTATTGATGGACTTAATCCCCTTATCCAGATCATCAACAAAGGTGTTAAACACAATCGGACCCAACACTGACCCCTGGGGGACACCATTGGTGACCAGCTGCCAACTGGATGAGACACCTTTCACTATCACTCTCTGGGCTTGGCCATCCAATCAATTCCCAACCCAGCACAGAGCTCTCCTGTCCAAGCCACGGGTTGCCATCTTCCCCAGGAGTCTACTGTAGGAGACGGTGTCAAAGGCCTTGCTGCAGTCCAGATATACCACAACCATAGCCTTCCTCTCATCCACTAGCCAAGTAACATGGTCATAAAAGGAGATCAGGTTTGTCAGGCAGGACCTGCCCCTCCTAAATCCATGCTGGCTGGGCCTGATCTCTTGGCCGTTCTGCAGGTGCCACATGATTGCACCCAGGATAATCTGCTCCATAATCCTACCTGGAAGCGAGGTCACACTGACAGGTCTGTAATTACCTGGATCATCCCTACTGCCCTTCTTGTGGATGGGTGTCACATTGGCCAACTTCCAGTCATTATTATATTAATGTATATGTATTAAGTTATTATTAAGATAATTATATTGATCTGTTGCTGAACAGTTGGTGCTGAATGGGCATCAGATATTTCCAGAATTAAAATTAGACTGTTGATTGTGAATCAGCCCTTCTTTTTTTAAAACATGTGCAGTCTTATTTGATAGGGAAATCCATACTGCAATTTAAGCAAAATTCCTTCCAAAAATAACCTACATAAATTTTTTTAAAACATTAGTGATTTCTCAGTTAGTTGGCAACTTTTTTGATCATAATTCTGTTTAACCCCATGTTCCCTAAGTTGCCAAGATGAAAAGTAAAAATTAAATAGCTGAATTTTTTCCCCTAATGGGAGACAAGAGCTTTCAGTAATGCTAATACTACTGGTTGCCTCTTTTATTTTTACACTATTTTAAAATTTTATTATAATTATTTTAATATTTTATAATATCACTTTTTATTCTTTTTTTCACTCTCATATTAAACAAGCATTTATACTTACATCATAACCCAAAATAGATTTATGCATTTTAACTTTAAACATCTCACTACAGCAGATCGAAGCAAAAAGGAATATAAGCTGGATCTTTTTTGGTAAAAATATTGAAATGTACTAATGGCCTCAATGTATGTTAGTTTATGCTAATATGCTTTACTGGTCATAACTCAACAGCACTTTACAAAAGCTGTTGAAGTCTTACATGAGGTAAAGGAGTGAGAGAAAATGTTCTACTCCCATCATACAATATACACAACTCATATCAAAGCTCTTTTGCCCTGCAGCAGGTGTCCAGGACAAAATAAAAGGCTCCCTCTCAACTACAGGATGCGGTTTATGGAATTTATAGACAGGGAGATTCCATAAAATAGATAAGATTAAAAATAAAAGTTGAAAGAGCACGAATTTAGTTCTCACCTTTGCAGGGTTCCGAATATTTCCTTCACCTCAAAAATGAGAATTATGTGAATGAAACAAATTTAAACTCCCATAATTCTAGTAGGGTTTTCATTTTTTTCTTCTCTGTAAGCCATAGACCTTTTATTCTGGTTCAACATAATAAAATTCTATGTGTTTGCTGGCATTGCACAGGATTTCCATTCTGATTTGTTTTGGTCCCTCTACAGCTTTAACAAAAAGAACGTTAACATCCTTTCTAAGGACTCATTAGTATAAGCTAATATCCTATATCCAGAGGAAACAGAAGTCCTTAAATGTGGAGCAGCATTGCTGATGACACTGCTGTGTAAATAAGTAAAGTTCTGAGTTGGCTGAGAGATGCCCTCCCATTGATTCACCAGGTTCAGAACAAAACCTTTTGCTTTCTAAGCTTCTCCTCAGAGGGGAAGCTTAGGTGCATCTGGATGCATCCCTAGCCCCAGAGCTGGACAATGGTTTATGACTAAACGATTATGTGGAAATATGTATATGATTTAGCCATCAGTCGGAGTCAGTGTTATTGGACGTGCTGCTCTTACCAAAAATACATCCCTTCTTAGGAGGAAAAAGAGGTGCAGGGTAATCAACCTGTCCATCAGGTAAAGTAGTCCTATCCCAAAGAAAAGTGTTTTAGATGCCAATGTTACTTTTTTTGAAAAGTCTTTGGCATCTCTTGGTGAGGTGAATCTAAGTCAATTATTATGTGTTGATTGGTTCCTGGCAAGGCCTGCTGTGCCACAAGAAGCAGGACTCAGTTACTGGGGTAGGGAATCCAGTACACGCTTTCAGGGAACTTTCTGATCTCAACAGAAGAAACATCAGGCTGTAAGGCCTCATCCTAACCCCAGGTGTGACTCAACTGGGTGTTAGACCACCACCCAATCCATCTATCTTACCCGATGTTGTCCAAGTCATACCAGTCCCTTTTGCAAAGTCATAGTGACTTCAATGTTTGCCCCTTCTTGCAAGATTGGCCTTGGCAAGTTGGGCAAACTCATTGTACACTGACACTCTATTGACATCAGCCATCTCATACTAGCTACCTCTAAGGAAAATATCATACAGGCTTTCATATTGTAATTTCATAAAATTGAAGAGATTTAACAATGTTTAGTACATGCTTATATATGGAGTACAACTAAAATCTTGACTATTAGATCAATACCTATACTCAGAAAACTCTGCACAGTTCCCAAGATTTGCCATAGTGAGAAAGTAAGAGTCGGGATTTTTGCTTTCCTTGTTAAGCTTTGCCTTGACAGGTTTTGGCCTTTTAATCCTCCAAAAGCTTTTTCAGAATCCCTCCATAATAAAATGTCTTCTTTTAAGAGAGTCTTTCATGACTGTTGTTTAAAGCATTGTACTCCCTACCAGGTATACATTCAAGGTAACTGGTTTGCCAGCTGTCTAGTATGGCTTTTATATGGAAATATTCTACAGAAAGGATGCTTTCAGCTAATACCTTATCAGTCCAGCCACAGCAACAAGTATTTGTATTCTTAAAATCATACACATCAGTTAAGGAATACTGCTAGATGCTTAAATAATTAAACAACTGGATGCAGGTATCATCTGCTTCTGTTTGTATACCTCTGCATCAGGTAGAAAATTGTGAATTTTGTGTTGCATAAAAAATTTCTGTTCAAGCACTGCGAAGCGGTGACTATCATCACAGATAAAAAAGTACATTGTTCAAATTATCTCCTTTACAATAAAATCAATAAAACATATAACGAAATGAAGATCAGGTTTTATTTCAGCAACACTGGAAGAGTCCTGTGGTAAACTTTTAGTCATTTCACTTTGTATTCCTGGTTCAGACAATAACTAGTTCTCTTTCAAGTTTGTCTTTTCTTTCCATGTAATATTTTACCGAGAGCTTGTATTATTTTTGTCAGAATTAAATGTATTCCTCAATTACTTGCTCCGCTGTTTCAAAAATTATAAGATTTTCTTGATAATCCCAGTAACAAAACCTGCAATTCTTAAATTCTATCCAACAATCAGTAAGTTTAAGGAAAATAACTGGAATTTGTAAATCTAGTTCAGAAAGGCTAAATTCTACTTAATTCATTTCTATTTAGACATCCAAATCTTCAAAGCAGAGGGGGTATGAGTTACATTAAATTCTGTTTGGCTGTCCTTATGTCCAGTACATACATTACCTAAAGTTAAGAGGTTTTAAACAATAAAAGAAACTATATAAAACTATAGCATATACTGCCAGATATACAAAAGATGCATTATTAAGAATGCATGCCTTATATGCCTGTGCTTGTATGAAGAATCTCTGTACTGGGCAGAACATAGGCATCTCTAAAATCATGTGAGAGACCTGTGGTCAAGTGAAAAGAATTTTTTTCTAATAATCTTATTTGTAAAACGGTTCATCCTTGACATGCCACATAGAAAAACATCACCTAGAAATACCAGTCAAGAAGTAATTTTATAAAAAAGAACTTAGTGATGAACTTATTTGTTGCTGAATTAGAAATACGATTTTATGCAGTGTTGTTTTATGTTGCCTGGTAATAGAGAAAGAAAACCATCCCAAGGGAATCTTTAAAGAATGTCGTCCCACTACAAGCATCTGTCATGGAGGAGTTTCCTTCATAAATTTCGGTACTTGAAGAGGTAAACCCCAGAGTCCCACAGATGACATTGAACCTACTAAAATATACTAAAGAGACTATTGTGAAGGGAAAATATTTTGAATAGAAAAGGACCTGAGTGCAGAATATGTTATAACAGAACCAAAAACAGTCATTTTTTATGAATCCATGTTACTTAACTGCTTGTATTGTACTCTTTAAAACAGGTTTATAAATCTCAGGAAAAAAGATAAAATTTTCCCTGTTCTAAAGCCCACAAGGACAAAATCAGAAATGCAACAACTGTAAAAATTGTGTTGGAAAATACTCACCATTCCTGCTACAACCTTTGTTTTATAACTCTAGATGCCAGCAAATGCACGTTTACTATGCTATGAACATAGCATCTGGGAGAAAGTGCAATGCCTCCCAGAAATTTGGAAGCTTCATAAGGTATTTTTTTGCCATTGTTCTTGTTTAATTATACAGAGATAAGGAGAAGTTCAAAAAGGCCACGTCACAACACACCTTAGTGATGCGTCACCTGGGGTAAGATGTTCATATGCTGTCCTTCACAGTAAATTCAATCACTAAGTGAATTCTTTTGTTTCCTTCATACAATTGGTATTGTTGTTGATTTATGACTGTTCATTAACTTTTAGGTTTTGTTTTGTCATAGGGGATATTTGGAAGTAAAATCAATGATTTTTTTCTAGGCTAGAAGAGTATTGTGCAGAGGAACATGTAAGTCTTTTTTAGACTATCCAATCCACCCAATCTCTGTCTATTTTATTTTATTTTGCTTTATTAAATGATATATGGAGCTTATTCTACTTACCCTCCAGCACTTTTACCCAAGGTAGTTTAAGCAGTTGCCCTTGCTCCACATCACCTGTTGCTGAATCACTACTAAAATTAGCTGCTAGATATTCCTTCAAAGATAGTCTCTCAAGAGAATCTCACTAGAGTTCAGCAGCACCTTCATACTGATTGGCAATTGTATTCTCTTTCCATTTTTACCATGTGGTAGTTATGAATCACAACAGATCAGAAGTACAGATTATTTAAGGAGACACTGTTCATCATTTCTTGAAATGCCAACTGAGAACAGTGATCTCTACTGAGACAGTGATTGGCATTTTGCACCAGTGATCACAGAAAGCTAGTGGAGCATGAAAGCCCATATTGCCCTTACTGATATGGTCATTGATCTGTATGAGAACTGTACCATGCTTTAGCTCCAGGAGACCCATCCTGCACAAATTCTAAAGCTTAAGCATACTATTGCTTGGTTACATGGTGGTTTAGTGACCTGTAGAGATGAAAGATAGCTGTTATATTACACATGTTGCACTTCAATACATGTCGTGATAAGCATCTGTTTAATCACAACACTTTCTTTCCAGAAAGCCAGATTTGTTTCCTTCCAAAATGATCCTTGAGTCTCTACACCAACAATTTTGACCTTCTATGAATTCCTCAAGCAGTTGTCATTCCCTCAGTGAAAAAAAGCATCTCCTTGAAACAAGTTGATTTGTCTTCTCCTTTAACTTCTCAGGTTCTATCATATAGAAACTAAGCATATTTATTTTACCTGCATGTTTGAGGCTTTTGAAAACTTCAGTTAAATTTCCTTTTGTGAACTATTCGTTCCAACACTATTTGTTAGGATTTTTTACCTGTCTTATACACCGAGCCACTTGATGCTAAGATCAACTGCATTGCCGGGATTCCACTCTTCATATTGTTGCTTCTGGCTCAGAATGTGTCCACAGAGGATTTAATTTCTCATCACCATAATTTCTCTGGTATTGCCACATCCATCTATCACATATTTTATCTTTTAATGGCCTTATTTTCAACAGAGATAAACAACTGCATCTTCCCCCAAAGAAGCTCATAATCATTAAGTATGTGTGGCATTATTTAGTTGCACACCCTCTATTTTGTCTTAATCATATGGGTAATATTAACAGACACTTTAAATAACCTCAGCACCTTATTTTTACTCACCATTATCATCTCATGCTCTTGTGTATAATTTTATTTTCCATATATTTCAAGAGTATCAGTGCTGTCTAGAATTATCTTAGTTTCCAGTCTAAAGTATGTTTCAAGCTTGCTTTGTCCTTATTTGCTATACGATATTTTAAATACATAAAAACAAGACTTTACACTTATTCTTGAAATGGTAGTAAAAGGTATTTCTTTTTACTTTTTTATTCTCCACTTTCTTGCACAATAAGAGCAGGAAATATGACTACAAACCTAAATAAAATATTTATTTTTTTGAAAATAAACAATTGAGAAAGTAGATTATTCAAATTTCTAAAGTGGTTTATTCAGTTACACCCAAGAAAATAGACACATACCAAAATAAGTAAAATCACAACTGAACAGGTACACATAGCCAGGCAGCCAAAATCCACAATCACTGCACAACTTCAAGGAAAAAAATCAAAGGACAGAATTTACAGTGCTGTGGAAGGTTCACACAATGACAATCACATCACTTAAACCAAACTCCATGTCTACTTTCAAACCAGTTTTCTTCATAGTAAATTCATTATATGATACCAGGATCCAATATTCAAAATATGTGGAAGACTGGTCAGAATATATCAGCACTTAAAACTCACTAATCCGGGAACTTAATTTTACTTCTGCAACCTTCTCGCAGTGCATTTACACAAAACAAGATAATTTCTGGTTTATGCCATTGAAAATAATACCATGGGAACTGATGGACCTGCTTTCTGTCCAAGAATTCTGTGTTAATGGGCTAGGATAGATAATAATTTGATGGATCCAAAGGCTTTCCAAAAATGCTGTATTTTTCCATTATTGAATTTTAAAACATGTTAATGTGTTATCAATGCAATGATGAACAAAAAATTGAACAATACGGGATGTATAACATTTTGATATAAATTAGTGATATTACAGATGAAAAAAATCTTCTGTACTTTTGCTATAAAAACAGTCCAAAATGCTGGATTACAAACTGTGATTCACTATGGTTAGTTGCAGTGTGAGGCAAACTAACTAGTTCTCAGCTCATTAGTTCTTCTTTCACACAAAATTAATCAAAATTTAAAGATGTGTATGTAAGAGTTTTGGTAGACTGATTACAGATCAGCAGAATGTTTCTATTTTAGTGCAGTGTTTGAGTTTAAATCATATATTTTATCATCAATTAATTTACAGTTTTATAAAATCTTGCAATCAAATCAAGCTGAGAGGCATTTTTTCCTTTACACTTGTGTTAAGTGCTTACATATCTATGCATGCATACATGTTTAAATTCCTGTTGCCTTTCAAGAACTAGAGATTCATTTTTACATACTTATTTTCCCATAATCTGCTTTATAGGTTCCATGTGTCATCTCAGATAAAAGTTTTACTGCATATTTGACATTATATTTTCCAGTAAAGGGCCACAAATATGGTTAAGGAACTGAACCATCTCACACATTAAGAAAGGCTGAGAGAGCTAGTGTTTTTCAGCCTACAGGCTCAGGAGTGATCTTTTTAATATATATAAATACCTGATGGGAGAGTGTAGAGAGGACAGAGTCGGACTCCATCCAGTACTGCCCAGTGACAGAATCAAACGCAATGGTCACAGACAAAACATGGGGGGGTTCCACCTGAATGCCAGGAAAAACTTCTGTGGTTGAGCACTGACATAGGTTGTTATGGGCTTGGATCAGGAGATCTGCAAAGTATTGCCCTATTACTGACTCTTTAAGACTAGAGCAATGTGAGGTGGTGTCTTAGTTTAAAGGAAAACTAAGGTGCCTATCGGGGCTAATAATGCTGGTCCCAGCGGTCCCCATACCCCACCAGTCCCTATGTTGGCAAGAGGAGATAAAATTCTCTGAAAAAACAGAAACTTAACAGGTGGGAGGACAGACCTCAGTGTATCCTGCAACAAAAAATTCCACCTTCTTTGATCCTACCAACAAGTGAAAAAGAAGGTACTATCAAACTCTACTGAGAAATATGCTTGTAAATTAGTTAGTTTCACCACTAGGAGTTTGAGTTCTGTTTGAGCTCTGTTTGAAGTCTGGCTGTTTCCATGAGTCACGGGCTCTCATTAAGTCATAGGATGATAAACTAGAAACGCCTTGATCACAAGGGTTTTTTTGTCACATGCATTCTTCTGAACTGCTGCTGCAGGAGCAGACAAAAAAGTCAGTCTGACCCTGCCTCTGACAGTGTCCCTGCAGCTGGTGTTTGCAGAAAAGAGGAAGAACTACATGTTCTCCCAGACCTCAGTAGTCTGCAGCTCAAAACACTCTTGATTCTTTGGTGATTTTGGTTTGGGTTTTTTAGCTTGAGTTTTCAATACATCTTTTTCATAAATTCATTCAGGTTCTTTTTCAACTCTCATTACCTTTCTACATCTACATCTTATAAGGAGTTCTACTGCTTAATTCCACATACTGTAAAGAAACTTAATTTGGTTTTAAGTTGTGATTTTTTCATTTTGCTTGAAATTCTCTCATTTTTAAATGGGAGTAGACAACCCACAGTCATCTGTTAATTTCCTTTTCCATGTTCTTTTATTTTCTAGGCACCTATTGTAGCAGCTCTTATTTCTGTGTCTTCCACACTAAAAGATCACAGTGGCTTTAATTACCAGCTGCACACACACTGCCCATACCTTTGATGTTGTCACATTTTAAAAAGGCTGAGCTTTTTCCGGTTTGATTTCCAGCTTGGCTTCTCCTTGCTAAGATGGTAGATGAATGTAGACAATGCACACAATTCAAATTGTCAGTTTATTATCCACTATACCAGGTGCAGAGATAGCTGAGAATTCTTTTACAGGTTTTAACCCTTCCCTTTTAGCTCTTCTTTAAAGCCTTTCCAATCTTTCAGTGTCTATACTGAGTTATTGGTACCTGACCATGATGTACTAGTCCATCATTAATCACACGGGTGCCAAACAAGCACAGAAATAATGGCAAGCTGTTTCCAATGGTATTTCTTTGGCCATAGCACCATCTTCATGTTCAGTTGATCCACAATATGTTGCAAGTCTTTCTCAGATCCTACTACTTACTGTCACAGGCAGCTCTGACATTGTAAGTGAGTGGGCAGTATTAGTTCAGGAGGATCCTGGTGCCGGAACATTAAGCATACAAAAGTCATCTGTAGTATTTATTTCTCCTTATGTGATATATGTATCGCTGGTTACAGTTTAGAGACCACTCTAGACCGTTTGATATCAGTGCTCTGACTTCTTTTTTATTGATCCTGCAACTTTCACATCGTTAGTGAATTGATCGGTAATTATTTTTATGTTATAGATAAAAATGTTAAACAACTCTGGGTCCACAAACTGAATCCAGAAAAACATCCACTCAGCGATATTTCCCCAGAAATTGCTTCACAGCAAACATAATTAGTGTATTATCACCTGAGTGATACACACTGATTTGGTACTGGTTTTGCTCTTTAGTTAAAATGTTTTGCAAAACTAAGTTAAAATACCTTACAAATCCCTAATCATATTATATCAAGACTTTCAACAACAAGGCTTACAGTGACATTATTTTTATAGGTTAGCTTAACAAGATCAGTTTGCAATCAATCTATGCCTATTGCTATTAATTAACTTTTTAACTCTTGGAAAAAAACTCACATCTATTATCCAACATTCCAATTGTCCGTAGTTTACACAAGAAAAGCAAGCTTATAATTACTTGAGTCACCCTATTTCCTCTCTTTAAATATTGTCGTACTATTAGTTTTCCTTTGGTTCTCCAGAACTGTCCCGCCATCTACAACATATGAACAGTCCAGAAATTTTAATAGCTCTGGTAGGTTATAAAATTCATAAGATCCAATGTCCAGCTTTAAAAAAACTGTTTGAATTTACTGTCTAATCCCTTTCTGAAAGATTTTGATCATGATTTTGATATTGTGGAAATATATTTCTGGCTCTTTCTCAAATGTATGACAGAAACATTTATTCTGCAATTTTCATATACTAGTACACATGAATACTGTTGCCTAGATTCACTTTGATACCTAAATATTCAAACACTCATTTTTATCTACTCTGTTTGACATTTGCATCTCCTTAAAAACAGGGAAAGCACCACAAGGTCAGATAAAAAGACCATCTTGCCCATTAGCAGCAGCGACAAAAGGAAATGCTACTTATGGACAGTGCACAAACCTGTTAGTTTTGAGGTGCATCCCTTGATACTGCTGTGGTATCTGCAGCTGCTGTATTGACAGCTCCGGAAGATATGTTCTATGTTCCCTCCTAGGAATTAGACTTTTTATTTTCCCCCAGTAGTATCAAAACAGATCTAAAAAGCTATCAGCTCTCTCCTCTTTATTTTATCCTTAATTCTGTTTTCATAAAGAAATGAATGTGTGTCATCATGAGAAATTTAACATAAAAATGTTTAGACATTTTCTGCTAAAGGATTTTATTTTCTCCGGGCGCTGTAGAGGGGAGTGTTCAACATACATACCATCAAAACAGCTAGAACTCCATAAAGAATGTTGGTCCACACCTGGCATATGTATGTATCGCGTATGCAATTTTCATCATTTAAAGCAAAAGAGAAAGTTTTCTAATTCACAATCATTTTAAAAAAAAAAAAAAGAAAACACAGTTGGAGTTATAACAGAGTAATGGTGTCATCCAAAGTCTAAGCCTAGCATAGTTGACACCAAAAAAAACCTTCAAGAATGCTGTCAGAAAACTATTGAGGATGATTGTTTGATGACTAGCTGTGGTTAAAAAGCTGTGCAGGCAGGAATACATTCCATAAACTGTTTTGCAAGCACTTGGATATTATCCACATCAGCTCCGTCACTACTTAACAGATATTAACCTCTAGAAGGTGGCTCTAATTTTATGCTGCATTTTCATAGCTCATTGGGACACATATGAAAGCAACAGAGTTTGAGACACAGAGATGCTGAAGTTATTGTTACCTTCTCAAGCCATGCACCTTGTTCCATTAGCCATGAAAGATGCTATAACAAGAATAAATTTTTCATGTACACACCAGCCAAAACTCCATTTACAGATGGAGTTTATGTGTTTCAAAGAAACAGAAAATATGCGCATTATGGTACAGAACATATTTTTCCTACATTGATAGAGGTTCTTTTCAAATATTATCTTCTCTTTTTCCTTCTGCTTGGTGTGCTCTGACAGTTTTTCATGATTGCACTATAGAACCAAGTTGTTTCGTTTTTTTTCATGGAAGTACAACTACGTGTCCACTCAAAATTACCTCAGCAGCAAGTTATTCTTGAGATTTTCCACACAGTAGTTTCAAAATAGGCTAGACAAGATCATTGCAGACAGCTACCTTATCATAACCTTTCATAAACTCCATGATCCTGTCCAGTGAGTCTTTCAGAGTCTGTTCTTCTCATCTAAAAATTATAAACAATTGGCTACGTGTATTTAACAGCTACATTTCATATGTTTTTCTTCTGCGTACTTGGGATCCTGATGTTTTTTTAAATACCATATCCGATAGCATATAATTTTTTTAAATACCATATATGATAGCATATATTAGGCCTGCAACATACTGTGCTACAGAGCAAAAGGAAAAAACTGACATATTTAATTTTATAAATCAACTCATTCCAATTCAAATTTTTACCTGAAAGAAGCTGAACAGAGTGCTGTAATTTCCGCTTTTATCCACAAAACCAAAGCAATGTGGTATCAAGCTTTGGAAGTTAAACAACACATAAAACAACGGATTTTGCATGCGTACTGTGTGGAAAGAAAAAAAAAAACATGTCTCCACACTCCTAATGCCAAAAATGCCCTCTATTTTCATCCTGTAAAAATTACAGAGTTCATACTAGGGTTATTCCGTCTCAACAGTTTCCTGGCACGTGCAGGAAAGAGGAAGTACACGTGGTACAAGATTCAAGGCCTCATCTGTTAAAACATTTTTTTTAACAAATTTGAACCAGCAGAATGAGTTTGTTCTGTAGGGGTGCTACACATTGCAAATAAAAAGTGATTCCATTGTTATACTGTTGTCCAAGTTGGAAAACAAAGCATCGAAGTTTCTGGCTCCACCTGGAAGATCTAGTGCTTGCTAAGGATTGCACACTTTCTAGGCTTCCCCTGATGGCTCCTAAACAGATTGTTCTATCTATACGATAGTACATCTACTTAGTAGTATTTTCATTACTTTTCTCACAAGTAAATATCCACTCAAACAAGCAAACGAATTGCCAAATCAAATGTAAGCATTAAAATAGAATATTATTTTTTGTACTACTTACGTTTGCATCTACATTATGATCACCTTGTATCACAAGATCTCATATTAGCTCTCGTGAAGATCTTGGATGGCATGTAACCAACTTCAGATAATGATACTAAATACAGCAAGATAGATGTAGAAAAGTGGGGAAAATAATGAACCTAGAGCTAAGAGCATTAACAGCCTTGTCAATGTAGGCATAAATCTTACTCTAGGGAAACTAAAGTACAAAAATTATTTTTCAGTATTTTAGGATTCTGTTTTTTAATTGATATACATGTTTCCCTTTGTTCGTATATCTGCCAACCCTGATTTCATGATACCCTGACAAGTAAATTCTATTTTCATTTGAACAGTCAAGTTAATTGTGGGTTCGCATGCTGTGTTCACATATAGTAGACAATATTTGCTCAGTTGAGATAACTTAGACCTTCAGTTCCAGCATTTTGAAGTTCATGGTATTATACGGTTTTACTGTTTTTTTTCCAGTTATCCTTCAACATACCATTTGAGTATTTGTCTGTTTAAATAAGATATTTTCTGGTCTGGACACAGCCATAAGATATTTCAGTAGTAGCCATAGGTGCTGAAATTATTTTAGAGGATCTTTGTCTCATGTGGCTCAAACGGAATAGGAAGATCTCATTTGAAAGTAGGAAATGAAACAGTTAAAGAACAGTGAAGATCTCCAGCTGCACTTGTTTCACTGTGATGTCTGATACACCATTTTTCTAACCTGGCCTCCAGACTGATGTAATTTTATTTTTCCCCCTCACTGTAATCCACAGCCTAAAGAAGGCTAAAATCATAGGAAAATTAGGTATGTAGCTATGCTTGTCTTCTATGTTGAAGTTATTGAAAAATATAATAAGACCATATTTCTCAATGCCACCAGCCTATGCCAACAGTTTCTTGATTAAATACACCCATAAGCATAGTTCTATACTATGAGTTCCAAAGAAAACTAGACTTGGATGAACAGGAGGTGATAAACCTTCACTGAAATTTCATGAAAATTATTGATTTCATAGAGTCACGCGTAGAAATCTACTATAAAATCTTTTGTTTGCATGGTTGCACTGAACTGAATAGAATCATATTTGAGTGAACTCTATTAATAAAGTGAAATATCTTCAAAGATTTGAATTAAAATCTAGTAACTTAAGTGAATCAGACTGTGTAAATTGCAATTTTAATAATAACAAAACTCTAATTAACGATGTTATGCTGTGCAGAAAAGGCTTTTGAAATGAGAATGCATATGACAGTCCTGTCTTTGATTACTACTTTAATGAATGCTACTTAAAACTGTCCCTTCTTATTTTCAGAGCTTAGAGTCTTCTTAAAAGTAACATCAGTTTTGAGTACTATGGAAAACATTAGTAATATACTCATGTGTCGGTACTAAATATGCCAAACCAATTATAATTTTGAAAATATAGGTAAAATTATATAACAAATTTATTGTAAAGATATCACTTTTTTACATCTAAAGTTTTTTAGTTTGAACATTTTGGCGAGGGAGTGGTGGTGTGTGGGTGGGTAGGTGGGTGTTTATCCCTCCCTTATTTTCACTTCTGTGTCAGGAGAGATATTATCAGTCCTAGTTTGCGTCTTTAAAAACTTTAAAATGTCTTACAAAGCATGGAATATTTCAACTACAATGAATAAATAATGACTGTATTTGGTTTAAACTGTCTCTGGCTCTCCAGCATTTCAAGGAAATTCGGAGAATTGAAATTTTTTATTGACCTGGAAAGGATCTGGATTTTTTTTTTTTTTTTTCCTTAATCTAGAAAGAGTCAGCAGGACTTAGACAAGATACTCATTGACCTGGAAAGACTGCTATTTCAGCCTTGCTTGCAGTGGAGTGGTTGTAAACTGTTTTAGCAATTTTGCTCTCACTAGCAGATACGCTATTTTGCTGAATAGTGTGGCTGTTACCCATACTGCCTTCATTTCCAAAAGCATTTTAAGGGTCCGTGCATTAATTAAGAAAATAGTATGTTACATGTACAACTTCTATTGAATTAATTATATGACACAGAGTATTTCTAATGCTTTAACCTGATTTTGTTCAGTCTCAGTTAGTGAAATGAAATGTCTTATCTGAGACCACTTCACTAGTGCTAGGACTTTTCAAGGAAACATTTATTCTTACAAGGTAAGATGTCTAAACAATGTCACTGTGACTTTCATAAAGACAGAAGGGTAAGTACAAGGGGCTTTGAAGATTTCAAAGGAAGTCCATGGTCTAGAAAAGGAAATGTGCTGGTCATCCTTCATCTTATGTCTACCAGTTGTTCTAGATACTCTGTCCCCCAAAACTACAAAAGATCCTGATTCCACCATGACATTAGCAGTATTGTTTCTACTAAAACTTGTTTAGAAGAATGTTAGCTAAGTAAAAATATCAAGTTATGCAGAACAGTAGGTAGCATCCAAGTACTATGTACAAACTGTAGTTCCAGTTTTCATTTCTGAGTGCCCATATCACATCAGAAAAGACTGCAAATATGATTATCCCACAAGTAGTTCCTGAATATTTAAAACATATAAAGAGAGTTAATTGAACTAATATAGAGAAAGCATTAATTGTTTTCAGTCAGAGAAGATTATTTCATGGTACAATATCAGGATCATGGCCTATATGTTTGTTTCGATGGCTAGAAAACAGTGTCACCAGCAAAGGGAAATGTATGAGCGACAAATAAGAACAGTGCAGGAGTATCATACAACCAGACTGTAAATATCTGATGTAGTTCCTGAAGCAGTAATTTTGTCTTTTTTGAGGTGAAAGGAGAGAGAAGAAACACAATTCTTATGTAGATAACTTAATTCTTATGTAGAACTTATGTAGATAACTTAATATTAAATCACAACAGTTTCTCCACAGACTTTCTATGCCAGAACTGGCAGACTTGTGGTCATCTTTACACAGAGAAACGAACACACATGCATTTCACTGCTCCCCCCAGCAAGTATCTATTCTAGGAATTAAATCTTTTTTCGTATCATATTTTGTGATAAGGGAAAGGTAAGAGTCAGCAGGATTACTCTGAAGGAAAAAAGGCAAAGATCCCTGAAGAATCAGAAGACCATACCTTCCAGAGGAAAAAGAATAAAAATGGCCTTGTGTGATGATTCAGCAATTTTTCCTGCTGGTGGAAGACAAGTCAGATCTCCATACTCCGAGCAAGTGTCGTAACCAAAGCAAGTGCAATGTGGGCAAAGGGTGATTTAAATTCTCTCTCTCTCTTATTTTCCCAAATATTATCTAATTTGTTGCTTTTTCTTCTGTCAAAAGGGCCTGATGTGGAAATTTAGCTTTGTTATAGATCAATCTTCCAAAAATATATCATCTTATCTAGATATTTGTCTCAGCGTTTCATCAGGAACAAAATAAGAGTGAAGGATTTTTCTTCTCTGTATAGGTCAAAGTGTTAAAAATAATAAAGTTCCATATTTTCCTCCTTTAAGAGATGAGATAATCAGTGGTCTTTGAAGGTTCTTGAATTCACACTACACAAATGAGAATGTGGAAAAGCAATAGACCAAGAAAATACTTTTGTTATGGAAAGGAAGTATCGTCTTCAGATTGTCAGTTTAAAAACTTGAATGACTGCTAAAATAATTTCAATTTTTTAAAATTAAAAATTGAATCCCTTATCAGAAATAAAGACAAGAAAGAGTAGAGAACAGAAATTATCTATTAATGACATGTATTTTTATTTTCTCCAAAAGACCTGGTTTCATTCAATTCTTTAAACAAAAAAGAGAATTTTTATAGTAGTAGAAAAGAAAGTTAAAGTAGATATAATGTAAAACGTGGCTAAACCAATCAACATGTGGCTAAAACAATCAACAGTCTATACATGGTAATTGCTTGGTATCAAGTATGATCACTGTTAAATTATTTGTGGAGAGAACTAGAATTGCTTAAAGAGAATGATGTTCCTGAACACAATAAAGCAGCTTATTATCAGAAGTTCATGATCTTGCTGCTTTTCAATGGTCTAAGATCATTTTAATTGTAATGACTTGCATTATTCATTTTACTGTACCCACCCTAGTTTACAAGACCTATAGATTCCACCCAGATATTGTGTCTTTAAAGATATTGGTAGCAAGGTAAATCAGTTTTAATACAATTAGAAGGGGACATCTACAAGGGGCAATTGGGCAAACAGTGGGTTAAAGGTTGAAGAAAGTGAACATTAAAAAAAAGCTTGCTTTTGAATTCAGGAGAATATTTACAAAAATTTGTTTCCAGTGTCTGATTGCATTGTTGCCAGGGAGGGAAAGGAAAGCCTGCTTTAGGAAGATATATAGAGACAACAAGGAAGCAATAGGTTGGTTATGTTTGTGATGACAAGTCCAGACTCAAGAGCCAGCTGGAATTCATTTCAATGCATGATAGGGAACACGTCCATAATCCTCCTTATAGCAGTAAAGGCTGCAAAATCTCACACTGTACTTTGATAAGGTGTGAAGTTCAGTAACATGATTAGTCAATGGAGAAGGTGATTCAGAAAACTTTCTCAAACTGTGGAATAATTTAGATGAAAGGACCTCTGGATATCATTAATTTAAACATGGTCTGCACCCTTATTCGAAGTAGGAACAACATAAAGAAATTCTCTTGGGACCTTGTTCAGTTAAATTTTGGGTGTTTCCATGGATGGATATTTGTGATACAGATCCTGACGACCAAACTAAATGTTGCAAGCTATGCAGTTAACTGTATTTTTTCTTAATTAGCCATTTTACCTTCTTATTAACTACAGTGCTACTACAGTGCTAGTAGATGCAAAGCTATAAAGTGTTGTAAAATAACTCAAAAAAAAATTATTTTTGTATGGGATCACAGTGATGACTCACCTGCATTTTTATTCACATATACATCTGTTGGAATCTATTTTCAACATTTAAAAAAAAGCTAGGGAACTCTAAGTTCAAAAATCAAACAACACAGACACACTCCCCAGAAAAAGAGAAAACAAAAGGTCTAACTCAACATTCTATTTTCATTTCGGCAAATTACCCAGAAAAGTTCTATTTAATCTATGATTTGATTTAAGTAATTAGATTTCAGACAAATAGACTTTTTAATATTTTTTTTAACTCTACGAAGAAAAAAATTACTAATTTTCAGAGGTTTTGTGGTTTTTTTCTATGTCCTCTTTGACCTCCTGTTTGCATGAAGTTCCCCCTTCTGCAAGACAATGTAATAGCTTTATCTCTGGGAGTTGTTTGTTACATTTAAAAAAATAGAAACAAAAGAAAGGAAAAGAAACATCCCCATTACTGACAAACAAGCTTCATAATTAAAGATTGCATTAAAATTTCCCAGTTTTGACATCTCACACATGTAGCACATAGTTGTTTATAGGATCCTGGTATATTCTTTTTCTATGTAATACCACTCATGTCACATCAAGACACCCTTTACATTCTCTTATAGGATTGTGGTAGTGTATGTCCATAGTATCACTAAGACAGTCTTTGGGAAGCACTCAAGACAGTCAGTTGCTTAACTCAATAACCCTGTTTCTGTTCTGATTTTCTAGAACTTCTGCTGAGCTCAGTCTCTCTCTACTACTACAGAGCAAGGCCCCCTCCAATAAATAAAAGTTCCCTCATTCATTCTACAAGTGCTAATAGAAGTGTCTTAGGTATTGAATGACCCTTTTTCCAATAATTTCATCACTGAAAATACACACAAGCAGCACAGCAGAGACAAAAATAATGTGTTTCTCAGTTAAAAGAAAATGTTACCGTATTACGTAATTGTTTTCCCACTGGAATAATATAAATTTTCTTTTTTCTCCTCCATTTGATCACATTATAAAAATATTTTTCCAGGTTTGAGTTGTTGTTTTTTTTTTATTATATTAGCCTTGTTCCCTTCCTCAATTCTGCAGTGATCAGACCGTGTGCACACACACACTCGCACAGACACACACACACCCTCTCTCAATCTCTCTGCTTTTAGCAATAATTTGCACATAATGGAACAGCCAGAGGGAGGTTTGATCAATGACCTCTGTCTTAGAGATGCTGTTCCAAGGGAAACACATCTGCCAACATAAAGTATTGGAGCAATCATAGCTCAGTGAGCACCGTAATAAGCAACTGTTACACTGGAGCCATCAGTCATGTTCAGTTACAGATCTGAAAGGATATGGCACCTCAGGGAACAATGTCCTTCCATAAATTTGGGCAGCAATGAAGAATGATTTGCAATCAAGCAATAAAAGGCCTAAAAAAGGTCCACCATGCATACTAACATACAATACAGCTGACAAAGAAAATAAAAAACCTTGGCATTGTTTGCTCGTTATGTAAACTACACAGCTGTCCAAGCAATTAAGATATGATTTTGGGAATTCTCTCATAAAAATTTGCTAACAGTGCTTCCACTTGTGAAAGTGACATTCTTCTTTATCAGTAAAGTGCATTTCATTAAGGTAATGCAATTTCATCTAGCTTAATAGTAGGAATTGCTTAACCTTATGGCAAGAGTACATAAACAACATAAAATTAATGACACTTCATGCATTGTGGGAATAGATTTGCATTAGTGACAGTGTTGATCAAGTAATAGAGAAACTAACATGCACTTCCAATTGTTGTTACTCCAAGGATTTCTGTTCGCTATCTGCAAAGTCATATTTCTGGTCTTCTGGTCGCAAAACTGTTACAAATATAAAACTCACAGTAAGCTTTGCAATTTTTCAGTACTAACGCTAATGAAATAAGCATGATAAAAAGGGCATGGGTCTGAGAGGATCCAGCTTCACAAGCAAGCTACAAACATAAATGAAAGAGAAGAGGCATACAAGGGTCTTTTTGAATTAGTTATTCACTTTAAATGCACAACATCACCATGATCAAGAGGGTTTTTTACTTCCAATTCATCAGATGACAAGATTTGTAAATGCTAAATGCCGCCAATTCATGTTCTGATATAGGAATGCTTGTTATGCTTTATGTGCTTCAGGCCGGACAATTCTCTAGCACATGAGAGTTTTTACCGGTCAAAATGAAGATAAAATACCGAGAGTATTTAAAGTCACATTGGCTCCGAGCAGGATTTTCAGTGTTTTGTTCTTCCTGCCTCCAGTGATGAGACTTCACAGACACACACAACTGCTCAAGCATACCAGCAAAGCTAGTTGGGGGTAGTCTGAGCACTTTCTAATCAGTAGGTGTTTTTCTCTGGCGTCTCTTCTTGATATCAAAGATTAAGAAATCTATGACATCTTAGAAAGTTCTGGTGAGTTCCTAAAAAGTCCTTCTTAGGCCATTTAAACACGTGGAACCATAGGAGTAGCCCCTGTTAATGCAGTTGAATCTTGATTGCTACAACATTAAAGACGTATTTCAGCTCTTCTTTGTTCCATAGGAACAACTTAATAAAACTTACTGAAATAGACTCATTTTATTAATTTTAATACTAGGACTCTGGGTAAGATGATGGAACGTAGAGACATGGGAGTGCGTTAGCAAAGATTGGCAAGTCGTTTCTGACAAGGAATATTATTTCTGCTGGGGCTTTTGTCCTGGTCTGGTTTGCCCTTTTTCAGTTAATTGTTTATTTTAGAGATTTTAGTTTAAAAGACAAAAACTAACTGTCTTTCTTTCAGATGAATGACATAAATTGAATTATTAACTCTAAATCTCCTTCACTTAAATAACTTCATGACAGAAAAAATGCCACATGTTGCAGAGATTACTACCGAGACAACATTCACTTAGAGGACAAACTAAGGAAAAAACTAGTCTCGAATCTCCTTAAGCAATGTCAGTCCAAGGTGTTATTTGAAACAATACTGGGAGACAGTTTCAGATAATAGTGGGTTAGACTCTTTGTTCAAAGTGTCCTTTTCATATCATGGTCATTCCTCAACAGGAAGAAGATTCAAAGCTATGAAAACAAGAAACATGCAGCTAGAGGGAAAGGACATGGTACCATCTATTGGCAGGCTCCTTGATTATGTCGGCTTAGACTGGAAAACCCAACAAAGGGCAAGTTCCTCTTAAGAGGAAAGCTTAAGATGTGCCAAGATGTCATGACAGATAGCAGGCCAGACATATTTCTGGATTAGTGAGAGCCAGATAGAATGAACATTATAAATTTCAAGTCTAAAAATCCTAAACAGGTAAAATTCATAAACCCATCAATAGGACAATTTCTAGGCAGAGAACAAGCAAGTCTCTTCAAGGATGACCTCTAAACCAAGTAAGAATGGATTAAGAAGATGCAATATGCAAGTCCCTAAAGCCATTTTATTCTTAACCACTTTGCTGCACATCACAGCAGAACTCCAGGATACTGTAAGTAGTTAAGAGGGTTAACTTATGACAGAGGAACTGATCCCAAGCAATGCTAAACAACTTCTGTAGGGTTTTAGAAGTCTAAGATTCAGACTTACAAAAAGCCTTTCTGCAATTATTCAAAGATTTTTTTTCCTGTTTTGTAAGTCAACCTACAGTAAGCCTAGGAAAGCTAAACAAACATCTCATTATCTTTATTTGCCATTTTCCATCATGAGGTGCTTTTTAGAAGGGAAAAATACAGTTCAGAATATATCTCAAAATATGTCTGAACAAATTATTACTGTCTCTTTCACAAATTAGTCATCTATTTCTAGAGGAAGAAAATAAGCATGACAGTAGGAATGAGAGATGGTGCCAAACATCTTCAGAAACTGTTAGTTTCTAGGAGAAGTCCTCGTTGTCATCACTGATTTCTAAATATCAAACCATTATATTGTTTTATAGTTTTTTTCCAGTTGTGGCTCCAAGGGATTTCAAAAAAGCACTGATGCATCAAAGACAACATCAGCTGAAAAAAAAAAAAAAAGCATGGATCTACACAGAGATCTACCCCCATGCACTAAGACAGAGGAGAATTTCTGGAGTTCTCCTGGAAAGGATTATTGAATCAGAGGAGGACCACCAAGTCTTAATTCATCTAACACTTTGATTTCATTGATCTCATTCCTCTAAGATTCAGACTCAAAAAGCTACTCTTCACCTGTGGTTTTAGTTTCCACAGGATGTTTATTGCTCTTTACATAGCAAAGCATTTCTTCTTGGAGGAGTATCTATCAATACTGACCTGAGTCATGAATGAAGAACATTCATTGAATGAACACAGGAGATTTGAGGGAATTGGAGGTAATTTTGAATGTTTTCTTCTCATTTTTTATAATTATTTGAAACAGATTAATTATGTCGAGAATATCACACTTTTTAATCTATACATTTTCTGTGCCACCAGTCAAGGGTTCTGATTTCTATAAATAGAACTCATTATTTCCCTTCCTTTCTTTCCTCTAAGACATCCTTTAGGAAAAGTCACTATAGTCATCATTTTTGTAAGTGAGGACACATGATCTCCTTGGCTGAGACATTTTGCAACTTAGAGGACTCTACAGTTTACGTAATACAAGTGATAACATGTTATGAATCATACGTAGCACAGTGGTCAAAACACAGTACCTCTTCTCTTTTAGATTTGACATAATAAAAGCAGCTAATGTGATAATTTCATCCACAAGTAGAGGGCCAGCACTTCCAGGGAGGGGAATCCACAGCTTCCCTGGGTGACCTGTGCCAGTGTCTCACCACCGTCATTGTGAAGAATTTCTCCCTGATTTCTCATCTAAATATTCCCCCTTCCACTTTAAAGCTATCCCCCCATCGTATCACTACTTGCCATTGTAAAAAGTCCCTCCCCAGCTTTCCCGTAGCCTCTTCAGGTACTGGAAGGCCACTTTGAAGTCTCCCTGAAGTCTTCTTTTCTCCAGGCTGAACAAGCCCGCCTCTCTAAGCCTGCCCTCACAGCACAGATGCTCCAGCCTTCTGATCACTTTCGTAACCCCCTTTTGGACCCGTTCCAACACTTCTACATCCTTCTTATGCTGGGGATACCAGAAATGGACACAGTACTCCAGGTAGAGTCTCAAGAGAGTGGAGTAGAGGGGGAGAATCACATCTCTCGACCTGCTGATTGTGCTTCTTTTGATGCAGTCCAGGGTATTGGTTGGCCTTCTGGGCTGAGTGCACACTGCCAGATTTTGTCGAGTTTCTAATCAAGCAACATCCTCAAGTCTTTCTCTGCAGGGCTGCTCTCACTTGTGTTGTCCCCCAGCCTGTATTGAAACCACTGAATATCTGCTTTACATGAAATGGACATTAAGCAAGTTTTTTCTATTTTAATGGATTTGATAGAATAGATATTAGAACCACTGAAGACCTAGCCCTTCCCCTTTGTCCAAGAGAACCAATAAACTCTCTAATACCATGTCCTAAATTTTCAGTACCTTATCTTTGGCATTCATTTCATTTAAATATGACACTAATGAGTACTTATACTTAAAGGTATTCTAACTTTTAAAATTCTAATATTTTGATTTTATTCAAAACAGGGTGTAATCTCCATTCAACCTTATCTCTCCACTAGCACAGCCACACTCCTGGTGAGCTTTAAAATATTTTATGAGAATGTATAAAGATAAAAACTGTTTACACTAGCCATTTGTCCTCTAACAAATCTATTTTTCATTCCAGGTCACTTCATAACTGGATATGCATTGGTAGCTAATACCTACTCCTTCATGAGCATATTCAATCATTATTGAGATGCAATCAAATGTCTTCTCTCCCTTTCTCTAAACGAGGCATGTTCACTACATGATTTGTGTCAGACTCCTCAAAGCAAAATTTTGGCATTACTTTTGGTTCAAATAGGAAGGTTGAGGAAAAAAAAAGCCACAATTAATATATCAGAGAGCTCTTCCAGGCTTTTATAGCATTACAGGATTTTTCAGCTATAAAGAAACATATTGAATCTTTAGAGCACAGCCCATTCTTCACTGCTTCTGTTGTCTTCTTTTGTTTACAAGTCCCTGCCATCCTTCTCTGTGAATCAAATGCTAAACTGCCTCTGGAGAGATGTTATATTGCTTACAGAATGCCTCAGCAGATGGTGCTTCCTGTTGCAACAGAAGGCTGTGATTACACCTGAACTCTTCAAGAACTCTAACTTAAACAGAAAAATAAGATAAATGAAAGTCTTAAAGCTTTATCATCTTCCTCCTATGTTCTCCAACATTCAGAAACAAACAAAGAAATAATTCTAGATAGGGAAAGTGCCAACATATTATCAGAATAGTTTGTTCGAATCTCCATTTGTGATACTGGGTCACTCAATACCTTGTTATAATACTCCTCATTATAGTTATAAAATAGATTAAACTCCACCAGGAAGAGTCTATAAACACAAAAATGAGGCACCACAAACACCATCTGGACTAAAAAGTTCAATGTTCTATAGCAGTTTGCCACTGAATGTGAAATGGACCTTTCTACGGAAGATATATGATGTCTTTGCAGCAGCGTTCATTCCATCTTTTCCACAGACCTATTAGTTTATGTAAAATGTATGAAACCTTTAGAAGTAATTTTAAGGCCATCTAACTTAAAACCAAGAACCATAACAGTATCATAAGCAGTTGAATATTTATTCTCTCAATAATTAGCAGATAAGTAATTATCATTAAAAGGCAGCCATCTGGAATAAAGAGTTCCTGAAAATTACTTTCAGTTCTCTTCATATCCTGCATGTCATTCTGCAGTATTTATAAGACAGCCCATAGAGCTTATATGGACAGGAATGACAGAAAGGGGTCAGTATTACACTCTGCGTGTGTTAGTCCTACAAATGAGCGTCTTATCTGGCAGAGAAAGGACACTGTCAGTTGCATGGCTGCTTCAGGCTCTGCTCGCCTTTTCCTTGCTATTTTGAGGTTTTTTTGGACTAAGAGTTCTCAGCCCTTATTTAGGTTCAATTTAAAATCCATTCTCAATTCATTTGTAGACCAAGAGATCCAGAAATCTCTTGCAACCTTGCAAAACAGAGACAGAGGAGAATAGGTCCTTCTCTTAAAGGAGGATAATTGCTTCCCCCACTACCAGAGTTCACACTGCAGCAATGAAATAGTCAGCCGTATAGAGTGCGGCTGGAGCTATAAAGGCTGCCTTCATTTTTTTCTCATAGCCATATTACAATGTTTCCACTACAAATGGTTCCCCATCATAGACCGAACTAAAGAGCAAATTAATTTTGGAACTGGGTTCAGCATCTCTATCAGCCTCTCACCTTTCATACAGAAGTCATCAGTTTCATTATAAACTTAAATAGAATAAATCATTGCTCTTTTCAGTTAGATTTCAAAAGTCTCACTTGTTTATAAGAAAAAACCCTTGTCAGAATATTACAGGTTTCAAAATTTATTAATTTCTTACAACAATTTGTGTAGGCATGTTTCCCCCAAAGAGTAAGTTGCAACAGATCCGAATAGCAGAAGGCAATTATCAAGTTAATTTCTTGACATTCAGGAAAAAAACTTGACCTTATCAGAAGACTGTCAGTGCAAAATTCCTTTTCATGCTATCCTTTGCATTTCAGAATATAGCTATATAGACTAAGAGAGGCATGTGAAAGTAACCAAGTAATTGAGTTACTGAAATGTTTCATACCACCTTACCAAACTCTAATCAGATTAAACCATGTGGCATTTCTCTCGGCTCTCCTGCTTCCACCCTGTACTTTTCTTCTGGTGTCTGCATCCATGTATCCTTCCACTCTGCAGGCGCCCTCTCTCCCACCTGCCAAGCTCAGCTGCAGCCCAGCACAGCCCAAGAGAGAAGGATGTTCTCAGGCCCTTCTATTCTGTGTCACCTTTCTTACTAACTCAAGTATCTGGTTGGTTCATCCCTTCTTATGATTTACAAATAAAAAGAATTTGTGTATACTGACTGATCATTTAATAGTTAGGACAGCACTCAGTTATTTTACTCAGTCATTTTAGATCGCCTACAGGGCAATATAAAAACAGGTCTCTAAAGAAGGTGTTATCATGGGGAGTGATGCACATTAAAACACATGAAAACAGATGGCAACATTTTCACTTACACTAATTATGGAGGGGTCAAAACGTGGTGGTCATCTCAAATTCCTTCATTTCTTTTTCCTGTACGTCTGTAACACTGTTAAATCCTATCACATCTCATCTTTGATGTTTTAAAAGTCTCTTCACCTGTCATCCTCCAATTGCGGTGGAATAAAAAAATATCCTCAGTTCAGTTTCTTCCATCATCATTAAGATAATAGATTGCATAATTCTGTAAATGCTTCGTCTTATGCAATTTATGTCCTTCTATACTCCCATCACTGCTCCTCAGTCTTGCTGTCTGCTCAAATGCTGATATTAGTCACATAATCTCATACTTTTCAGATGTGCCTTCTGTTTTCCTATGGTTGTTCATCCGTTTATGCCAGTTATGTAATTTCATCTCTTATTTATATCTACAGCTTTCCTCTGTTGTGTCTCTCCTCAGAATAAAAATTCTAAGGTATCAATCCCTAAGGTATCAATTCAGTTAAAAAAAAAGCAAACTACAAACATCTTCTCACGTAATGGAAGCAAAAGAACAAATAGAATAAATAACAGCTACTTAGTTACTGTAACTCTTGCCTTTATCCATCTTGTTTGCTGATGAATACAGGTGGCTCAGTGACTGCAGAAAACAGAAGTGTTGCCTTTTTGAATAGGAAAGGTAAGTCTCAAACTCAGGCACATTAAAAAAGTTATTGTAAATTGGTCAATTGGCCAAAAATCTACACCTAGGACAATATTATTTTTTCACCTTAGGGACAGTGCAGAGTCTTACATAGTAACATATCTTGAATATCAGATAAGTCCATTTCCTTCTTTCCCCTAAGACTAGTTCTGAGATCTTCTCTATGATTTGAAGTTCATTGAGCATTCTCACAGGTTTTTCTTAATAATAGAGAAAATAATGATTCCTGTGGCTCTGTCTAGCTTTTGGGTAGAAATCTCACCCACCCACACACACACCTTGCCTGCCCCAAGAACAATCCCAGTTGCACTGTCAACACCTTTTTTTTCCCAATTTCTTTTCCTCTTCCTTATTTTAGGACAGAGCTTTGTGTTTCTCAGAAAATCAGCTCAAACCTTTCAAGTGCACATAAGGAACTTATTATGTTTACCAAATTTTCAAACTAGTACTTATTGGAATCTTTGAAGGGCAATAATGCCCTGTGTATTTTTGTGAGGTGCTTAAACAAAAAATTAATCATCCCAGATATTGCCAAAATATTTCTAAACTTACCAGGTAAAATTTTCCATGGCTTTTTGTTTGAAATAATTGTTAAGCAGACAATAATGGAAGGTATCTGCACTAAGCAGCTTTTGAAGTTGTGATATACAGAGATAGCAGTAAGTTCACGTAATAGATCTCACTTGTTGGATACATGCAAAGATGGATCCGTTGTCAGTATTCTTCCTAAATATGTTCAAGTGTACTTTTTTTGGAGGCAGGCAAAAAGATTTTCACAAGCAATGCATTCCAACAGTTATAGAAATGGTATATTTAGCACATCAGCTAAATGGCATATTTAGCACATCAGCTGCTGTTCATCTTCCTCCTCATCTGTGGATTAGCTATGTGATATCCATTAGAGAGCAGCAAACAATCTTCAAGACCTCTGTGTCTCCATCCTCACACCTACCTTCTCATGTATATTCGACACTGTAGATACAATTCTCAGATGAGGCAGTGAAATGCAAAAAAAGCAGACTTGCATTTACAAAAGGTATTATCTATAAGTATTATATAAGAAAATTTTTAAAAGGAACTTAAGTAAAATTGACAGAAACTCAACGATAAAGTACCAAACTGAATCCAAGGCTTACTAATGACATTAGATAAATATCCTTAGTTCCAAATCTCCTGTCCAATGCAAAGTTACTTTTGATTTTACTGGGATGTTGTGCATGATCACCAGGAAAGAAATGAGTCAGCCTTTAGTACCAAACATGTCAAAGGAGCTGCATTTCCCTGCATGGCAAATATGGTTTCCAGAGCTAAAGTTTAGTGTTGCATGTACTTCAGCATGAAAACCAACCAGAATGAAGAAGGTAACATGAAAATATAAGTCTAAGATCTCTTTTTTTACTCCATTCAGCAGAATTTTGAAGGATCTCTCTCTCAAATTTCATAGCACGTTTATCAGGCTACAACAGTAACACTCAACAAACTAGTCTAATGTACAAAGTTTGTACTGTTACCAGTGAAAGCTGTTTTAAACCTATCAAATCTTACTCATAAAATAGAATTTATGGTTGAAGATTCACAAGAAAAATTCTAACATGAAATATTAATGTTTTGCACTTTTCCTCCTCCAATTCATGCGAAAGTTGAGAAAACAACATGCAATGGATACTAACAAGAATAAAACATATTTTATAATAGAATTCATATACAGAAACAGAAAGATTCCTGAGATTTCAATAATTTTCAAAGAGAATCGGGTTTTGAAGTGCTTCTTCCCAAGACACTGCAACTTTAGCAGGAAAATGTACATGCAATAGTGACCTATAGTCTCAAAAATGATGTGTAGTTAAAGCATCTTTAAGACATTTGCACTCTTCTCAACTAACATTATTACTACTTTGAAGAAACAAACTGATCTAAGCATTCAAGTGCTGGAACAAAGAAACAGAAGTCTTAGGGATGTTATCAGGTCAAGAAATGACAGGCTTAACAAATCATTTTTATTCTGCCTATGTAACACAAAATTGAGCATTGAGATATAAGAGATTCAGAAGATTTGAAAACAGCTGACCGATCTTTAATCTTTTTTTTTACCTGCATTATTTGCATTGTTAAACTAGGGGACATTAGTCACTATGTAAAGCTGTACAGTATATTTATTTGCAACTGTTTCAGGAGTAGTATAACAACTGTCAGCCAGGTCTTCACAAGAAGAGGAATTTACACCCATAGACAAAGTTATGCTTACACAAATACCAAAGCCATTATTTGAAACAGTATACATGTATAGTGCATAAAAATGGTAAAACATCTTTTAAAATATTCATAAACAGTACTGATAGGGAGTATATCTCTAGCGTGATGTAAGCAAGAAAGGTTTTCTTCTAAGAAGGAAATGTTCCAAAACTGATAAACATTCTTTGTATTTTCCCTTTAAATACAAGAGAAGTTATGGAAGACAAAGTGTGCTTCAGGTTACCAAGAGATTTGCAGATAATCACTATGGGTTCCTAAGCAGCAGTTAAAGACCATTCATTTAACAATCTGTATTGTTAGACTTCGTAAAATTTTTCATAAGCCTTGTTGTACAGCTCCTTCTCCACTCCCAAAAAACTCTCAGCCGACAATCAGAAGTCAGTCACCATGACCAATCAATTCTCTTTCTGTTTTAAATCAAGTCAGAACATCAGCAACACTATGTCAGCAATGTGTTAGCTGCACAGTTACACAGGAAAATGTTATTAAAACGATCTTTATCAACTTGACTGTTTAAATGTGAAGTTGTTACAACATTGTCTAGAAACAGTTCTAATCTAATAACAGCTTTCAGGTTGTTAAACTAAGAAGCATTAAACTACATATGTAGTGTTAATTCAAATACTGAGGTTTGCAATGAATGCTCTTCAGGCTTATGGTTTATGTCAGCATGTGCTCAAACTTCTGCAAGATT
Organism: Tapera naevia; assembly: GCA_033556795.1. Classification (NCBI taxonomy): domain Eukaryota; kingdom Metazoa; phylum Chordata; class Aves; order Cuculiformes; family Neomorphidae; genus Tapera; species Tapera naevia. Next base: position 3,364,653 of record JAUMJJ010000092.1, on the reverse strand, counting down.
TTCTGTCCTACAGAAAGCTTAGTAAATACTAACAGATTTAAGCACCATAGGAACTCTTTGGAAAAGAAGGACTGCTCCTCTTCCAACATATTCTTAATTTCTTATCTCACATTTGTATTAAGAATCAGTGCAGTCTGCTGATAGCCAAGAAAAATAGAATGTTGCAAAGTACAACCACACAGGAGCTTTTCAAGGATCACGCCTTTCTATCAGCTATGAGACTGACACCTAGTGCACAGGCTGAGGATACTGCTAAGCTACTGTCAAAAAAACACCCATCATAATTAACATTACATTGATTTCCAGTAAAATGAACTGATCCAACAGGGCTGAAAGACTCTCATTTCTTTAGAAAACAATTTGCATGCATACTCTAATTCTCATTCAAATCTATTAAAAGAGTATCACAGTATCACAGTATCACAAGGTTGGAAAGGACCTCTGAGATCATCAAGTCCAACCTATAACCCTACACTAACACCAACACTAACACCAACCCATCATCTAAACCATGGCACTCAGTGCCCCATCCAGTCTCCCCTTAAACACCTCCAAGGTCGGCGACTCCACCACCTCCCTGGGCAGCACATTCCAATGGCCAATCACCCTTTCAGTGAAGAACTTTTTCCTCACATCAAGCCTAAACTTTCCCTGACGAAGCTTAAGTCCATGCCCTCTAGTTCTGCCACTGGTCACCTGAGAGAAGAGACCGATCCCTGCCCGACTACAACCTCCTTTTAGGTAGTTGTAGAGAGCAATGAGGTCTCCCTTGAGCCTCCTCTTCTTCAGACTAAACAGCCCCAACTCCCTCAGTCGCTCCTCGTAGGGCTTATGCTTCAGCCTCTTCACCATCTTCGTTGCCCTCCTCTGAACACATTCCAGTATCCTAACATCTTTCCCAAACTGGGGGGCCCAGAACTGGACACAATATTCAAGATGAGGCCTGACCAGTGACGAGTACAGGGGGACAATAACGTCTCTGGTCCTGCTCACTACACTATTCCTGATGCAGGCCAGAATGCCATTGACCTTCTTGGCCACCTGGGCACACTGTTGGCTCATGTTTAGCTTCCTGTCAACCAGCACTCCCAGGTCCTTTTCTGCCTGACTACTCCCCAGCCACTCTGTCCCCGGTCTATAGCTCTGCATGGGATTGTTGTGTCCAAAATGAAGTACCCAACATTTGGATTTATTAAACATCATCCCATTAGAATCAGCCCATCTCTCCAATCTGTCCAGGTCCCTCTGTAGGGCCATCCTACCCTCTAACAGATCAACCCTTCCTCCCAGCTTGGTATCATCTGCAAACTTGTTGATGATGGACTGAATCCTCTCATCCAGATCATCAATAAAGATATTAAACAGGACGGGACCCAACAGCGATCCCTGGGGGACACCACTGGTGACCGGCCGCCAACTGGTTGAGACACCATTCACCACCACTCTCTGGGCTCGGCCATCCAGCCAATTCCTAACCCAGCACAGAGTGCTCCCATCTAAACCACGGGCTGCCAGCTTCCCTAGGAGTCTACTGTGGGAGACAGTGTCAAAGGCCTTGCTAAAGTCCAGGTATACCACATCCACAGCCTTCCTCTCATCCACCAGGCGAGTCACATGATCGTAAAAGGAGATCAGGTTGGTCAGGCAGGACCTACCCCTCCTAAACCCATGCTGGCTGGGCCTGATCTCTTGACCGTTCTGCAAGTGCCGCATGATATCACCCAGGATTATCTGTTCCATGATTTTACCGGGGACCGAGGTCAGGCTGACAGGTCTGTAATTACCTGGATCATCCTTACGGCCCTTCTTGTGGATAGGTGTCACATTGGCCAACTTCCAATCTTCTGGGACCTCTCCAGTGAGCCAGGACTGCTGAAAGATGATGGAGAGCGGCTTAGCAAGCTCATCCGCCAGCTCTCTCAACACCCTAGGATGGATCCCATCCGGCCCCATAGACTTATGAGGGTCCAAGTGGCTCAGCAGGTCTCTAACCTCTTCCTCTTGGATTGCAGGAGGGCCATATTTCACCCTGCCCCTATCAACCACTTCAGAGGTCCAACTGTCAAGCGAGCTGACATCCTTGCTGTTAAAAACTGAGGCAAAGAAGGCATTAAGTACCTCAGCCTTCTCTGCATCTTTGGTTACTATATTTCCCTCCACATCCAACAAGGAGTGGAGGTCGCGGCCGCCCTTCTTTCTACCATTGATATATTTATAAAAACTCTTCTTATTGTCCTTAACGGAAGTGGCCAATTTGAGCTCCAGCTGGGCTTTTTCTTCCCTGATTTTCCTCCTACACGACTTAACAACATCTTTGAACATGACGTGGTTTACGTCCCCTTCTTTTCATCGACGATACATCCTCTTTTTCTTACTTAGTTCCTTCAGAAGCTTCCTGCTCATCCAGGCCAGCCATCTGCCCCTACGACTCTTCTTACAACACATGGGGACAGCCCGCTCCTGCGCCTTCAAGATTTCATTCTTGAAATGCATCCAGCCTTCCTGGACCCCCTTGCCACTAAGAGCTATTTCCCAGGGTACTTTCCTGATCAAGCAAGCTTCAAGCTTGCTTGAAGCAAGCTTCAAGACCATGATTTCAGCATTGTTCATCCCTTATAGAGTTAGAGTTGCTGGACCATTAACGAGCCAGAACTGCAATTGGAGCCTAAATGAAATATGTAATGAATTACTGATTTATTGTTATATTTGTCAGTAAAAACATATTATGGTACAGCAGGGGAAGCATAGAAATTACATTATTCCAGAGATTTCGTTAACTGCTAATTTTTCCTAGAAGATATGTAACAACAACATTCTGAAACACTGTTTTATTGCCAGACAAGTTGTATGAAAGATATAGTATATAAAACAACAGGAAAATCCAACAGTTTTTTAAAACTACAAACCTTTAACTGCTGTCTGTTAAACAATTATTTGCTCGCTTTCTTGCTCATCTGGCCCACTTGCTTTCTTCCTCAGATGTTTCTCGTTTCACTAGCTTCAAACTCTGTGTATTCATACTCTTCGTGGACTATTTTCAGACACTTTCTCACGCTGAAGTGGCCAAAATGAAAAAAAAAAACAGGCTGCTTAACCACCCCCTTCTTCTCCTTTCTCTTGTACTAGCTTTCCAAAATCTGTGGCAGAGCAAAGTCCTAAAACCAAGTTTGGTCCTCATAGATCATTCATACATTTCCTAATGAAGTCATTGAAATACTGATCTCATGAGATTTGCTGCTTGCAGTGCATAAAAAGCCATTGTAATCTCAGATATATACAATTTGAACTTTTAAAACAAGAAGCTGATCTGATTTATTTTTTAAAGAGCTTGTCATGGTTTACTTCAACCTGAGTGTCAACAAATTCTCTCTTCTCTAAATTGGTCTCTTGTCCTACTAGCTTTAGTATATAGACAGCTCACTTCAGTCTCATACACTGGTAGGCATTTTATTGTTTTCTTATGTGCTTACACTTATATAAATGAATAAAATATGCTAAGGGCCTAGTATTATGTGTGGACTATCACTATCAAAACAGCCCAATATTTAAAGTTAGTTTTTATTTAATATAAAACTTTGAAAGAAAGTATGTCTATTGATTAGAATGTGACATTATAACAACAGCAAAGAAAGCCCATCATTTCTGGATGATAATCAGTGAAATGCAAAGTAGCCAGGTTGAGACAAATTCTTTCTAGTTACTGAGTGCAAATCAGCAGTTGTTTATGTAAAAGTTTGTATCAATTATTAAAACAGCATGATTCCCAGTTCTTAGCTGCATGGAAGAAATCTACACTGCAGATTGTCTACTACTCAGATTCTTTCCATGTATCTCTTTAGCATTTTGCAAAAGTCGTCTGAGAAGATGCCTGCAGCAGCTTATGAACTCGTAAGAGAAGACAATACAAACTTGCTTGTTCAAATAAAGTGACACTCAAAATACAAACAGTGAACAAAAACGACGTAAAAACTGCTAAACCAAACCACTCTAGATTTGCAATGTATCTGAAAGTTCCTTACAGGGGCTTTACCAAGAAATCCAATTGTGGGATAGAAGAATGAACTTGTCATACAATAAAATTACTGTAGGAACAACAAGGACATTCTCAGCATCAATACATGTCAACCAGGCAGAAAGTTCACGCTTGTCAGACATTCGTTTCTTCTCAACACAATCCCTTGAAGGGTCTTCACTGCTCTGAATTTCTCCTTCACAGACCTCAGCCTGTGAACTAGGGGGGCACAAAGTTGCTTGCTGTGGAGTGGAAACACAAAGTAAGATTGTGATGAAGTCTTGGAAGTAAGGAAGAGGTGAGAGTTACTGAAGCAATGTCACAGAATTAATCTACAAGCCTAATGACCTAAGCTTTGAGACTGTCTTCGCAAAGAGAAACAGTTGTCAGTCTTGCTTGCTCTCAGGTGAAATCTTTTATTTTACAACAAATAGCACAACCAAATAAAGATTTGCCAGGCCTCTGGTGTCAGATGGAAATTCTCAGTGTGTAATAAAGCTAAGGTGGTGGGAAGAATATATCTTTGTTCTTCTTAGCAGCTGGCTTAAAAGACTCCACCGGGAAGTGCAAGTGATGTGGAGGACTCAGCTTGAATGGTTCCTCATGCTTAACACTTTCAGTTCCAAGTATGTAGTGTGACACCAGTCTCTCACTACAATAAACCACAGATCTTCTCAGTAAAAAAATTAGAACCATTCTGAAAAGATTTGAGTTTGACTCTATAAGCTGCAAAATCAAAATCTGGAAAGTACATCTCACATATTTTTGAAGTTGTTTCTCTTTTTTTTAAAAAAAAACACGGGGGGGGGGGGGGGGGGGGGGGGGCGAGGGGCCTTCCTGAACGTTTATGGTGACCACTGGGAAAAATAATCTGGAAATTATTTAGCAGGACACTCGCCCTATAAACCCCTTTCTCACAAGTACAGTGCCAAGTCTCAAACTTATTGATCTACTACACCATTTTTTCTACCACAGAGCTTTTTCCCAAATCAGATTTCATCTCTGAAGCAATACTTTAAGCAGGAAAATTCTAATACAGTAAGAAATTAAAACCATGCAATACAACATGGATACCATCTGATAAAAAGATAAATTTTGCATCATTATTGTCTTGAAGCACAAGAATTAGGCAGATATTTTCTGTCGACTTAGAAGAATTGTTTCATTTGGGAATTTTTATGTATACATATTCTGGCAATTTCTAATCAGTAATGCCTGTCTTAAAAAGAAATATGTTGATGTCCAGAGATGAAATTGAGAATAGAAGGAGTACAGGTAAACAGATCTCAGCTCCTAAAGTGATGGATCGCTTAGGACAGAGGTGTCAAACTCATGGCTCCCACCGTTCTCCTGCACCTGCAGTGTAACACACATCACACACGTGTGACCAGAGCACTGGCAGGTGCACAGGGGCAAGGAGCTCCATTCTGGGAAACAAGGTGCTCTAGAAAAAAAGGTGTTGGGCTGGATAAAACAAGGTGAAAGGCTGGATTTGGCCCGCAGGCTGTGAGTTTGACACCCCTGACTTAGTAAAAGACTGAAAACCTCTTGAACAGGGATGAGTCTGCAGTGTCATTCTCACACAACTTCTCTCACCTGTCTTATTACAGGAGTACTTCAGTAAATACAGACTAATATCAGCTTCCTTTGTTCTTGATCTTCTGTACTAGCCAGCCATTTCCCATTCCTTCTGGTCCAAGGAGTCTGCATTTTGAGAAGACACAAAATTTCATTTGAAAGACAGATGGACAAAAGAAACAAAAGGGGGTGCAAATGTGACCGGCAAGCGAGAAAGAGTCAACTTGCATTCCTTCAGCATACTCCCTGACAGACAGTTTGCTACGAAGATAAGAATAAAACTAAACAAACTATATACATAAATCTGTGGCTATCAAAAATGAAAACACACGCTGTCCTTGGCAATATCTTACGTGCTGGCAACTATGCAGTCAAAAACTATATTTTCCCACTTCCTGATGAATCCAACTGACTGAGGAGATTGAGTTTCAACTTGTCTCCCAAACGTGCATCTTCAAGGATTTTCATGCATTTTCAGCTCAAATAAGGAATATTCGTGACAACAGTTGTAATGAAAACTTTGGAGCAACCTTACAAGAACTCCAGTGTAAAAAAAATTGTCTGACACATTTGCTTAATTTTTTAATTATTTTACCAGATTGGTTAATCTGTACGTACAAAGGTCTGGACAGGAGATCACCACATTGAACTAAAGGACAAAAATCAAAGAATAGTGAGATGTGGGGAGGTGTTCCTGTATTTGATGAAGGATATTTAAGTGAAATGTGCAGGGGTTTATTCATGAATCCTAAAGAACTGACAATGCAAAAGTTGTTGGCTTTGGTTCTTCACATCAGCACTAACACAATATTCATAATGGACAACCTCATTCCATTAGCCAGCTAGTGAGGGCCACAGCTTCTGAAAAGTCTGGTTGTACAAAATCATTCCAAATTAGAGCCAGCAAAAGCGTGGCCTTTCCCTCCCCCTTCTTCAAGGTGCTGCCAAACTTGTCAGATTATTCATGTTAAATTATGCTGGAAGGCATCACAATGTGCAGTACTGTCATCTAATGACTGAGTTGCAGCTGTCAAATCCTTTGCACTGTGAGGCTGCTGTAGCAATCCAACAGTAGTCCAAAACAGGGGCACAGGCCTTTTTCTGCTAATTTGCGGCTAGTTTGAACCTGAAAAAATAAACAACATGCATAAGAATCCAAGAAGAATAATAATCTAATCAACACTTAACACCTTCTGCTGACCTGTAGAAAAACTAGTTCATTCAAATTGCACAGCAAAATTCAGCTCTGGCACAAAGTACAATAATCTTGTTGATCTAGTCAGCAGCTTATTTGGCCATACATTTTAAACCCAGAAACAGGGAAGTTTACTGAGAATTAAAAAGAATATTCATAAAAGAAAAATGTGTGCCTGTATGTCCATATCTTCAATTGTGCTGTGGCCTTAACTATTTAACACAAATTAAATTAGAATTACCAACTGAGATTCAGTAATAATTAAGCTTGTGTCTTCCACACATTTGTTGCCCTTAGTGATCACTGTACTTAGTAAATAATATTTCTTCAGCTTTCCTGCAGTTCAGTCCACACTAGGAAAACACTAATCTCTCCCAGGTTTTAGCTTTCTCAGTTCCCCTGCACCAAGATTTGACCTGCAGGCAAATGAAGCCATTCAAATATTTGCTTATCTTGTCATCTGTTCTCATCAGACCTTGCAATTCCTGTCATGCCCCACATGTCAGTTTAAAGCATAACGTCATTAATACCTCCAGTGCACTAATGGATGCTTCACACATGAACGCATTAATGAAATGTGTTATTGTTTTCCCCCAGAGGACATTAACAATCTCGCTCACGTTGAGCCCCTGAAGCCCTGCAGTGCTGCTGAAAACTACTAGCTATCAAATGAACCCTCAGTTATGCCTCAGTAACTTTAAGTTCAAGTTTATCACTGAAGTGTCACTCATGTGAGGAGAAGATACAAGCCTCTAAGGTCTTTTGGGCCCAGCTTCAATTACCATTCAGAGTAACAGGAGGCAATAGCTGCAAGGGAAAATACACCATTGTATAAATGAAAACCTGTCAAGATAAAATAGAAAAAAATCTGGGTGTCAATGTAGTCGTTTGTTTCTTGTTTCTCCCCTTGTCAGTGGACTGATGACTTGGATAATTAAATTGGTTTTCTAGAAGACAGAAACAGAAATAGTCGAGTTTCCTGATAGAGACATTAAATATAAGGGGCAATAAAGTTTTCCTACACAAATCATATTTCAATATCTTTAAGAACTATTTCCACAGGAGTTGTGAAATGGCCATAGCAAGTTACACAGCTTTTACATATTGGTTAGCTAAATAAGGCTGCTTGTCTTCTGTTAGGCTAAGATTGCAAGAGCACTTTCATGGTAGAAATAGGGAAGTATAGAATAATGTCACACTCTTTTCTATAGGTCAAAGTAGAATATAAATCAAGCTTTTCCTTGCATTCATATTCACTACAGGAACCAGCCTCTGAAACCATATTCTAAGTTTTTATTTCACAAAGCAAATGGATTAAGTTCCAACCTGTATTTATGGCCCTAAAAATCAGAGTTCAGACTAGCCAGTATCTCAGAATTTTCCGTAGACTATAGTACATACTACTGAGTAAAGTTCTGAACAAAAAAATCACAGCAAAATACTAATGTTTCAGGTACAGAATCAGGAAGTTCTTTTATACCACAGTCATTCTTTGGCTCTCACTTTGTTCTCAAGCATTGACACTTCTGTATGGTGGCTACAGACACAACTAGCAGTGAGGCAACGTGGGATACAGACGATAGAGATCCCTAGCTGTAGAGGAAATGAGTCAGAAGGTGCTGCAAAGGCCATTCCTGGCTTATTCTAGAAGGCGCAGCACTCCAAGCGAACCTCTAGCACCCTCCCCTTGTAAACTACTCTGAAAGCCCCATTTTTCCTTATCAGTCCAAGACATTACATGAATTTCAGAGCTCTCAAGCACAGGAAGGTTCTGATGAGCAGCCTGCAAGGTCAGAAAGGTCAGCCACCCGTATCTCAGTTTATTGCCTATTAACCTCTGAAGATAAGTCCCTGAATGCCTTTACAATGATAAAGTGCAAGTCCCATATATTCTGGGTATTGTGCCAAATAAGTCCCACAGAAATAAAACATAAATAGGAAGAATGAGTCTTGTAATCAAAATTAATAAACTAGCCCAGGAAATCAGAAACTTTCAATGCCATGGTACGCAGCTGTCTTCTAAAGGATAAAGCGGACTGTCATGAAATATTTCACAGTACCCATGGGTACCCAGGGTACGCATGAATAGCTGTGGTTTCTTGTTTATAACTTTTAGACAAATGGAAAATTTATTTCAAAATTTCTGATATTTACAATGCCGAACAATTTCTGAGACTCATCCCCTTGTTAACAACGCCAGTCTTCTTGTGCAAAACGTTGTTGGCTTCTGCATATATTTCCATAAAGAAAGAGTGGTGAAATCAGTGTCAGAGATCTTTTCCCTCCCTGTGGATTTATTAGTATACCATGGCCTCCTTCTCAGGATCTCACAAATCGGTGATGTATCACAGTGTCTCTGGCTCAGATATCACAGACTGTCTGCAACATCCTGATCTTTTCTTTTCATTGCTATTACCTAATCAATATGTCCCATAAACCTATGACCACCTAATGCTGTTAACATGTGTTACTGAAATTCATTTCTGAAAATTTCCAACCAAGCATTTTTCATTACCTATCCATTTCTTCCTATTAATTTGCTAATGGGAAGACTTCTGCAGGAGCGAAGAAGTTTTATCTTATTTGCTGCTGAACAAGCTGAGAAAAGGCATGCATCACAGCCAGCAAGGATTTCCTAATGACTTCCCACTCTTTTCTTAAATGTATATTCATAGAGAGCTGTGTTCTAGCACCAGAACTGTGATTTGTTAACTAATGGAAAGTAGAAATTGCCCGCTGTTCGGAAATGCCATATAGAATAGTGTTAAGTACATGGTCACATGCTTCCCACATGGCTGTAAGTATACTCAACCTAATCAACTATTTCTTTGGTAACATGCATAATGATAAAAGTGCCAAAAGACATTCCTAGATATAGAAATCCCGTTGTTTCTAGTACTAAGAGTTCATAATGGCTCCTATTGCTGTTCCAAACAACTTCCAAGTGTGGTTCAGGAGCTGGGAAAGGCCTCTTGCCCATAATAATTTCCAGTTTAGGAGCAAATTTTGTATTTTGGAGCAAACATTGTATTTCCGGTGTCAGGATTTTAAAAGAATTTGGACAGAAGCTACTCTATGCCAGGTGGATGCAGTACCAAAAAGATTCTAACTTTATTTCGCTTACCTGGTTATATTAAAGCCCTTACTATCATTCCATATATGTGTGTGTGTGTGTGTATATGTAATGAGATAGACATATATGCACATATATGTGTTTCCACATTAAGTTGCTATTGATATCCTATTTAAGCTTTGCACATTTGTGTACAGAAGAATAAACACATGAACTGTCATGGTATGTTTGATCGCTAGTGTGCTACTTGGCATACCAAATGGAGGAGAAAGTGCCTACCTATGTCTACATGAACAAGCAATTCAATGCATTTAGAATTTATCCGTACATTTAAAGAAAGAGTGCAGGTCTGTACCTCTGTACTTCACCACAGCATGCGACAGAACTGGGTGCTACTTCAGTTTGGCATACAACTGAGGGCTGAGCATTTCCAACATACGAAGTTCAAATTAATGTGTAAGGAAACAAACTTCTTGAAAAGCTGAGCACTGAAAAGTTGTTTTTCTTTATCTGTTTTACTGCTAAGGATCCTTCCTAGGTCCCTTAACCCAAGAAAAGAGTCCCAAGAGCAGCAACATGACCTGTCTGACCACTAGTGAGAGAGGTCTTGCAGAGGCAGATCCCTCAGTTTATGGAGAAGTACTTCAAAAGCAAGGTTTAAAAATATATATATTCAAGTGTTTTAAGAAATTACAAATTACCTACAGCATTCTTAAAAAAAAGTTCTTGAACACAGCCATGATTTCATTAATTCATGAGTTTATACACATTTTCTTTTGCCTCTTTGAAATGAAATCCAGTGCAACACAAAATTTGGGAATCACTATCATTTGTAAGTTGAACTAAACCTAAAATTTGTTTAATTATTACCTGTCTTTTCTGTTTATTATTTTCTTTCCACAAACTGGGAGTAGGTTTTTTACTCCTTCCTTCCCCATTCAAGCATACAGAAAACGTTCTCGGGATGAGAAGAGCTGTCCAGTTAGTACTGCCCTCCCAAAGCTATTCATTCTCTGTATCTTTATACAGAGTAGCACCTAGCCAACATTTTCAGTGGAAAAATGCCCATATATGCTACATTACTTTAGGAACATACCCTGTGTCAGTAAATATTAGGTATTATTACCAAAAAAAAAAAAATATATGCAGAAAAGTAGCCAACTTTCTATTAAATGAGCCCAAGGGCCAGATTTTTAGAGGTTCTCAGGAGTTTAAAGACTGATTGCCAGATGAGTCTATAGGTTGTTTTGAAACCCTCCCCTGTGATATCTTAAGATCAAATTTTTAAATGTTTGCAAATGCCTGAAGTTCTTTATGGCTATAGGTAATGAGAGAAGACGGGGAAGGGAGAAAGACAATAGGGAGAAAAAAACCTTTGCTATAGAGCAGAGTAAAGCAAACTTTTCTGGTCATGCCTGCATATCTTCTAGTGAGCAGTGCTCAGAGCATCTGTGATCACAGCATGCCTCCTGCCAATGTGGCAATGTGGCAGACTGATCTAAAGTGTCTGCCTGTACACTATGCCATCAAACAGGCACACACATCTTCATGCACTTTATAGGACACTCCAGGCCATGTTTGCGGGCTTATTTTCTGTACGGTGAGCAAGCTAAGTCTTAATGTCACAATGTACACAGTTGCAAGGAACAGAGAGAAAGAATACATGCCTGTAACTAGTGATGACCAGATACTTCAGAGTTTGGTTTGTATTTACTTGATACAATACAATAACATATGATAAGTTGCAAGACTGAATTTTCACTGAGTAATTTTACTGGGAAAAATGAAGATGGAAACAGAATGTAGAACACCCAGCAAACAGCAACAGCAGATGGCGATCTCAGAGTACCTATGTGCAGGTAAATAGGGTTACTCTTGCTATGACCATCTAAGAAAGACACATGCTTCTATAATATCCTGTATTCTGCTGCTACTCTCTCATCCCTATATCAGGTTACATTGCCAAAAATGTGCCAAGGTAACAGGACTTCTGGGTTGTAGCATAGAAACCCAACAGGAAGCAGGTCACAGATCATATGATCTAGCTTACAGTTTTATTCCAATGATACCATGGAACATTTTAACCATTTACGATCTGCCTTTTGAAACTGGTCTATCCACATCATTTCAGAGTTTTTAAGGCATTTGCATTACCTCTACAATTTAAACACTGCATAATACATAGAGATATTAACAAAACTTACTGCTAAAAACAAAGGATAAGTCAATCCTTCACAGTGTGGTTACTCTTTGTTTTATATTTCTAGTGTCTCCGCAATCATCATTTGTGGATGACACCAAACAGTGCATAGGCACGTGTGACACAGCTGATGCACGTGAAAGTGCAATTTGCTGTTATCAAGGACAATGATCAGGTTTATGAAACATTCTCATAATCAATATGTCCAGCACACAGCTGGATAAACACATAATACTATGGGTGAGCAATTGGCTGATGGGTCAGGCTCAAAGAGTCATAGTGAAGGGAGTTACATCAGGCTGGCTCCCAGTCACTAGCAGGGTCCCACAGGGATCCATCCTGGGGCCAGTGCTCTTCAATATCTTCATAAATGAACTGGATGAAGGACTTGAAGGTTTATTGATGAACTTCGCTGGTATCACAATAGTGGGGGGAGCTGTCAACACTCTTGGGGGCAAAGAGGCCCTGCAGAGGGATCCTGACAGATTGAAGAGCTGGACAATCACCAATAGCATGAAATTCAACAAGGACAAGTGCGGAGTTCTGCACCTGGCACATCGCAACCCTGGATATATGTAAAGTCTGGGGTGTGAGAGGTTGGAGAGCAGCCCTGTGGAGAGGGACCTGGGGGTTCTGGTCAGTGGCAAGTTGAACATGAGCCAACAGTGCCCTGGAAGCCCAAGAGGCCCAACTGTGTCCTGGGGTTCATCAAGCACAGCATTGCCAGCCAGTCAAGGGAGGTGATTGTCCCGCTCTGAGTGAGAGGGGATCTCATAGCTGTTTACTGCCTTCTCACAAGGGAGGGAGGTGAAATAGGTGCTGAGCTCTTCTTTCTTGCAACCTATGACAGGACCTGAGATAACGGCAGGAAGATGTGCCAGGACAGGTTTAGATTGGACATTAGGAAGACGTTCTTCATCCAGCAGGTTGTGGAGCACTGGAACCGCTCCCCGGGGAAGCAGTCATGGCACCAAGTCTGCCAGCATTCAAGAAGCATTTAGACAATGCCCTCAGTCACATGGTGTGAATGTTGGGAGTGTCCTGTGCAGGGATAGGAGTTGGATTCGATGATCCTTTTGGGTCCCTCCAAGCTCGGGTCATTGTATGATTCTATGATTTTAACTAACATGCACATATCTATCCTTATTCAGAAGTGAATTTATTTGAAAAGTCATAGTGATTTTCAGGAAAAAAAAAAAGCAACAGCACAAGAGAAATATTTAAGATTACATTCATTGGTTCCTCATGTACAGTTAAAGTTTGAGAGATAACTTTGTTACAGAATACATATGCATTAGTGAAGAGAAGATTAAATTGCAAGAACGTGGCAGCACATAGATTTAGATTTCCTAACATCCACTGTCTTTACATGTATAAAAATAAATGCCTTAGTCTTGATGAAGCTACCCAGGTTTCTGGAAAGTCTCAATTTTGTTAGACTAGGTACTTCTAAATCTACTTCAGTTTAAACAGGCCACAGCATTGCTCTTCCTTTAGCCTCTGAGGCAAAACAGGCAGTTCATTATAACTTTGTGAAGATGAAACCTTTCAGCCAGACACAATAGGCATCAATTCTGACCAATCCTACACCTGCCTTGAGCCTGAAAAAATCCCATCCCTAAAGATCTCATTTATCTGTGTCCTTGATTTAAACAAAACAGTTTGATGCATGTTGTATGCCTCACATAGAGAAAAGAGTCTTTATAGGATACAGAACTGTGTGAAAGAAAAATAAAAATCAGAAAAAACAGGAAGGGCAGTGTGTCCAAAACGTCTGATTTTCCTAGATGTATCGTTTGTCCTGCTGTATTAATTCTGCCTACAGACTCCTGTCAATAAATAGCACAACTTGTACACATTGCATCATTTAATTTCATGGAAGACTTTGGAATATAGTTGTGGGAAATTCACAAACCTTCTCTTGATGACATGATCTGGATACTAACAGCTGACATGATGTGTGAGTCTGGAGAGTATATACAAATTGTCTACCCAAAACTATCAAAAGATATTCACCTAAAACCTGGTAGCAGCGTGAGGCATTAAAAAAATAAGAAGTTTTTATGAGGTTACCATCAGCCAGATCAAACACTAACCAAGACACTAACCAATCTATTTCTTTTTCACATAATTTTTCCAGGAAGTTTTACAATTACGAGATTCTTAATTACAGATCAACCATTATTTTCTTCAGGTAGAGAAATTAAAAATGCACATTGCGCAGTATTCCAGGGCCCAGTAGATAAAATGGTAGAGCACTACTTTTCCTTTTTTTATTGAAAGTGCAGAAATTTAGTGTCATTATTCACACTAAGAATGTATGAGGAATATCCATTCCTCATATTTTATTGTTAAAAAATTGCCCTATTTAGATGATATCAAGAATTCTCCAACAACAGGCCTACCACCTTCCAAGTAAGCTTTTTTTTTTAAGGCTAAGAATTTCTGGGTAAATAATTCAGAAACAGCTAAAAATTTTAATATTAACATAAAATTGAACATGGTGATGAGTAATACCAGAATTTGAGTTATTTTCATAGAAAAGACAATGTGAAGCACCAAACAAGGTAGCAGCAAGCATTTAAGACAATATCTGGCTGGTGATCAAGACAATTGGTCCTTAATACCAAGGTGTCAGGCAAAAGAAAGTTGCTCATTCATCTCTGTAGGCATTGTAGTTTAACCTTGTGTTCTGGTTTGAGCTAAAGCAGAACCAATTTACTAACTATTCTGTTAAGCCTCTTGTAAGTTAACAGCATTTTCTCAAAGTTAAGAACAATGCCTATCTCTAGGAGTGATAATGCTTAGTAACTGTAGTTAACTCCAAAGTAACAGCATGGGTGTGCAGAAAGGCCATTACGCATACTTATTCCTAAATGCCATCCTCCAGTTGGTGGAATGCTATACCTTAAATCAAAGGGGTAAAAGAAGGTTGTACCTGCAGGGAGGAATGGACAGGACAAGTGACCCAAAACTGGCCAAGAGAGTACTCCATTTTTTATATATCACACTCAGTATAAAACTGAGTGATCAGGGTCAGGCTCTTTTTTTTGATGGCCAGAATATAGTAAGGACCTTGCCTGTCCTTCTGCCCCCTGATCCCAGATCTATGCACTCATGAATGCAATTCTTGAATCCAGTTCCTGCCTGCTGCTGAGTCCAGTCATATAGTGTAGTCATCAGTGGGACGATCAACTTTGTATATTTGTATTTTTTTATATAATTTATTATTTTCTTAGAAATATTATTTTTCTGTTTATTATTATTATTTCATTAAAGTGTTTTAATTTCCAAAACACAAGACTGTCTGTCCTTCATTTCTCTTTCCCTGTGTATGATTGTTGGAGGGTGTTGGGACCAGAGCCACCCACATTTATCTGCCGACAGCATTGGGAAGGGAGCTAAACCATGGTAAAAATCAGGCAGCCCAACAACACACAGCCACTCACTCACTCCTCTCATCCCAGTAGGACTGGGGAGAAAACCTAGAGGGGAAAAAGTAGAATTTTTGGGTTGGGATGTGAACAGTTTAATAGGACAATAAAGGAAGATGTAATAGTAAAAACTATGAAGCATCAAAACCAAGTGATGCACAATGCAAGTGCTCACCACCTGTGGAATGACTGATGCCCAGCCCATTCTCAGGCACTGGTCTTCCCCAGACAACTCTCTGCCCAATTATATACTGAGCATGACTTCATATGGTATGAAACATCCGTTTGGTCAGTTTCGGTAACCTGTCCCGGCTGTACTTCCTCACAGCTTCTTGTGCACCTGCTCACCAGTAGAGCATGGGAAGCTGAAAACATGGGTATGTTAAAAACATTATTGTCGTTCTAAATCCAAAACACAGCACTATGCTAGCTTGCAGGGAGAAAATTAACTCTATCCCAGGCCCAGACCAGGATAGTAGAAAAAACTTCCTGGAGAATCTTCAGTATCAATACTGTAAAAGAACTTCCACAACTGATAGATTTATAGCTGAAATGAAAAAAAAAAGAAGATAACCTTTTACTTCAGAAAATTTGGGTTAGTTTCCCATTGCAAGGAAAGACCTCATAGATATTTCATTATTTGATGGCATAATTAAAATTATCTGTTACAGAAATCTCCATGAGTAACAACTGTTTCATTTCTGATGATGTGGTAGAGTTATAAAAACACTAGTTATATGTAACCAATAAATTAAAGTTATTATGGTTTTAAATATGCAAAAAGCCTGGTGCATTATCCTTATAGGCTGCAAGTCTACAGGTTGATTAAAGCAAAATAACTGTACAAGGTAATGAAACATGTGAAAGAAAATAAAACAGAAAAATAAATCTACTCTGCCTACACTGCTGAAGAAGAAAAGAAAAACCCCAGACAAAATGACTAGTCAATTATAATTTCTCATCATTAATGTAAACAATATTTTATAGGCAAATATCTTGCAAAGCGAATGAAAGATAATGGATCTAACTTAATCTAGATTAGGTAAATACAGCTAGATAGGAGCTGTGAAACTCTTTGAACTCAAGACCAAGTTAAGCAATCAACTCTCACCATTATTGAGAATTCAGTACCAATATATCCATGTAGAACAGTGTCAGGAAACTTAGAGGAACACAAGTTCTCAGAACGCAGCGTCTAAGAAAAACACCTGCAAGAAAATGTCAGAGATGTTTACACAAACATCCAGTACAACCATTAGTTTTCCCCATATTAATGCACTGAGTTCATGAAGTGTTATTTACTCTTACCTTATCTGTTACCTTAAGTATAAGCTCTTGTTTTAGACAGCACTTCTGCAACTGGGCATATGTTGGGAATGGAGAGAATACAAAGTACACACCATTCATAGATTCATCTTTCTGGTATAAACTAATTGGAGTGAAGACAAACAGTAACAAGACTGCTAGTTTTGGGAATAACACAGCTTATATAAGAAGTAAAGACACTTGAGAATGAAAAACACCTGTTCAATTTTAACAGTATCTATAGTGTTATAACTTATCTGCATTTCAGCTCCATCTCTTACAGGAGAGATGGTACAAACAACAGCCTTCTCTAGAGCCAGCCAAAAAATTCTAAGGGAAAACATGATCTTTGCATGCCTCATCGTTTGGGCCTGCAATAAATGTCCTAAACTTACTGTATTTTAAAACAGATTACATGTACTCCTCTTTAATATTCCAGGTAATTAAAAATCATGTTTACGATGCAAACTGTAAGCTTCATAATACTTTTATTAATATTTCTGCACTGACGTTGTAAAGCTGGGGTGGGGGTGGGGGGGGATTAATTTTATATATTATCTACATTGCTGAAGATATCAGCATCTGATTTATTTAGTATTAATTTTTATATATGACAACTTTTCAATGAATCAGTAGTGCTAAATCTAGTACCAGCTGAAACTGTTTAAAATTCTTTATGGTCAGTTTGCTAGAATCTAATGCATAGTCAAATGAAGTAAATTAAATGTTCTCTAGGTTTATGGTTTATGATCAGTAACGAGTGTGCATTAAAACACATACTGAAGAATCATATGATACTTATAGATAACCACCAAATGAAAGTATGAAGAAAACAGTAAGGTTGTATTACCTGAAGTGGAAAATTAGAGGATGGTAGAAAATAATGGTAGTGAGTAGAGAGGCAAATGGTGCAGCAGGTGGAGAGGATGGCAAGGTGTTCAAAAATTAATTAACAAATGAAGGATCTTGAAGAGAAAAACTACTTTATAATCAGTAAGTACCATCATTAATCCATTTAAGCTGATTTTCCTTTTTCAAACAGCCTGTTACACTGAAATAGTCCCCTAAATGTTGTGGAAGGATATAGTATTTTCAATATTTCTTTTCATCTGAAGAGCTTGTCAACATATTGACTCTTAGGAACATGAAGTTCAAGTGCAGAAGATCTGTAATATCTCTTATGTTCAAATAGGAAAGCCACAGCAAAGCCATTATGAAAAATAAGCTAGTCTAGTGAGAAACAAATGGATTTGAGGCTGGCTTGTGCATATACACACACAAAAATCCCATTCAAAGGAGTCTCCAAGCACACCAGCACAAGCCTAAATGCTGGATCAAACAGAAGCAATGTAATTACCGGGCTCTATTGTTGTGTTAAATATGAAAAGACATAAAGGCTACAGAGGGGCAGTAGCCAAGTGAGTATTTGTACATATAATTTACAATCTGACAAGTATGGTGTTGTAACAATCCATGTTTCCGAAATCATGATCATAGACCATTTGATGATCTGTTAAGACCTGGCTGCTTATATATTTTGTTATTTTCCTGCAGTTGTCATAAGTTATCACTATGTTGCATATTCTGTGAAAAATTATTCTTCCCTGTAACGAGGGAAATGAGAGTAATGAGAGACAGGAGTGAGCTGGTCTCAATTAGATGTGCTTCTCTGCAATGAAGGCTACAGTGTAGCATTATTTAGAACACCAGACATGTAGTTCATACCTGTAAGTGAAACAATGCTTTGATGTGCCACCAGTTTTTCAACACGCAAAAATTACGGTTTTCAAACACTACTTAATTCTTGCTTTCACATTTGCAGGAGATAATCCACCAACAAGGAATTTCTGCTCCAGTAAATCCCCTAGCATGTCTTCTGCTGTCACTGATAGCAGCACTGCCCTATTTTCTAAAACATGAATTAGAAGATTTATCTTACACCGAGCAGGTATTACAGGACCTTTACTCCTTCATTCATTCAGCTGTTTATTGGGTTTTGTCTTTTAATACAAATCTGAACTGCTGAATACTGACACAGTTGTTTGTGTGAGTTTGAGGTATGATACTCTGGGCCTTAGTCATCAAATATTTTTAAATCCAAGTCAAGAGACATGCTTACATTTGAACCAAAAGACTAAATCCTCTCTCTTCAACCAACAGATTTGAGAAAAAAATCCAAGAAGAAGGATTATCTTGGAGAGAGTACATAGAGGTTATTCTTCTAGCTGCTGTAGTAGAACATAACTACCTAAATGCTCTATCAGTAGCAACCTCCTTTTCAAAAAAAAAAAAAAAAATACTGAAAAAATCTACTCAGACCTAAACTTTCATACATTTGTAGAGCAGAATTGCACACGTCAGCCTAAGCTTTGTCTTTTAAAGAACTTGGATGCTAGACAAATTCCAACCTATGCCATAAAATGATCTTCTTGATGAAAATAGACCCAAAAAAGGCAGAAAAAAAAGCTGTAGTTTTGCTTAGATGTTCCATAAAATGATACAATTCTGACTGCAGTTATCTCAAAAATTCTTTTCAGATTCTTATTCCAAAATTTTAATGAAGTCCAGTTGCAAACATAAGTAATTTTTATTATGTTTCTATCCTTTAATTAATTGCAAATCAACACATCTCAAACAAACATTGCAACCTTCATATAAACATACATTATCCATTTATAAGTTTGAGTGATTTCGCACATGCTGTAAATCTCAAGTATTAGGTTTTAACTCAACTTGCCTTTCTCCTAAGGAGCTATGAATACCAAATAACACTACTGAATGAAAACATAAGGGAGAATGAGAAGAACCATTTCACTATGGGTAATATAAAAAAATTCTACTGGATCACATGAAAGGTCCCTCTAGGCTAAGTTCCTGTATCCAATGGCATCTAGTTTCTTCCCAGCTTCCTTTTCTTTCAGTCTCTGGAAATCAGGGCCTTAGCACAGATAGTGATTACTTGTAAAGACACAAACCATATCCCTACTCCTTACTCCTTTCTTTCATGTTTTATAGCTGACCATGATGTCATACAACATGCAATATCCTTTTGATCATTTTGAACAGTATCCTTTCTGACTGTGACTCCTCCCAGCTTCTTGCCCATCCCCAGCCTAGTAATTGAGGCAGGAAGGGGAGGAAGGAAAATGAGAAAAAAGAGAAAGCCTTAATGCTGGTCAACACTGTTTCAGTTACAAATTCAAAACACAGCACCATGCAGCCTCCTGTTAAATAACAACAACCAAAAAATAACTCCATCTCAAATAGACAGAGTACTGTAGGAAAGACAAGACTAGTAAATTAAGGATAGTGATATTACTCTGGTGATCTTTCTTAACTTGCAATAGCCTGAAGATTTGGGACTTCCTAAGGTGGTGGCACTAAGTATTTGATTGGATAACTAGATTTTTAGCTAGTATTTAGAAACTCCACCAAATAAAAACCACTAATCTTTTTTTAATATATGTAGATTACTAGCTTACCTATTCTGTATGATAGACATTGTTACTGCAGTTTCAATCCACAAGTGAAAAATATGTTTCATCTCTACTGGAACAGTTCTGCTGAAGGAATTCAACACAGAAATAAGATTTTGTGCCACGTAGTGCATGCTGAGGGAAAAAAAACAACAAACCAAACAATTCCCATATTCTGTACAAAATAGTTCAAGGAAAAATCAAAAAACACACAAACAAACAAACAAGAAAACAAAAGAAAAATAGCCACAAAACTGGCCAAGAATCTAGATTTTCCCAAATACCTGACCATCAGAACCGCTACTCTTAAGTCCCTGCTAGCTATATACTTGCATCTTACCACTCGATACTCAAATGGTTAGCTATTTCTTTTCTCTTTGATATTTTATCATCTTCTGGAAAGCTCATCTTTTCTGCGTTGATTTGTTCTACCATCTTTCTCACCGTTTTATCTGTATTCACACATCCTACCAGTTTAGCAAAGCCAATGTAACCTGCCTTTTGCATGCTCAGCATGAAAGCACTCCCCCATATCATTGGTGCAAACATGACTTCAGTTGCTCCTCAAAAAAATCAACACACAGATCAATCCCCTCCATCAAATCATAAGATTTCTATATACAGCAATTTGAATGGAAAAGCTGACCAAAAACTATCAAACAGTTCTGTAAAAGCCATTTTGAGTATTTCATATTGGATATTAATGCAGTAACAAATCACACAAGAGTATGATTTTACATCTTTTTCACTATTTATAGAAGCAATGATTTTTATATATATTCTTGTCTCCCTCTACAAAAACTTGCACTTCAGTTCTTCTGACATTTACTTTCATTTGTGTGGCAAGAAAAATGATTGCTGGATTACTCTTGTTATAATTCTATCCCTTGCCTATAACTTCAGAAAATTTTACTAGTGAAGAGTGAAATTTCCATGCTTTCCTCTGCTTAAGCTTATATGAAATTTATTTAAATGTACCAGGAGAAACAGCTCAACCATTTCCTAGAAGGCTTCAATGGAAAAAGCCCAAGAAAATCGGTGAAACTACCTGTTTAAGTTAGATGATTCGTTTAACACTACCTGCCGCTTCATCATTTGCATTCTGAAGAGGGTGAGCAGTCACAAAGTTATATTCACTATCTTGATAAACATGTCCAGAGTTGAAAAAGCATCGGCAAAACAGAGAAATCTTATTTTGTCCAAGCTTTCAGTGAGATTTGTATCTTAATTCTTTGAAAGGTCTAGCTTTTCTTGTCAGTCCCAAATGACTTCAACAAGGTACCTTGGCAGTCTAATACTTACTGGCATGGGATTTGTATGAAAAATACACCTATATTTACCTGTGAAAATACTACACGTTTTGCAACATCTTCTGGTACAATTAAAACAGAACTAAGTCTTCTACCACACAGAGCTATACCATCTAGGATGAGCAGACCAAGTCTACATTTGATTATTGTATCTTCTATGAAATTCTCCCAGAATTGTTATGCTCTTTGCCAAAGTCAAGGGTCAATAACAGGAACCTCAGGTATCAGAATGATCCTGGTTTCCAGCTTATATACACACTAGGAATTTAAGTAACACCATATCTCTAGTCTTATATTAAGAACACAAGCAATAGAATACAAGAATATCTTCTTGAGTATGACAAACCCAAAGCTGAGATGCAAACAATGAGTATTACATGGGCTTTGTCCCTTTTGGTTTCCCTTGATCCCGTGAAACAGGGGAAGAAGAACGATTAGCCAAATTCTTCGAACTACAAAGCCCAGACCACTTCTCTGGTAGTCTAAATGGATCAGAACACATACTTGCACTCCAAAAACATTCAGCTAGATTTTCTTTTCCAGACAGATTTCCAGCCATTTTTGGCAGACTGTTACATCTTCTAGCCTCAACTCTGGAAAGTACTCTGGAGACAATATAATAATCTCAATTTGTCATGTTTCTCCTGAGAGCCTTTCCAATTGGTAGTCATTTCCTTGCTAGGGAGAAACCCTCCTAGACACTACTAGTCTCTTATTTATTAAATTTTGAGGGGGTACATTGAGTGAATTTAACAGACTTTTAGACAGTAGGTAATAGATCCCACAGACTCCAATAGACCACGAGAAGTGAGTTGTCCAAATACCTGACACATTCCTCCTTCCCTAGGGACAACCAGCTGGTTTCAAGTCTGGATTGAATTCCAGGTTTGGGGTTTAAGCTACTAGGCTTCATATGTGTGGAACTCATATGAAAGGCAATCCTCTTCCTTTGCCACACTCGTCGAATTACTAATACCAGAGTCTGAGCTGGAACTTCAGTGACATATGAGAAGGCACAACTAGCAAGACTTTCAGCTTCAAAAGTCTACTTTCTCACTTGTGCCAGAACAACAGTTATCTGTCTCTGTGGCACTCTGAAAATAATTGCTGAACTGGAGCTGCAACAAAGTAGCTGAAGATGTATAAGACTACTGAGTTAGTTGAGATGGGCAAACTAACCTTCTATACCTACCACTCCTAGATTAACTTTTATCCAAGTTTCACTCATCTGCTAGGACAGGCAGTTAAACTCAGTGAGAGTAAATATTTTGGAGTATTGGTAATACAATGGTTAAGCCAACACATGTAAGCTAATCTAGATCAGCATCATCGATGTCCTCTGATGATTGTTCCACTACCATCTTGAGAAGACTTTGTTAGGTGACATAGACATTTGCCTGCCTGAGACAACCTCTTACAAAAAATATAATTAATCACTAAAATACACTACCATTTAGGATTTGTTTTCCATTTACAGAAGGAATTAAGATCTCTTCATTTAAAAAAGTATATTTGCTAATAACTCATATTTCAGTTCTACCACAACACACAGCAATATTTGAATCAGCTACAAACAAGTTCTTCAGTCATGTATTTTAATATATATGTTGAAACATAATTAGCCTCTTTAGTCAAACTGATTATGTCTTTTTAAATGTTTGCTTTTCTGACTTGCTATAAGTAAGCTTTTAAACACAAAACATACTAAACAGCATTTCATCTGAATCTATCAAAGTCATTGAAGCATGAGATCTATATAACTACTGAAGCAGAAGACCGTGCTATTACATGGATAAATGCTCCAGAGCTACTGAAGCAACACAAAAACAATCACAGAAACATGGCTTTTGAAACCTCATAAGCAAATCATTTTGGAAAACAGTTTTTGTGAGTATAGATAGACAGATATACCTATATACATGAATATACACACATAGCAGAAAATGCAAGTCATTTGACAGTAAAACTGCAGAAAAGAAAGATATGGTTTCATTAAAAAAAATATTTCCCACTCATGTCCTCCCAAAAATAACAAAAAACAAGCCTCAAATCAAATCTCTCTATATATGAGACTTAAAAAAGAAAAAAGTCCGTATTTCCTTATGGCTTATTGCTGGTTTTCATATGTTCAGACAAGGGAGAAAAAACAGTTCTCAACCTCTTTTTGTCTCTGGAAGCAGCATCACCTCACAGCAGCTTCAACACCCACTGTTTTAAAGACTCCTCTGGGCAAATAAGGGGACTCTACTCACCTTATAACACAACTTGTACTCAGTTACAATTTGGGATTAGACCCTACCTCCTGGTCTACCTTTTAGACAGCAAAACTTACACCCATGTACGAACACATCAGGGCATTTACTACCCAGTCTGATTGGTCTGTCTGGTACTTAGACCCAGGTGTCCCAGATGCCCCAGCTCCCAACCCCTTGACAGCTGCAGGCACCTCCAAGTGCATCGAGGAAGTGGATGATGCCAGGGCTGGGGCTCTTCCAGATAGTGGACATGACTGATTGATCACAAAATGCTCTGTTTGACAAAAAAAAAACGCTTACATAAAACAATGTGAGCTTACATAAAGCAGCACAGCCAAGCCCCATGGAGGGCTGCACCCCAATCCCCACATAGCATGTGGGAGCATCAAGCAGAACCAACACCCAGAGCGAGTCAGGGCCAAATGCTGCAGAGAGGTTGGTTGAGCACAAAATTTTACTCTTCATGCAACTCATCCAGCGATGCAGAAGAGCACACTTAGAAGCCTGCAGCCCTGACATTCTCTTGAAAATAAGTGCTGTTACAGGTTGCCCATATAAATAGGACTCTCTCAAAGCCTCATTTACCCACTTCATGCTTTCTGTCTCCACCTCCATCCCACCCCTCTGAACCTATTCCCCTTCATAAACATTGATTTCCTCAACACCTGCACCACAGCCTTTCTAGCCTACAGTAGGGCAACATTTGCTCTCTCTCCTCCCACACATACACAATATGGAAGGGGTTTGGCTCACAAAGTCCACCCTGGAGCCTGTCTCCAACTGTAGACATCAACACCCACCACCCAGCTCACCCCAGATAACATCACCTCTGGCAGGACAGGCGGTCCTGCTACTCCACCCTCCGACCCCTACCCAGCAGCCCCGCTGCTATGGAGGCAAACCTTTGGGTTTGCCCCCCACAGCCAAGGTCCCACTACTCCTTCACACAACAGCTCTTGGGGCTCCAAATCTCCTCAGCCACCGCTGACACGTAGCAGTGTTGGGACCTCACAGGAGGCCAGCAGCAGTTGGTCAGGGCAGATCCCTTTCCTCCTGTGTCTGTGTGGCACCTGGTAATTTTTAATTCAAGGTCCCCATGATCCCAGAGGCAGCAGCCTCTCCAGAGGCACAAGAAGCTGGCCCGCGCCTCAGAGGCACTGGGCCGTGGGGACAACGGCTGGCATGTTCTCACCTCAGACTACAGCCTCCACAGCAACGGCAAAGGCTACTGTAGCACCACCCCAGCATCTTTGGTCCAGGGTCACAGGCTCACCACTTAATGAGCAGGTTTTTTCCACGTTTGCAACTGTTTTCCATGGCACACAGTAAGATCAGTGTAGAGCTCATTTGTTTCCAACTGCAAACATTTGTTCATTAGCCTAGGCTGATCAGCAAGGTAAAGAACAAACATTTGCTGCATTGATGAAATGGAGCAATGAATAAATACTTTGGGACTAGCCAATCTTAACATTTACAGTTGTTTTAGTTAACATGAGTTAATTGCCAATTAATGCATGCCACTATACAAACAAAAATTCTAATCAAGATAGTCCCAAAGCAAAGGCTATTTCTCATATTTTAGTAATCTACTCACTCAAAAATAAAACATACAGACTATCTAGGTACATTTGTAAATGGACTCTTCAAAGAAGACTCTTCAACCCTCAAGATATTCCAGGACACAAAATGTGGCACACATTCCTCATTCTGCACAATGTGGTCTGTCAGATGAGAGAAGCTGGAATGTTTTTTTTCCTCCATTCAAAGACCATAATGAAATAGTTTTTTCATTACAGAAAGCTACCCTACTGAAGCTTGTTTTCATGATAATAATAACCTAACGCACTTGTGAAAGCAATCAAAGAATTAAACTAATCCGAACAATTTTGAAAGACAGTAGCTGCCAGCAGTACCTGCAGACATATTTGTTACACCACTAACAAATATGTGGTGTAACAGAACAGCCAAAACAATGTAGGACAAAAGAAAAATGCTACAGAAGTAAGTGGGCAATAAGATTTTTGAATGTGAAATTCAGCCTTGTAATTTTCACAAGCAAGAAATAATTCAGAACAGCTGTCTTACTGAAAACAGTACTGAATTTAACTAATATAGCACCAATTTTCTGCTATAAAAATCTACTTTTTGAGTGAATGTATTTCTAACGGGGGGGGCAGGGGGTGTTTGGTTTTGCAATAGGCGACTAACCAGTCAATTAATAGGGAGAATGGAGTGTAATATTGGGCATTGCTGCCCTCTAGTGAATAAACAGAACAAGCAACTAGAAGAAAGTATTTGCCACAAAGTTATAAGTGATAAGTTGGGTATTGTTGAGCTATGATATTAGTTTTATGAGAGTGAAATTTTAGTTAATCTTAGCTTTAAAATATCATTTGAATAAGCAAATAAATTCAGTGTAAAAAATAAAGCATTCCTGTAAATGGAATGTGTAGTGCAATAAATAATCACAGATTACAATCAGCAACACATTTGTGTTTCATTAACATACTGCATGACCAGTAATTCAAAAAAGATACAGCTGCGAACAAGAAAACTATACTACATGGCAACTAGGTCAATGGAAAAATTGGTCTAATTAATCTAGGAAACATTTTTCATGTGTGGCAATGTTAAAATTACTGGGGATTTTCAAAATAAACAGTGTCAGACATTTCAACAAAAAGACCAGCATGAATCACAAATGCACATCTTTTCCTTGATTTCATAAATTGTGTATGTGCAGAACTGCCTGTTATTTCAGTAGAAGTAAATAATGTTTGGTAAAAATTTGAAGGTTTTTTATTTTTAAAAATATGTATTTTACAGTAGACAAGTTGCTTGATAATCTTTAATACTGTAGTTCCAAATTTTCAATATTTTGTGACTCTGTTTTTTTGTTTAGCTTATAGGTGCTAACTCTAGTGGGACCTTTCCTGTATTATGAAAATCATACGGTTTGCTGCCGTTCCTTGGTGCAAAATCTTAAACCTATTTGTTTCACCAACTTAAGTACCACTTAACTGGACTAAATTATCACAAACTGAAACATCATAAAAAAGCACTTCAGTGAAACCCTTTATATGCAGCATATGGTGAAGAACATCTAAATCCTATACGCATAAACCTCCAGTTAGGTTTCACAGATATTTGGAACAATATTAATCAAATTACCACAGCGAGCAACACAATCACATAAGTAGTGTAAGTTTATTGATGGAAAAGGGGGTTGAAAAAGATTAATGCACTCTTAATGTTTCCTAGTGTAATCATTCTTGAGAAACTTAACCATTGCTTTTCAAAAGTAAGTCTGAAGTACGAGATGGTTGCTTTTTTGTTACTGATTTCTCAAATTTAACTTCCTTAAACTTGGATTTCCTCCCAATAAAGAAAACTATTGCCACTCAAGTACAGTCACAAATTAGGAAAATAAATAATCTGTTCAAAAATTACTGCTTATAGTGTCGTTGTCTGTACTAAGGAATTACCTGTGCCTGTGATTTGCACTATTATAACATTAAAGTCTGTCTCTGACCCAATGAGCTTATAAACAAAGTAGATAGTCCATTTATGTAACCCAGACTATTTTCTTTTCCAGGTTTCAGGCTACATAACTAAATAGCATGCACCAGAGATGATCCTTGGATGCAAGAGACCTTCATCTTGACCTCACTTTGATTTCCTTTCTGCTATAACCCAAGACAAATGTTCAAAGCAGGGAGGAAAGGAAACAAGCATGTAGTGAAAGGGGAACATGATCAGAGCACATATCCAGGTCAAATCAAAGTCAGTCCTTTATCCATAATGGGGTTTTGATAGTAAAAACTTGTCTTCTGTAGATGTTTTCAGTAAAATTCCATTTTGAATCAGATGAATACTGAAGAAATCCCTACTTGTTCATGCCACTTCAACAGTCTTTCAGTTTGCCAACATCTTTTGGTGTCTCATGCAGTTGTGCTCTGACAAGCAGAACCTATTCTTACACTGTACTTTTCTACTCCACCCATGAGCACTTATCTGAAAAGAATTAGTGATACTCACCTTAGAGTTACTCACATTCTTCCTATCTGAAACGCAACCAATGTCAACCACTCTCAGAGAAAGTGTCTCTTCTTTAGCAAGGTAGCAAAGAAACTATCACATAACTATCTGAGAAAGTTTTCTCAGAGGCAAAGCAGAATCAGGTCCAGGAGTGCCAGAAGACAAAACCTTGCATTGGGATCATACTTATGGGATGGATGCTTGCAAAGGTATAGCTATGGGTGAAAGAAAAATAGAAAAGACATGAATAATTGGAAGCAGATGAGTGAGAAGGATATGGAGAAGCATGGAAGAAGGATAGCGAGAGTACTGAATGGACAGACAGGCAGAGAAACAGGATGAAGCTAAAAAGAAAAAAAAAAATGAAATAAGAACTAGAAAACTCCAGGACTGGAGCACAGGACACTAAGCCTTTCTGGGTGTGCTGTGCAGGTCAACTTTTGGCCATCAAATATTTGGTGACACTTTTGGATGTATGACTTTCCTTCAAGAAAGAAATATTTTAAATGTCTTGATATATAGAGTAATTGGTTGCCTAAAATATAGGATTTAATAAAATATTATGACAATAAAATATTTACAGAACTTGTCATTAAACAAGATGACTCAGGTTGAACCTGCTTATATTTCTTTCCTTCAAAGTTATACAGGCACTTGCATGCTCCCTCATTCAGATTCTAAAGCTTTGCATCTGATTCTAAAGTATTCTTTAGAAGTACAATTGTACTACTTTTACTCAATAAATCCTACCAGTAGCTAATTACCAAAGATATTTTGTATGCCCCATCAACTATTTATTCCATTCACTGAAAGTGTCATATTCTATTTTGAACTCGCTTAAAAGCTTGATTTGTCATAACACACTCTCTGGGAAAGCTACTATACAGAAGCTGCATGACTCTTGTCTTCCTCAGTACTCCATTACTTGTAAACACAAAAAAAAAAAAAAAAGAAAAAGAGAGAGAAGTCTTCTTTAACAGGCAGAAAAAACTCTCTCCATTACACACACAAAATGATCCATTAAAGACAGATTTTATGCCCATCACGGAACTTCTTTGCTTCAGTTATTCACATTTCTCTTCAAAAAGTACAGCTATTCTGTAAGAATCATAGTGCTCAAAAGGTCTCTGAAGTCTTCACAAATAACACTGTTTATTCCTTGGAACCACCTTGGCAATATAAATCATTCATGGAAATCTTTGAAAGAGGGTAATTTTGAGGCACTTCCATTTGACCCACATCCACAAGTAAATACAGAAAAGAATGGAAAAAACGTTATAGCACCTTCGCCCAGGGAAGTGGTTGAGTTACTGTCCTGAGTTATTTAAAAGATATATAGAAGTGGCACCTAAGGGCATGGTTTAGTGGTGGACTCAGCAGTGTTGGACTCTATGATCTTAAGGGTCTTTTTCAACCTAAATGATTCTCTGATTCTATGTACAAGGTAGCCTGAAGCACTTTGCAATAAAACACTAAAAATAGTGTGCGGGTTTCAGAAGCAGATGTAGCAGCCAGAAAGTGCCTGACAAAGATACAAGCTTGGATTCAGAGCACACTGACATGCAGAGGAAAAGATGTCAAGAACGCTGATGTTATACCTTTCATGAAAATCATTATGGGCAAGCTCCTGTGACCCAGGATTTAAAATTTTAAGGGAAAGACAGCAGTCACTCTTTCACATATACAAATGCATGCCTAACACATATAAATATACACGTGTGTATATAAAAGAAAATAATAGTATATATACTCTAATACGCATGTGCATGTACATATAGGCATATATATGTATATAACTTCCTAAATTTGATTTTCCAGAATCAGAATACTGTTATGCAAAAAGGGGATACTAGTCACTACTTAGCCTTACCTTGGTTACTTCAGATGACTCGAAAATAAATGTGGAAAAAGTGTATGTATTGTTATGTACTTGTTGAAAACTCTTAAGAGCAGAATTTATTTCATTTATGTAGCTTTGTTCAGACTTCCACCAAAACTGGGGGATAATAGTTAAGACTGGGAACAGTTACAGAGTTGGCAAGGGTTGCGTCTAGTTCAATTACGACGCTTGTGACCCACCACTCTGGTTAGAGAGAAGTTTAATGTTACAGCTCTAATAGTAGTGCCAGAACAATGTCTTCGGTTGTGGGCAAAATAAAGACGAGCAGAAATATTTTAGAAAATACCAGTTATTTCACAATCTGTTACTATAATTCACAGATTGGGGTTTAGATTAATTTCAAACATTTCATCAAATTGCTCACTTTATTTGCATCGCTTCTAAGCGTAGTTTTTAATACAGTTCCTTACAGGCCTGCTTTAACAGGCCTCGTTTTTGTTTGACAACTCTCATATAGAAAATTAGTTTTATTATTTTATCTTAGAATGCACATCTATTCAGTAGATAGAGGTTAAGTAATTCTGTTCAGTTGCAATGAAATCCTCGGCACTTTACTTACCAATTGATAAAAGAAACTTTTGTCATAAGTTTACTGCAAAATGCCCAAAGATTTCCTCTGGCAAGTCCAATAAGAGTTACCTCTGCAAAGATACATTTGTGACATAAGCAGAATGATTCTCTAAGAACAACAAAAGGAAACACTGTACAGGAATGGATACAGACTAAAGCAGAAAGCTACTTTCAGAAAAAAAGATAGCTATGAGACAGTCAATATTGTGCTCTGCTTTGGGCCTTTTTTCAGTTTTCCTATATCTCAGATGCTTCCAGTATTCTGGTGTGCTGGGTTTGGCTGGAGTAGAGTTAACTTTTTTCAGAGTAGCTGGTATGGGGCTATGGTTTAGATTTTTTGGCTTTTGTTTTACCTATTAAACTGTCTTTATCTCAGTCCATGAATTTTCTCACTTCCACCCTTCCAATTCTCTCCAACATCCCACCAGTGGGAGTGAGCAAGCAGTTGTGTGGTGTTCAGTTACCAGCAGGGATTAAATCATGACACTGTAGCATTTTTGCGTGGAAATTCACAGTGGGAGCTGGGGAGCAGAAAAAAAATAAGCAACTCCTAAGGATTTTCTCTATTCTTTTAAAGATTTAATCTTTGATTGTGTTTTTGGGTTTTCCCCCTATTTTTAAATAAGGTCAAAAAATAGACATTTTTCAAAAGGAAAACAATAGGTGGTTCCTAGCAAAGTCAGTTATTATTTGCAAAAAAGTAATAAAAAAGTGTAAATAGAAAACTACCAGACAAGTATTTTTAGCTGCAGTAAGATCAGCTTTCATGGCTGAACATATTATTTTCCTTGGCTTACAACATTTGCTTATGAATTAGAACTCCCCAGTGACCATTATATATAGTCCTTTAATGTAGGACTATAAAAATTATTTCTGATTATATGCTGATAGGTATTAAATGTGGCTGAAAGTTTCAGCTTCAATAATAAATTTTAATTTGTGCAAATTATAAAGAAGGCAAACCCCACATTTTCATTCTTACTACTTTTATGGCCACAGGAAGAATACCTTAGGGAAATAAACAGGAAAATACCTAAAGAGGAAAATTAATACAAAAAGTAAATTTGCTATCTTTCTTATTACCTTTGTTTCCTAAAAGAAAGGGATCCAGGTGCTGAAAAAATCATTTCGGTAGTGACAAATGTCCCACACCCACCTCATCCTTTCAGGGCTTATTGATCTGTGGCAGAAAGTAGCACATCATGTTTTAGCTCCAGATCCAATTACTAGTCAAGACACACATGAGCTCAGAGGAACAGGACTTGATCTCACACTACGCCCCTTATCCTAGGCCACAACTTTTCTATTGCTCTAACTGCAATTAAATTGGAAGTTGATGTACATGAGAATGCAGGAGAAGGGAAGAGATTGGGCCCCTCTACTTGGCACTGGTGAGGCCACACATCAAACACTGTGTTCAGTTTTGGGCCCCTCACTACGAGAAAGACATTGAGTTACTGGAGCGTGTCCAGAGAAGGGCAATGAAACTGGTCTGGAGTTTTAAGGAGAGGCTGAGGAATGTGGGGTTGTTTAGTCTGGAGAAGAGGAGGCTGAGGGGAGACCTTATCAGTCTTCACAACTACCTGAAAGTAGTTTGTAGCAAGGTAGGTGTTGGCCTCTTCTCCCAAGTATCAAGTGATAGGATAAGAGGAAAAGGACTCACATTTCTAATATCCAATCTAAATGTTCCCTAGAGCAAAAATTTCTTCACCAAAAAAATTTGTCAAACACTGAAAAGTTTGTCAAGCACTGAACAGGCTGCCTAGGGAAGCAGCTAAGTCACTATTCCTGGAGGTACTTAAAAAGATATGCAGACGTGGTTCAGTGATGGGACGTGGTTTAGCGATGGACTGGTTAACAGCTGGACTCAGCGATCTTAAGGGTCTTTTCCAACATATATGATTCTATGATAACAGTTGAAGTTGCCAATTTTACCTTAAGTAGTTTTGCCTTTGACATGCAGACCCCTGAGTATTTTCTATTTGAGTTCCAGAGCCTTAGAGCATAATTGCAATAGACATTACTTCTGGTTCTTTTCTTTGTTACCTTACCAGTATCACATACTAGTGGACTATAGGCACATGTATCAGCACAATTTCAAGATTTATTCAGGACTCCCAGTGAGGGACATAGCTCAGATGTAAACTGGTAATTGTTCACCAAGGCTAAGAAGTTGGAAGCAGCCAGAGTTACCAGTAGTTGCATCACTCCTGTACGCTGTTGACCCCAGAAATTAGTGAATTCTAACAACATTAAGCTGGCAGGTCATAGATACTATAGTGGAATACTGCTCACGAGCACCGATAAAAAGAATATACACTAAAGACAGATGGCTATTGAAGCATATTTTATTATGCTGCAATTTGGAATACAGAGAACGGGTAGTTCTTTTTAAACACATATGTACAAAATTACAGTGAATGCAGTGATCTGTAGTATTGAGGAGGAACAAAGTGCATGAACACCAGTTTTACTTGTAAACAGTATAAATTTAAGTATCAAAAGTTCACAATTTAGAGCCTTATTTATTTAATATACAGACTTTTCTGAAAAGCTGGCACACGTAATTCACACTTTTTTATTCATACTAGTATGAAAAGAGAATTCTATGTTAAATAGTTCACTTTATATTCAGTGGGAAACCTTCACAGTTTGGGTTTACTTGTTATTCAGCCACCTAATGACTAATTTAATATAAACCCAGCTATCTACAGCCATAACCCAAAGACCGTAAGTTGCAAAAAATGGACTTTTTACAAACTGAGTAACACATTTGAACCTACATTCCACATATCTCAGTGAAAATATTTTAACATAAGAGTAGTTTTCAAGTAAAACAAGATTTGTGAAAAAAAAACAATCAAGGATATTGATGTCCAAAGGATACAAATAAGAGAGCACTAGGCCTGATAGTAATACAGTGGGAAAGAAATACTAAAATTAATGGTGCTGTAAAAATCTTCCCCAATCCATGAGTAGCCTGGACAGAGTTAGCATTACAGGCTACATCTAATCTGACAAGAGTAGTGGTAAAGAGCATTAGAACTGCACACAAGATATTCATACTTTTTTTTAATTACCTAATGCAGTCAGGAACATCTTGGAAGTATGTTTCTTTGTAATGTAATGAAGTGCCTTGACTATATGAATAAATATCTCCCTTTGGTTTATGAATTAAGGTTCTTCCACTGAAATCTTTTTCCTCTAAGAAGTTACTTAGCATTAGGTACATCAGTGGATTGGCAAAAAAGGTTCTATACATGAACAGATTGTCAGCACTAACACAGAACCTATTAGCTTCAGTGGGGATCTGCATGGATGTACACCTACATGATGCTCCTTGCAGTGGTCTGTAGGTATTTTCCTTGGAATGCACTTTATTAGGTTATACAGAAGTAAATCTGCAATTTATTTTTCCTAAAACAACAGAGTATCTTTGTAATCACTAGAAAAATAATCACAAAGAAAAATACTTAAAGTGTGTTAGGCTATAACTGTACTGCAGCCTGTCCTATTAAGCCACTAACAGGTGCTAAAGAGGCACAAAGTGGTTATAAGAACTTATGTGATCAAAACGTTAAAAAGTTTTCAGAGCGTCTCACAGAAATTGCCTCAGAAATGTATACTAAGCCACAATTAAAGAGGGTCAAAACCAATCCAGGGTAAAATAATACTTCTATGTCAACTGAATAAAAACAACTTATTTACAGATCACAAGGGAAAAACACAAAAGGCTTTTCCTTTTCAAATAAATACAAGTATTAAGGGAATACATCCACTAACTAAAAAAATAAGTTTGTGACATTAAATGAATAGTCCTTATGTACTAAACAAAACCATAAAAACATTCAAAGTAAAACAGTGCAACCATATCAGCTTTATAGCTCATATTTGCCAAAACAGAAAATTTTATATATTCATTATGTCCATGTATAAACACATGCTTTTATTTCTAAGTTTAAATAAGTTTTTCCAAGTTCTTTTGTTTCAACATGAATTTTAAGTGGTACTATATAAATATTCAGACTTGATGAAGTTGATCACCACAGGATTTCTAAAACTATTTCCAATTGAGCTATAGCCATGGTAGTGGTTTTTTTTAGTAACTTATACATTGACCATAAAACTACTGCAAGGTAAAATTTTGTTAATGGTTTCCAACCCTGAATCTTATTTAAAAAACAACACTATTTCAAAATAAAGTTGCTTTACAAGGCATATAAAAATTACAGAGCTTAAAAAAGGCAATTCAGTTTATAGAATTTGGACAAATAACACCAGAGAGATTTTAGTCATTAAAATCAACAAAAAAGAAGTACCCAAAATATCAGTGGCCCAATTCCACAGAGAGACAAGAATAGTTGTGAAGTCGTGTCCCTGCTCACATCCTTCAACCAAGCTCTCTATAGGCATGGACATTTGTATGGCACTCACTCTATAGTAAGACTCTTAGATACGAAGCCAATTACTGCACACGGCACATACACTGCTATCTCTGGGATGTGGAACCCACATCTGCAAGAGGTACCGCACAATGTTATTAGAGTGGTGAAGAGAAGGCCAAGCAGGATCTATCAGCCTTTAAACTCTGACAGGGGAGTTAACAAGATCACAGCCAAACTCTTCTTGGTAGTAAGATATGATAAAAGGAGGGGAAACAACTACAAATTTGCAGTCATTTGGAAAACTGAGGTTGGACATGGAGACAATTTTTTATCTAGAAGGGGAATGCAAGCACGGAAACAGGTTGTCCAGGATGGGTGGTGGTATCTGTGTTTCAGGGGATTTTCACAGCCTCGCTAACCAAACCCACAGCTAGCTTGATCTAAGAATGGCAAGACTCCATCCCTGAGTGCTTGAGAGACTGGATGAAGGATGAATCCACTTCCATAAATCCTCCTTGCATGTAAAGTTATGCAATACTCTGTATCCAGCCAAAATGTTTTTCTCATGCAGGTGTGTCAACAAAGTTTAGGCAAACATATTTCATATCATTTACTGCAGGGTATGACCACAGAACTGGTCTAACATTGTGGTTCAGGAGCACATACAACACTGAGCCTCAGTCTAAGTCCTACAAGTTATGAGAAGTTAGCAACACTGAAGGAGCAGTATTTTGGAATGTAAGTAGCAGCTTACAGTCATGACGACTCAGCCTGTGAAAATGCAAACACCTACATGCTGTA
The DNA here is from genome assembly GCA_033556795.1 of Tapera naevia. NCBI lineage: Eukaryota > Metazoa > Chordata > Aves > Cuculiformes > Neomorphidae > Tapera > Tapera naevia. The sequence continues at coordinate 3,329,121 of JAUMJJ010000092.1, read as the reverse complement.
AGTTTACACTTCAGAAAACAAGTGCTGGATTATGTCCCTCTCCGCCATATTGCCACAGGAAGAACTATCCTAACCACAGTAATTCTACTTCCATTTCACTCTTTTAGAAGTAGAGAAGCCTTTACACACAAAGAACACAGAGAGAGGCCATCATCAATGCACTAAGTTAAACTTAGTTTTCTCCTCAGAGTAGCTAATTACAGCTGTAATTTTCTTGTTTAAACAATAGGGGGTTAATAGTAAACAATACATATGTGACCAGGCATATTCTCGGTACACCTGCATCTCCTTCACTCTCTACCAGCTGCTCCAGATAAGTCTCAGCACTACAGTGAGGCCTCTCATACCAGTGGATGGGAAGATGCTACAGGCCTAAAGTCTCCAGTGTGGAATAAAGTAGTGTGTGACAATGCCCCTAGTATTTAAAAAAGGACACCAAACATGTTTTCTCTTCTAGGGCTGACGTACAAAATAGTGAAATAAAATGTCTTATTCCTCCTGGCATAAGATTTCTGTCTTAATAGGAACAGGCTTTCGGAGAGTTACCTGAGAAGCAGCTGCTCTGATATATAGGTATGAAAGAACCCCTAAACACATTGCTACTCCTATGTTAAAACAGTATTTAAAAAAATACATTATGAACTATCCTGTTTCTGAGAACTCCAGGTTTTATAAAACTGATAACAGCACAGGGTAGACAGTGTTCAAATACAGGGTTGATAAATGCAATAACAGCTGCTTGCCATAAGGGTTTCCAATCAGTCCATAAAACTATTCAAGGTTGATTTGCTGAAGTGGATTTCAACATGGAGATGTTTTTCATACATATATATATATAGGTTTTTAATATATATGGAAAAGACTGAAACAGTTTGCTGGCTCTGAAAGGGCTCTATCCCATTCTCATCAAAATTAGCGAAAGCTGAGAAGAATCGGATCGTGATTGTTCACTGTAGAAATACCTACAATTTTTGCTACATTATTGGGCTGTTGGGAACTATTATAAACAGTAATAACTCAGATTTTAGAGACACTGACATATAAAGCTACCACTGACTGCTGAGTTTGTTGGCGTTTTCCTAAAATCAGGAATTTCTTGTTAAAGTAAGTGGCTGCTGTTCATTTTAGGGACTTAAATTTTAATGAACAGTTTATACAGTTGCTTGTGCATGTGCAGTAATTCTTTCACTTGCAGGTTTAAAGCTTCAAAAACGCATAAAGAATATTGCATTAAAACAGATTCCTCTGTACTATTACAATCCCTAAATTAGTGTCTAAATGGAAGACATTTGAAAGAAAAAGGAAAAATCACAACCCATATCTGTCTGTAATACTAACAATGACCTAGTTGAAATAAATAGGCAGGTTTGGATGATTAACTCATCTCTGAAACCCTATATATCACAGGTATTATGTCTCTCTGGAATTTTGAACAGTAATAGTCTATGTAAATGTTCCTTTCCCTTCTGAGCTGTATAGGATCAGATGCAATGTCTACTTCTCAGTTTTGAAACTGCAACTCCCCAAATTAAATCATTAAATAAGTTCTAACTCTCCAACTTTCATAAAACTTCACCAGAAGCCCTGCATCTGCTAGTCTTCTCCCAACAGATCATTCTGCTTCATGCCTTGAACTTATGGATTACCTGGATCTAGACAACAGTTCAATTGTTTGGGTTTTTTTGGGAAGTGCTTCATCAACATATAACGTAAGGCCTTCAAAGAACTAGATAAGCAGATGTGAACAAATAGAGATTAAATTAATTGAAGCCATAATTTTTTCTTCTCCTGTAAGTGATATATGATACTATTACTGTGTTCTGTATCTAAGAAAAATTGATACCATAAAGAAACAAGCAGGTGAAGAAACTAAAACATATGATGATACCATATGCAGTGACTGTTGTAATATTGATTCTGAGCTCACTTCTTTGACTTACACTACTTAAGAAAAATGAAAACCAGAGCCTAAGAGGTAAGGCAATTGCATAAATATGAATGAGCAGAAAGTACAGTCTGGATTTTTAACATCATGTGCAATTTCTAAATATGCAAATATATATCCCCAATAAAAAGAATACATTACTGAAATCCTTCATTTTTTAAAAAATATACAAGTTATTTAGGTCAGTAAAAGTTATCTGTCGCTTAAACATTGCAACAGTTTTTCGTGAGTGCCAATTTTTTGACAGGTGTCCCAGCCAAGCTAGTGACTGACCTCGTATCATCTTGATTATCGCTTCGTTTTCGCACTTCGCTGTAAAAAAAAAAAAAAAGAACAAAAAAAATTAACAAGAATTTCTCAATTTCTATACATGTTTACTGTTCTGTTCCTCCCAGTACATCTTACGCAGGTCACCATCATCTGTTGTGTGGCTGAAACGAATGATGGCGTTCAATGCACAGAATCAACATGTCTCAAGTTTCCACTCTGGGAATCATGTCAATATTTTTACAGAAATCACAGTGATAGAAATAATTTCTCATATGTAATAAATCTATAATGTTCTGGTTTCCCTTTCTTTTCCTTTTGATTATTTTTCTTTATTTTTTTTGCTTCAGTACACTGCCATAGAAACAGAATATGTCCATAGCTGAAAACATAAAACTAAGTAAGTACAATTTCAAGTATGAAATTAGCGTCAGAGGAAAAAAATGCACATTGCTGCAATCTTTATTTTAAATGCAGAATTAAAATTTGTCTATGCGTGAGTGATTATTGATCTGCATTCTTACTATGGGCCCCCCAGAAAATCAACAGCCAGCTGTAAATCTTCTTGCTTATAAACATGTAGATATATATAAATCTAAAAAAAAAAAATCATTTCAGCCCTCCTTATATCAGCAGAATAATTCACTGAGTTCCTTTCAGAACACTGTATATTCAATGTAACAGTGGCAGGCTACAAAGCAGTAACAGATAGGTCTGTAAGACTACCTGCTTTAACAAAACGTTCATCTCAAAAATTAAATGCTTCTTTCAAAAAATAGAAATTACTAAGACTTGAGTATAAAAATCATAACCAACCATTCTAGAACATAGTTCTGGGCAATGCCTAGACCGTTTGAGGATCAATGAACCTTATGCAGAAAAATACTAATTTTCATTTTTCTTTGAGATTCCGAAAAGAGAGATTCCAACTGCCAAAACATTTTTTATCCTTGAAACAGTTAAACAAAGTTATCATGTTTAAACACCAGAGAGAACTTTCCAATCATGACTAATGTTACATAACTATGCTATGCATGTTCTCTAATTTCATGATCCACTGCTGCATCAACGGACAGCTTCTTGGAATTTAGTCATTTAAATAACTAGTAACTAATTTCACATTGACGCTATCAGACAAACAAATGCCTACATTCTCATCACATGTCAAACCGATGCATCTTCCCAGAAATACAAGTGCTCTTTGAAGTTTCATGTGAAGCCACAATGATCCATGCTAGAAAGCTGATATTTTATATGCCATTCCTGTTAATCAGTAGTTCTTTAACAATGAACAATCAAATACTGACCAAATGTCAAAAGGTTTGTTTATTGAATTAGGCTGCAGCAAAAAATCACATGTGTTTTGTAATTCTGGCCATGAGATACATGTATTAAACTAAAAAAAATCAGAGGCTAATGATTCATTACAAGCCACCAACCCTTCAGAATTATATTACAAGCAAGAACGGTTGGGAAAGGTAGTAGAAGTGTTTGGCTAATCAATTATAACACAAATGTCAGGTAAGTAAATTAATATAATTGGAATTTCTGTCTTTTAAATAATTTGGAGAAACAGACATCAAAGAAAATATGGAGTATTAGAAGGCTCAGTAATAAAATTGAATATATATCAATATATGTGAAAGAATAAAGAATTAATTACACATATAATTATATGCATTTAAAATTAATTTTAGAAAGAATTAAATAAATCCATATAGCATTAAAAAGCGTCACTGATTCACCAAACATGTTTTAAAATTGTGAGCTCCCTAACTGCACTCTAATTTAAACATTAACTATTGAGACAGGTTTGCAACACTTAAAAATGTTACTTGATTAAACTTAAAAAAAAATCTTGTCTTGCACTTATCTATAGATTTAATAAGGCATTCCTTTTTAAATTTTTTTTTGTTGAATTTGATGTTGGTACAGTTTTAAATGTATATGTGTGTCTTTGCATGTATATTCACATATCATGTCATTTTCATAAAATATAATCCAATGTGTTCATTCAAAAATAGAAATATGGCTACTTACCGAGCAAGATGAAGAACTGCTTCTACAATATTAGATCCATCTTTAGCACTTGTTTCACAGAATAGCGCGTTATAAGTCTGTAAGTAAAAATAAAATGTTAAGCCATCATATCTGAAATGGTTCTCACCTGAATATGTATATTCAATTACAAATGGTTTCTTCAATAACACAAATACAGACGAGGCATTTAAAAGAACAGGATTTTTTCTTCTCCAATATATTCACTTTAACACTGCAAAAAAAAAAGTAATTGCTTTTTAATTGTATCATTTTTACATTCAGTGTATTCTGAATTAACAAACCAAATAAAAACCACATTTTAGGTTTAATGGCCAAGCTAAATCTTCTTGCCTACAAGACTGTTGCCACGACAGGTTACTGAATCCAGCTTGTTAGCTACTCAAACTATAGCATCTGGTATTCCAGCTTAACGAGAAATACCATTCTGTAACTAACAGATATCATATCTGCCCTGATCTAAGCAGTCACTCGTGCAAGTGCTCAGCAACTAAAGATTTTAAAGTGTCTACATTCTTTTCTGCAAAATATGAGATAATGTGCATTCCTTATCCCCCATATAAATACGTGCCAAGAAACTTGTCCACACTTCTATTTATAGCAAAGAGTTCTTTTTCCTTTCTGCAGACATGGCAGGAATACAAGATAGTCTCTCAAAGATTAAAATATTCTGCTCAAAAGTGGGGCAGACAAGCCAGGCGAAACACCTCATAGGCTCACTAGTGTTCTTCATATTTGCACTGGCAATTTCTCTTTGGTAGCAGGAAAACCTCAGTCTTTTAGTCTAACCACTTTTTCACCATAAAGACTGAGAAAACTATCCAAGACAATAATGAAGTTAGGTTCAGTGGACACTTGAGACATGATTCACCCCAGCAAACACAAAAACAGGGTACAGTATCCACGAATCCTCACAGATTTGAAATTGGAAAAAAAGAAAAGAAAATTACTTTTGTTTACTAGTTTCTCACATGATTTTCAGATTAGAGTTCTTAAAACCACTCCACACTGAAGAGGAAGACTTGGACCTTACCATAGCCAGCTTTTCTCCATAGTTTATAGGTACACATTTTTGCCCTTGTTCTGTAACAGCTTGACGAAGATCTGCTTTATTGCCTACCATCATGATTGGAATATTCTCATGAGTTGCATCCTGTAAAGAGGATTTTATTTCCTTATTGCTACAACACTCGGAATACAAAAAAATAAATTAACAAGATATGAGTAGAATGAAATACCAAAAATTTCACTTGAACTATAGAACCTAACATATTGTTTTAAAACATATGGACTCCAAGGAATACTCAAGCCATCCACAAGAGGGTATCTGAAATGGACTCTAATGTTCATTTCAAAATGAAGTGAATGGAAGGAGTTTGATTACATCATACATCTTTGTAAAAAAGATACATCAGTTTTAAAAAAAATTGAATAGATAAGGATATATTTTGGACTTCCATGTAGCTTTTACTTCTATGAGATGCTGCAGTGTGGCTAATTCCAACACGCAGATATTCAGATTTTATAAATCAAGTTAACAATGCAGTGAAACAGTTTGTTACCTCAATCATATCCACCCATTCTCGCACATTAAGAAAGCTTTTTTCACACGTTACATCATAAAGTAGTAAGACACCATCTGCTCTTCTGAAGTACGATTTAGCAATACTTCGAAATCTTTCAGAAAAAAAGAAAGATTTGTCTAAGTCCATATGATCAGTTTAACATCTGTAAGAACACAGCATTACTTTACTGCACTACATCTCTACATCACAAGATGAGCTTTCTTGTAGCTTTTTTCATACGTAGTTCTAGAAATCTGCTGATGCAGGCCTAACAAATGCTCCATAAGGATTCACAGGATTCTGTCTTAAACAACAATTAACATTTTTATTGAATTAAAATAGTCTTTTACAAATAATCTACTTTGTACTGGACTTTTTATTACGGGGAAAGGTTTTTTTCACTTACATACAACTGCATAAACTCTGCTACATTTGAAAAAATACAAAACAAATAAACCTATTCCAGGAATTAAATTCAGAGTCATCCTTACTGTTAACTAAACACAATCTACTTAACAACCAAGTACTGCAGTTATGTATTTACATTATATATTACAATATTCTTCACAAATTTATTGTGTGGAAGGAGAATGATTTGGCCTCTGAATACCTACTTCACATAATCACCCAGGCAAAAGTAAACACATACAGCCCAATACAAATCTCAGTCAACAAAAAAGATTAAACTGACTTCCAAGGTGTTAGGTTAACTTCTTATTAAGCCTCTCTCAGTGAGGATTTCATAAGATTTTGAGGAGATTCCACACTGTAATTTGAAGAATCTTGGATGTACATTCAGTAATCTCTGCAATTTTGCCATAAGTCTTTTTATAAGCTTTAGGAAGAAGTTTACATACATTAAATAAAAATCAGGAATTACAAGGAAAGGCGACCAAGACGTAGAGAAGGGAACCTCTAAGATAAAGCCTGCTTAGAAACACAGGTTTGTAAGGACAAAGAAAGACAAAGACTAAAAATGTAAGAAAAAAGGTACATCTACTCTATCTTTCTGTACTGCATTGTATACATATGGATATAATTAATTAATGCCGTGGTGAACCTCAACTATTTCTTTCTGCAGAGAGAAAAGATTACCTCAGCAACCAAAGCTAGCAAACAAACATTCCCCATGTGTCTTGAAGTCACAGCAGAGCAAAATCACATCTGACTATAGACATTTACATATGACCAAACTGAGTTAGTTACTACAGAACGTAAAATATTTTGTGGAATATTTTTCACATGGATGAAAAAGGCAAATGTATTTTAAAAACAAAACAACAGAAACTATGTAAGTGCAGAGAATCACTAACCTCTCCTGCCCAGCTGTGTCCCATAATTGTAGCACTGTAGGTTCTCCATCAACAATTAGTTTTTTCATTTGAAAATCCACACCTGAAAACAGTAACATGTATACTCTAATCAAAAACATCAATAACCTCAAAAACCCAAGAAAATGAAGTTACATGCCATATACAAGTTATTTCAAAATTAATCTTTTAATAGATTATGATATTTTAGTCATTCACACAGCCTTGAATTGCAATAAACCCCAGAACGTATGTTTCTAGCAAAACATTAAAATAATTATTTTACCCACACATATTCCCAGAAGCATTGATACAAATCCAGCATTATGACCAGTAAATACGAAGATCCCTCTCTGCTTTATTTTGCTAAAAAACATTATTGAAGAAAAACTGTTTTATAAAACAGATTTTATTTCAAATGCCAAGGAAGTAAAAGATTAATTAGAACAAAAATACTGACTCAAAGTAAATAAAACAAATATTTAACAATAATTTGATTGAAAAAAAATTCAGTCTTTAGAATCAGTAAGACAAAGTTTGTTAGCTGACAGCCAAAATAATATACACAATAAGCTAGTCAGAAATCTCCCTAGCTGCATTTAAACAAGAGCTTCAATAACACTTTGACGGAATGGAGACAGGAAATAGTATGAAAGATATGAGAGGAAAGTATGAAATAGTAAAGAAGGAACAGAGAGCTGAGTAAACAAGAAAGCAATGATAAATGCAATTAGAGCAGTATTTTATCATCCACTCTAAATAGCAGTTAGGTACTTAAGCAGTTAGCTTTAGTACTCAATTAGATTTCACAGCCTAAGAAACGGTGTGTGTATATTCTGGAAACTCTGGCAATCAAAGCCCGTAAACTTTTCATCCACTTTTGCAGAACACAATGAAATTCATTTTAGCATTTGAAGAACAATAACCATACCAAGGGTTGCACTGGTGTTGCCTCGAAACTCATTCTTGCAAAGTCTTGTAAGGAAACTGGATTTTCCCACTGCTGCATCTCCAGCAAGAACAATCTTGTAAGCCTTCTCTGCACTGGGGTATTTTGGAGTACAGTCATTTGCATCTGACTGAAAATAAAAACAACTGCTCTATTTCAACTCATATTAATAATATCCTTCATAACAAACACTTACTTTTCTTTCTACAGAACTGGTTACCTGAGGGGCAATAGCAGATATGTATTTCCTCGTTGAAGCAATTGAGCTGCTTCGACTTACTGGTCGTGAGGGCTTCCAGTCCAATACTGTACTGCTGTTATCAGGACTGTACACCTCTTCATCCCTGATCTCTGGAACCTGAAAGCACAAGCTAGTGTGTTAGCGCCCATGGGAAAAGTATGCTTTTTTTGGAAAGGCAGAGCTAAGATTAAAACATTTGTTTTAATGGTTCAGTTATGGAGACATAGGACCAAATAGACCTGTGCAGTCCTAGCTGAAATACTGTGATTATTCTGTTCTTATTCATGTTTGCTGTTTCCTGTAGCCTACATTTGGTCCTTTAAAGTGTTTCCTATTTTGCATGTATTTTCAGTACAATTTCCTGATAGAGCAAATTTATCTCCATATAGAAAATTTCAGCTTCAGAAAGAAATACAGTAAATAAATACTTAATTTCAAAGCTTATTTTACAAAAATCAACAATTTCCCAACAAGGCATTACACTCTATGCTATTACTATTCAAGACAAATTAAAAACAGCACAGCTGTAATCAGCACTATTCATAGTATTTTCAAATGCAGAGACTACATATTTCTAAAGTAGAGTCTGATCTAAAAAAACCCATGTTCTGCTGTGCTTGATAATAGTCTTGCTATGTAGTCATCAGTAAAGCTCTCCATTTTACCAACAATAAAATGAACACAAAAAATCTTCCTACATTTTTAAATTCACTGAGACTTATACAGTAAGTCAATGTATGCATTAACAGTATTCTTTTTCTCATATGTGATTTTTTTCATTCACTGCCAAAGCATAGTAAGAGAAAGTGAACAGAAATCTATTTTATTTTCTACAGTATCTGCTTTTTAATCATTAGAAGTGGGCTACTGTCTGCATGCTCTTTAATAACCTTCAAAAATCCTGAATACTTCAAAAATTAAGTTATTACCTCAAAAACCTATCAAAACCATCAAAATAAATATTTTATTTTAAAGAGGAATAATCATTTATGCATTCTCAAAAAAAACTGTCACTAATCTTATTTAAACGCATACAACCTAAACAGTTAGTTATTACTGGTCTACAGGTAAAGATCCATTCATTTAAAAAAAAAACAAAAAAGAAACCAATTTTGTCTCCAGCCTAAGGTCTTTCTCAGAGAAGCAGTAAGTCTGGCACTTACATCTGTATCAGAAGCATCACCACCAAAGCTTTCTTGCATACACTGTGACCTTTGAAAAGCCCTTTGATGCCTGTATTCCACTTCCGAATCATACTCATTTGAATCTCTTAGGGTAGACAAACCACTGTCAAAACAGCTCTCCGGTAAGCTGTCAACTTCACAGTTTATCCTTTGCATAGGATCACAAAGGGCTAAAGAATCATAATCTTCATCCACACAAGAAGAATGAGATGACCTAATTAGAAAATATTGGGGGAAACGGGGAAGAAAATTATTTCACAGTTGTTTTTCCAACAAAATCTGAGTCATTCTGGACTAGTCCATACTTAAAAATACTAACTATACAGTTTAAGACATGTCAACACCCACTTTGCCTTTCTAAATATTTTCTTTTTCAACCATATCTCTTAAAATGCTCAGATTAAATAATATATTTGTTATTGCTGATGACTTCCCAAGTCTTAGTAACAATGCCTATTTATTCATACATAGAAAAAATAATTGTCAAAAAAATATTCAGAAATCTATGTATTATGAAAACATCAAAAGCAGAAAGTGATAGCTGATGGTTTTGCTGATTTGGGCCTATTTTAAGAAAAATAAAATGACCTTGATACTGTAACCAATTTAAATGAAATCATTTGTTCAGAGAGGCACATAGGTCAATAAGTTACAGCTATAAAAACAGAAAAGGGGTAATGATTTAGGAGATCAGAAATGGTGGAAGAAGTCAATGAAATGTGTCTTCTTACAGTTTGGTAGGCTATGCAAAACTTAAGACTTTACGTGCCCTTCCCCCTCACCCTTCCTTTGAAGCCTTTTTTTTTTCCCCTCATTCTGGATGCTGTAATATACAAAAATACTTAAATGGATGCAACACCTGCCTATAATAAATCATTGAAATACAAAGGAAGGGTGGATGCTATAACAAAGTTATTTTGTCAAGCATTCCTTGAAACAAAGGTCTTTACTAGTGAATTTTCAACCTCACTGAAGCATTAATTCAATGCTGGGAATTTCATACAGGCTTAAAACAAGTTAGACCAAGATGAATGATACAGCTAAAAAAAAGTGTACCTACCAATGCAAATTGCTGGTTACAATGCAAATTAGCATCTCTTAAAATGATCTGATGTCAAGAGACGAAGTACTTAAAATTAACAGTTTTGGGGATATTCATATCTGTCTTTCCATAGTACTAAGTCATGCCTGTTAAGAGTAACTTTTACTCCTATCACATAAACTTTCTTCTAAAGTAGCCTGTATTTCTCACTTTTGTGGGAACACAAGGATTGCACCATGTGGCAGGTACTAAAAAATATTCACAGAAAAGGATATCACTAAGCCTCCAGAGAGGTTATAGTTATCCCTTCAGAAAATTAATCAACGTAATACGCAAGTTAGTAACAGATGCCTCTCAAATTTGCAGAAGGGCCAGAGGGGAAATGGTTTTATCTTTATTCAGCAGAAGGAATCCATTTGTGACAAGCAAAACATTACTGCCAGCAAACACATCTCACGTGGAGATAGCAAAATAAGAGTAATACAATTGAACGAATGGAGATGTTATTAGTGTGAAGCAGGTATTTATTTCTCTGGTAAAATGTAAAACACAGACTACTAAAAACTCTAACAGATATCTCTCTATCTTGAAGTACCACTGAAAGAAAAATAAGACAAAACAATCTATCAACTGAGTAAAGACACATATTTGTGCTGACAGTTCTAGCTGTTTAAAAAAAGTGTGAAAACATAGCAAGATCTGCAGCACTTGAGGTTGGATACAATGCCCAGTGACTTCAGCAAGAGACTCTGCGATGATCTAAGGAAGCTCTGACCTGCATCCATTAAGTACAAAGACAAAGTAGATTTGGCCATTTGATATCCGCATTTAGTCAACTTACTGTTCTCTGTGGCTCTTGTTAATATCCAAGTGCACTCACTATTCTTGCATATCAGTGCAAGGTAAGTATTTTTGGGGTTTTTTTTAATAATTAGGCCCACATACCTTCGTAATAATTATTACATGGAAAAACCAAACATAAAGGTTAAAGATACTACCAAAAGAGTTCTATTTCCTAAGAATTGAGGAAGTCCTCAGTAGATTTTCATAGGTTCTTGAAGACAAGGAGGGGAGATTGAGAATCTGTCTAGAATCAAAGCTGTCCAAGACCAAACTCTGAACATTCTGCAAGTTCATGATTTGCACTCAGAGGAGTGCAAATTTCTGAGCTTTCTGAAATCACTGAAAAGGTTCCTATGGACTTCAGTATAATCCAGGTCATGTGCTACAGTCACGCATTCCTTTGAATCAGACAGAACTACTCTCTCTTATTTGACAATTGTGATGCTCTAATCTTCTTAAACTTAATAAAAGGAAACATGGCTTACCTGTCATACCGTGTGTTTAAAGGAGACTGTCCACCATTTAATTTAGGACTGCTTCTAGAAAGGGTGCTTCCTGGTGAGGTGTTTGCTAACCGCTGCAACAGATACATAACAAATACATGATAAGTTTGATGCACACAGCATAAGCATCTATATTTTTTGAAAAAAAAAAAAGTGTGCAGCATCAAAATTACAACTGTGTCTTTTCATATATATTCAACTACTTTTTAATTAAACCTCATGCTTTACATATGACTGGATGTCAAAAGGTCCATTACCTTGGGGTTATTTAGCCTCCACTGTTGCTTTAATACTGAACTTTCTAGCCACACTCATCCACAAAAGAAAATGGAAATTCTGAGGGGATGATTTCATTGACCAGAACTGAAGACTTAGAAATGCTAAACTTTGAGAAGTAATATTTGACCACTAGAGTGAAAAGAAAACTGTCACTAGCTGCACTAGCGACAGTTAACAGATGGTAGAGATAACTCCAGGTTCTTAAGAAAGATAAAAGAGAGGAGGAGATCACAAAAAATAGCAAGTATGTCACAGAATATTTCCTGTCTTCTGCTATTCCTCTACACATTTATTCACTGGGAACAGGTTTCTTCGGTCATCTCTGTAATCTGCCTCTCATGCTCATGTTTCAGGCCATTGCAGAAGGATATGGTCTTTCTCGTTGCATCCGCTGTGAATCTCTAGGAACCAGTATCAGCAAAAAGCACTCACATTCCTTGGCACAGTATGCTGGAAACAGGTAATGGTCACTATTTTCCTCCTGCATGGACAGTATTGTCTCCGTGGGCCCATCATTGTGGCCACATCCTTCTAAAACAGTTACCTGCTTTCCTGATGATGCAAGGACTTGTCGAGTCATTAGTTTTGGAGTTTAACAGGTTTCCCAATACTGCAAAACAGCAGCGTAGGGTAGATTTTTTTGTAACTTTCAAGCCTTCCTTTCTCTGGTTTGGAGGATGCTGGATTGCAATAGATCCAGCTGTGATAGCTGAAAATGATCTGACTGAGGTCCCCAATATCAGCAGTGCCTGCTTTTCATTTTCACAGTGAATTGCCTGAACAAAAGTTCAAACTAGGCTAAGACCCTGGTATTAAAAGAAAGCAATTCTCTAAAAAAGTATGTTCGCAGTGGCAGGATGCTTGCACATAGACAATACAAACATATATCAGCAGAAAAACTGCTGATTTGTTCATTTCGTCAGATCCATTTGACCTTAGCATATTAAAAAAATCTCGACTTCCCAAAGCACCCTAGAAAGTAGTTGTGCTCTAACAATATTCAATTATTTCACAAAATGCAAGTAAAATCTAACAAAATTCAACTATGCGAGTATATTCCCAGGGTGAGTCCACCGAATAAAACTCAATTTTCAGAGTATCCACTGAAGCACAAAGTTGCATCTGCTATGTTTATTCTTAAAGCTTCTAGTACAACAAAACAAAACTATAAATACATACCAATGATCTGTTGTACTTGCTGAAACTGTTTTCAAGTGCACTCCTTAAGCCATCATTGCTATCATGCAGCTTTCTATTAGCTGATCTAATAGGGACAAGGAAACAGTTTAACTTGCAGGAGGAAAGAAAACACTAAAAATTATGTCACTTAACACAAAGAAAAATGAAAAAATACATATCAAAAATCATATTTTTCTTTAGATGAATGATGCGGGACTAGAAATTTGTTGTCATTACTGTATGGGAAAAAATGCACTGTGAATTGTAGTGTCCAGTAACAGCCTAGTAAACCCTTATCCATTTCTGTGGTCTGTGGTCAGCTGAGGGGAAAAAGACACTGTAGGAATGACCACAAAAAAACCAGCTACTGGACAGTAAACTGGTATAGCCACTTCTGAACTACAAAGTGACTACGCTTTACACACTGCTGAGATGACTCTAAGGACAGATGGTATTCAGCTGCCTGAAAGAATGTTTGTGATAAAGAAATTAACAAAAGATATTAAAAACCTATTCATACGATCCTCATTCAAAGCAAAAATCTGTGCAACCCTTGTATATTACTGCACACAGTTAGTACTTTCCACGTAAAAATAAGACAAGAAATTACTAAAGAAAAAAAGCCAATTGATGAATGAGCCAAGTAATAATTTTCATTACACCACATATAGTCTCAAATCTTGTTCATCTTATCATAAAGAAATGAAAGTCAGTGAGGCTAAGAAAAGTAAAGGAAGAACAATTAAGAGTTAATAGCTCAGTAGTCACACATTACCAAATACAAATTCAAGAAGCTGCTGTGTCTGCTGGATAAATATTTAATACTTTCAATCTGCCTAAGTCAGCAGAGAGCTCTGCTTAAAAATAATGGCATAGGGTGACTCTCCAAGTCTCAACATACCAAGCATTGAGGAAAAAACAAGTTTTCAAAGACATAAAGAGAGCATTGATAGGCTGCCAAAAACTTATGTGTCTATACACAAAATAAACTGATGTACAATTACAGTAAGCTAAAAGTAAGAATCAGGAAGGGATCTAATGTCTTTCCAAATGGATCGAGCCTTCTGAAATTGAAGTTTTGAAGAAATGATATCTGATAGACTTTTTTTTTTCCTTTGGGAAAAAAGAGGAGATCAAAAACACCAATCATAAACACAAAACTTAGATGCCAAAGCATCAACTGTTGTCACATGAATATCTGGTTTGAGTAAACAGCAACACAAATTTACAAGGAAATTAGAAAGATTAGCACAGTAACTTCTACGAGAACTGTGGCCATTTCAGTATTTTTACATATTTTTTCCCAAATCCTATCCCAGTCTTTTGCACACAAAAACATTTACCGCCGAATATGCTGAGACAAAGTTTTTTTCATAAAAACTTGAATTACTAAGAACTTACTGAAGTATTTCGATTTGTCTTTCCAGATTGTCTCTGTCTTCAGTATACTCTCGGATCATTTCTAGCTCTCTGTAAAAAACATAAGGGGTGATAAATATATACTGAGGAAAACACATCATTTCAAAATGTTTACATTTCTGCTGAAATATGCTAAAAGCAGTTCTATGCAAAGCCACTTCAATAATCTCTGCCATTATATCTCAAAAAAGACTGTGAATAGATTGTCAATAAAATAACTATATGGACCGCTTCCTTTCCCCTTGAAATATCATTTGCATTATCTGAAGATAATCACATAATGAAACTGCAGTTTACGTTCCTTTAAATGAATATCTAGAAGCGGCTTTCATTCACTTTAGAAAAAAATATTTGAGACTGATGTGGGAGCCTTCTAAAACTATTCCCCCTAAGCTTATACAGATATTTATCTGAATTAAAGTCATAGAAGAAAAAAATTGCTTGATGCTGTAACTTTAACTTTCAACTTCCAAAATTAGGAGCGTTCCTATCATATCCACAACTTGGTCTTTCAGAAACCTAATAAGAGAAGTGAACAATCATCATGGCATATTGCAGAGTACCTAAGCGGACGAATACCCATTGAGAAGTGCATGGGCATTGCCAGGGTGTGTGGATGTGTAATTAGAAGAGCTAAGCCTTGGCTTGAATTGAAATTGGCCAGAGATGTCAAAAACTACATGTAAGTTTTCTTCAGATAACATAAACCACAAGCGAAAACAGAAGGAAAATACTGGCCCACTGCTAAACAGGAGAGCTGAATTAGTCACTAACAATGACAAAGAGGTGGTCAACACTCCTTCAATTCTGTCTTTACCAGCACTGTTGGACCCCAGGTCATGGGAACAAAAACCCAGGCTGATGCAAAACACATGCCCACCGTCAGTGAAGGAACGCAAACTATCACAAGAGCTTGACCGCTACAAATCAATGGACCCTGACAATGCCCACCCAAGCTGGCTGACATCATTGTGAGGCTGCTCTCCATAGTCTTTGAGAAGTCGTGGAGATTTGGTGATATCCCAGAAGATTGGAAGAAGGCTAAAGTCATCCCCATCTACAAGAAGGGCTTACAGGAGGATCCATAAAACTACAGGCCCATCCCCAGAACTGAAGTAAAACAAAGTTATGCAATGAATACTCCTGGGGGCTGTCACCAGTCAAATGAAGCACATGATTGCAAACAGCCAGTGCTGATCCACTACAGGCAAATGGTGCTCCACAAACCTTACCACCTTCTGT
The DNA here is from genome assembly GCA_033556795.1 of Tapera naevia. Lineage (NCBI taxonomy): Eukaryota > Metazoa > Chordata > Aves > Cuculiformes > Neomorphidae > Tapera > Tapera naevia. Next base: position 3,313,095 of record JAUMJJ010000092.1, on the reverse strand, counting down.
AACGAAGTAACCTACTCGGTTGATGTGGGTCAAGCAATAGACATTGTCTACCTGGATTTCTCCAAGGCTTTTGATACAGTTTCCCACAGCCTGCACCTAGAGGAACTGATACATTATGGTCTAGACAAGTGGCTGGAGCAGTGGGTAGGGAACTGGGTGATGGTAAACAGCCCTTTTTCAAACTGATAACCAGTCACAAATGAAGTCTCCCAGGGATCAAGCTCTCTGGAAAGAGACAGGGAAGCCTGCAATATGAGGAAAGGCTGAGAGAACTGGGTTTGTTCAGCTCTGAGAAAAGAAAGCTTAGGGGAGACCTGATCACCATGTTCCAGTACGTAAAGGGTGGCAAGAAAGAAGATGGAAACTCCCTTTTTACACAAAGTCACATAGAAAAGACAATGAGTAATGGGTACAAGTCACTCTTGGGGAGATTCTGACTGGACACAACAGGAAAATTTTTTCACAATGAGAACAATCAGCCATTGGAAGTCTCCCCACAGAAGCAGTAAATTCCCCAACACTGGATACTTTTAAGATTCAGCTGGAAAAGCGCTGGAACATCTTGTCTAGGCCATGCTTTCGCCAAGAGAGGTTGAACCAGATGATCCTTGGGGTCTCATCCAAACTGGTATTCTGTGACTATGATTCTATAAAACACGTACCTGATATTTATGGCCAATTTAGAAAATAACAGTTAGTAACTTCATGCATCTGAACCACATCAGAAAACAGATTTTTTTTTCGCCTGGTGAAGACATCATCATGAAGAAGTACCTTACCTCTCAGTATTCAAAGTCTGATCTGCATACTCGCTTTTCAAGGAATCTAATTCACTCTGAAGAAAAGCTATATTTGTCTGGGCTTCTAGAAGATCTTTCTTAAGTTTCTGATTTTCCTTAAATAAAGGAAAATAATTAGATGTTAGCATCATAGTTCCCTGCATAAAACATTGATATATTCTAACAGCAAAATAAGAACTATGAAAATTAAACAAAAAATGAAACACCAGAAAATCTGAGAATGGAGGAGAAAAGACCATGGAAGAACTCTAAATCAACAGAGAATCAGTAAACTAGCACAGAAGAGGCACTGATTTTTTTTCCCATTTCAGTTACACAAGAAGTGGCCTACACCACCTCAAGCCACTTCTAAATCTTATACCTACAATGTGTATGCATTCACACTGAATACTTTTTTTTTTTTACAAGTTAAAGATCTTCATACATTATTAAAGAACTTTAAAAGTTTCTTTCTTAGTTTAACAGTACTAAATGTAGAAAAACTCCACACAATCTGTACTGCAACAAGTAAAAAACGGAGGCTAAATTAATACTTGAATAATAATCACCTTACCAGCAACACATCATGTATTCTTTTTTTCAGTTCAACCACATCTTCCCTGTGGTTTATGTTTTTGGATTGCTCCTCCAGCTAGTAGGATAAAAAAACCACATAATTAATCTCTGTTATTGATTATTCTGATAAAAGTACAGAAAAAGTAATGGAAATCATATTAAATAGCCCCTAAAATGTGTTTTAGGTATTAAAGTTTTTTAATGCCATAGTTCTGCAAACTACACTGTGTAAACAGTCAGCATTAATGCCTATACTGCAAAAAAATTATGGTGTTCAACGACTTTTTAAAACAGTACTTCAAAACTGTTCAATACACATTTTGCACTAAGTAGGTGTAGGATGTGCATAACCGCTACCACAGAAGCCAGCTATTAAACAGATATAAACAGGTGTATCCCCATTAATGTTAAAAAAAATTATATACTACCTAATCTCTGCAATTATTTGTATTACAATCTTTCATGTTTCTTCTGAGAAATGTCCATTTCTATCAATGCTCTTTTAAGAGCAGTTCAATATGAAGAAACAAACATACATTCTCAGGGATCACTAATTCTGGTAAAATGTATAGCAAAAAAGTAATAAATCTAAACTCAAATTACAAAATAACCCAAACCAGTGTTCACATCTGAGATTTGAGTTTATCTCACACCTAGGCATCAAATGAAAGCATCGAGTTGGAGTTAGGCTCAGCCTAGTAATAACTAGTTCCACTAGTAGTATCAGTTTAAAATTACAGCTTAAACTCAGCTCTACTGTTAACATTCGAAAGAAATGCACTAGCTACTAAAAGGTACTCTATTACTGTAATATAGTAAATTAATATATTTGTGTTGTCTATTTCATCTAAACCTATGAACTACAAATACTTACATACAATACATTAGATTATTTCAAATGTATCAAATACAAGACGAGGTAATTGCAGTGTTAACTTGACAATATTGAAAATTATCTCGCAACAGAATTTGGCTAGTAGCAGGCTCCTTTCCTAGAGTATTTCAGTAAAATACACAAATTAAAAAATTAGTTGCAGTTGCCATTTACTAATACATATTAAAAATCTACACTTACGATTATCCATATCAGGTAATGCACTTCATGAGGTCAGCATCTCTTAAAACTCTTCAAAAACTTTGTCTAACTTCAACTCACTTACTTTTTTCAGTTTTTTTATTGTCACCTGAAGATCCCCAACTTCATTATCATACTGGCGCTTCAGCTCATTTAGTGCTTCTTCAGCTTTTTGCTTCTCCTGCAAAGTTTTTATGTCATTAAAAGTTGAGACAGGTTTCATGTTTGCTAAAAAAATGCATTCAGCAGTCTGGAAACCATACACTTTCCCCTTAGCCTAATGTGTGAAATTTTGCCTTTCCATAATGTCAACCTGTTCCTTCTTTAAGATCCACAGATCCTGATTCTATAATTGCAGAGCGCTTATAAAACATTCATAGCAATAAAATGGTAAATTGGAAGCAAAGATATGGCTCAATTCAGCATTTGTTATTAATGTCATAGCCTCCTGCGCATAACCTGCTCAATGTCTTAAAAAAAGAACTAAGACTAGTGTTCAAATTTTGCTTGTACATAAATTCAGATGTGTATTGCATATACAGATGTATACATACACACTCCCACAAAAAGCAGCTTCTTTCCATGCTTCTTTTCAAACCAGCCTTCTATGGTTGAGCATACAAGGTGCTGGTAACATTACTTTACCACCATCATTTCTGGTTTTCTTTTAATTTTTTCACTTGCAAGTGTTGGAATATTGCAGGCCCAATGTTCAATAAAATGCTGATGATAGCACCTTTAGTTTCACGTGGTACTTGGTCTGAATATCAAACCAAATACACTATCCTGAGTTTTATTTTAGTGAAACCAGAGAAATTTTGAAAGCAAGTTACACCAAGCACAATGAGAAGAATGGTTTGTTTTGCATGCTATTTTCAACTCACTCCAGTCACTTCCCAGAGACTTCTGTGCAGTTTCACAACACAAGAAACCCCAATGCAAGCACTGACACATGGTGCCAACAAGACACGTTGAGTTTTCACATGGAAATGACAGATAGGGACTTTGTTCAGAATTCAGTGTTTTCCTGTAAATGATGCTGACATCCATGTGGTAAAATGATAATGGAAGTAATCAGCTTAAACTAGATTCTCTTACTGTTGGCACCTATATACTCCTAATTATTGTTTGGTAACTATTTGCTTCCCTTGAGAAAACAAAATATAGGATAGGTTAAACCTGCAGATACTATCGCGCAGAGGCAAGGTGGCATGAGTGAGATCACTCAGACAAACAATAGCTTTGAGTACAGCCATTAAGATTAACGGCTTAGTACAATCCCACAAAGTAAATACCTTACATTTACTCTCAGGGCGTTTTAGTAGGTGGAGTATGTTGAGCTATGAGCTAAAGGGAACATTTAGGAGTGAAAATGAAAGAGCTCTGTGAGAAACCAGTTACAGTCCTTATTTCAAATCTACAGCTAGGTGTGAACAGTGAAATCACCAATCCATGCAACTCAGTGACAATCTGAGGACTTCTTAAAATGAGAAAGAGATAAGCTATGGATAATACATAACATATGTGTTTTCACATAATGCCAGAATATAACTATGGATGTTCTCCAAATGAGTGAGTACAGGCATCCCAGTTATTTCTTTACAGCTGTGAAAAAAGAGTTTTAAAGACTTTTCTTTTTCCAGAACAGAAAATTTCCAAAGCAAATATATTTGGTTTCTAATCATAAATGCTTAGTCTCTCTGGAAAAGGGAAGTTTACCTGTACTAAGAGTTGCATTAACATTAGTTAAAATATTATGATGCACTTTTCTGGCTGGACTGATGTCTTTACCATTTTTATGTCATTATAATTTTTGTTTCTAGGAAAATAATTGTCTTTTATGGTTTGCTAGGACTGTTCCATCATGTATTAAAAAATATGTTGTTTGAAGCAAAATTATCAGAATAGCATTTACCTTCGTGGATCAATTACCACAAACCATTTAAAATCAGCAAGTTGGAACATTGCATTTTCTTGTTTCTATTTTTGCAAATGCTTTGGTGAAAGAACCACATATACAGACATTCAGTATATTATATGTCCCACAAACCAATAATTATGCCTATGGTATATGTTTTAATTAACAAATTTCTGATGTCCATTTAAGAACACATTCATAAACTGTTACTCTTAAGCACATTATAAAGTTAGGTTTCTCTTAAGAGAATTTACTAACAGTTCAACACGAAGCAGACAATAATACATTGTGTTTTACTATACTGCTTTCTGCTTAGAATTACACAGCCACATGTGGCTCTATACATATTTCAATGGGGAAGGTGAAGATGATTCTTGTAGTTTTCCGTAAAGATTGCAAGCTGGTTGAAAAACAGCTAAAACTTAAGCAAATTGAAACAGAATTTCCCACCAATTTTGGGAGGTCCAGGCCCTCATATGTAGCATCACAATTACCCTCTTATGTTTCTAGCTCTCTAAACATAATTGCAAGATGAGAATGGAGGAAAGAAAGATCATGCAAATTCAGAACAAATTATCTAAACATTAATTTCCTCATAAATTCATCTCTTAGAAGAACTAGAGTCCATTCTTTTACGATGAAAGGTCATTTTCTCCAATTTGTTTCAAACATTGGTCTCAGAAATAAATTCCTCCAGGCCAGCATATTCTCACAAAAGTGAAAGACACCTTTTTCTTGGTTCATTACATCTGAGAGCCAGTCCTCTTTAGGAAAGCATTAACAGAACACATTTGCAATCTCATGGATACCTTCTCGTTGCCCAGTCCCTTCCTAAGATGACTTTGAGTCAGTGTATCAGGATTAAAACCACACCTGGACATCAATCCTGCTTAAAACCACTGAGAGCTTGGTAATCACATAATTCTGTAAATATGAAATACTCACTTCCTTTTTAACCTTATGCTCTGCAGCCTGTATCCGTTGTTCCATCTCTTCCTCCAGTTCGCTGAGCTGAACTGCTGCTTTATCCTGAGCTCTAAAATTTAAAAGTAAGAAGTGCTTAGGAATTGCCCTCTGACTTGACAGAAAAGTTCTGTGAAACAGATTCGTCTACCTCAGCTGAAACAAATTAGCCAGACAGGCATGACAACAGTTAATACTTCCCAGGACCTTGAAATTGGTATGGTTTGGAACCAAAATCTGTAGTTAATTTGACAATAGGTAAATTTGAAGATACAGGCAAATTGGATTTTAAATTATAGCTGATAGCAGAGGATTATTATAAAATAAATCACATCTGTATTTTGAAAATTAAGTTACAGAGATAAAAGGCCCCTCTGATTCTCCTATGAACAGACTTCAAAAGGATAACTACAGCAACTTGCATCACCCACACATACAAGGTCTCTGTTCTTAACTTATCTGTTTGGTTTTGGCAGTAATAAACTGAGACTGTAAATGCTGAGTAGTTACAATAGGTAAAGACACACCTTGAAGCGTAACAAGCAAAAATATTGTTTCTAGAATGAAATTATAATAGACATGTTTGCTAAAACTCAAAGTTACAGCCGAGGAAGATGACTCAAAATGTTTTAAGACATTAAACATTAGAATAGAGCCCACAAAAATTTGGTCCACGACTTATCTGAAATACGAACAGGGAATCACTTGCAAGCCAATATCTGTGCTTATGCATGTGTGTGTGCACATAAACTAACCTTTGAACTCAGTTTATGGAAATATTCTGCAAGACATATTCTGGCATTAACTCCCAGTACTTTAATCAAGAAAAGAAAAAAGTAACTGCATAACTGAACTAGAAATATAACTCAATATACCTTTTTACCGCGATGGCCAATGTTTCCATCTCTGTGCTTTGAAGTTTGATCTCTCGGATGAAGTTCTTGATGACATGTTCGTACGGCTGGATTAATCTTGGTTCAACTATGTGTATGTTCTGATACAGAATACTAACCTGCTCTTGTCTGAAAAAGAGAGATTCAATTTTCACACAATTAATTGGAACAACATTCTATAAAAGCTTTGAAAAATGTATTATAAATTAAGACATTCCTTTTTTTAACATATTTTTAAAATTAAGAAAGTTAGGTACAGGCTTTAAACATTCAGCATAGTATGTCTGAATTCTTCTGAATTATGTTTATCCATCCTGCCTTTTTAATACAGTTGCTGTAGAAAAACTTTTTAAGCTTAAGTCAATTTTTTGTACTTCTATTCACGGTGTATTGAAGCGCATGCCAGTGGAATAATTCATAACAAGTATCAAGTTTGTTGGTGGCTCTAAGGTTAATCATAATCTGTGAAGAAGCCTGACTTTAGGAGGCTGCGTAAGAAATGGAAATGGCTATGAATGCCAAGCCCCTAAGCTAAAATGGATATTTGAAGTGATGAGAGGCAGGTGATCATATCTCCTTCAAGAAAAAGAGTTTTATGTTCCCTCAGCTGTTGGACTTCTAGCATTTACATCTCTTGAATCAGTGTGTGACAGGGAGGGAGACACAGAGGAGGACAGAATGCAGCTCTCTGGTTTAAAATAAATTATTCTGGTTTAGATAACTGCCTACCTCAGAATGCCAGCCCTGTTTTAAATTCTAAAAATTTCATTGTTACACAAACTTAATTCTGTATATAATTCTCACGTCCCAATGCAGGAATAGTAAGTATATCCTGACATTCATTTGATCCAGACTCACTTACATAGATTCTATATGGTTTTAATTGTCTAAGCAAAGGATCTTGATAAGATTAAAAAAAAATTAAAACCAAATAGCATAAGTACCTAAATATAATTAAAGAGGTTACCACTGGTTTCTAGTCATACCACTAGGAACGCCACGCAACACTTTGCCTTACATGCCAGCTAGGTTTCAATACGTGGATTACCATAAGGCAATACACTAGAGAAAAATGTATAACAAGGAAAACTGAAAATGATTGCCACATAGTCTATACGCCAGAACATGAACAGCTATTCAAGAATTTAAACAGGAAAAAAAAAGGAAAAGGAAGATCAGGTCTAGAAAAGTGGAGGAAGCAGGTCAGTAATGTGGAAAAACAATGCATATCAGTGACAAAAAATGTAAATAAAAATAACGTTTTGCAAGCTGTAATCTAACATTATATCTAGCACATGAATAAATTATTTTTTGTTGTTAAACTCTTATTTAATGATCCCCATCATTAGAAAGATTATATATTCCTATCTTCTGTGAAAGCATTGCTATTTAATAACTTCGCCATACACATGATATCAATAATCAGTGTGTATTCTCTGCATTTTTCCCACTTGCAGCAATTGCACATCTCAGATCATCAACACTGCAGCACTCTGCCTCTTCTACATGATTTTCCCACTGAAAGTATAACTTATTTTATTACAACAGTACAATAATTGTTTCTACAGCTCAGATTTCCATTTTGAACAACTGAAGTATTTCACCATCATCTATTTCCAGCTGAAATGTTGATATTCATTTCAATATACAGAAACATAACATCAGCACAAAAAAAAAATGTAGATGTACTGATGCCGGGCATTTCTACGTACACATATGCCTGCCTTGCAAAAGGCTTCCTTAACAAAGGCTAATGTTTTAGCTGTATTAAGTATTTCAGAAGTTAAGTTGAACTTATTGTAGCGCCCTGAGTACTTTAATGCATGCACACAATTTATTTTTCAAAATATATTTTAAATACAGCAATGTCAAGGTTCACAGTCATAATAATGCACAAATTTATCTGATCATCAGATGCTACAAACTGTATAAATAATATATCACTAAAGAACTTCCCAAACGTATGCTTGTTCAATAACTCGTATTTTAAAAACTATGATGGACATTTTCCTTAGCAACAATATTGCATTAAAACAACACTGACATTATCAGCACCATCAGAAATATTAAATCTAGGAAAAAATGAAAAATAAAACTGTAGGCTTAAAATCTGCCCTCTTTTGACTCTGTACTATCATACTACAACTCAAAGATAGGTGTGAGAATTCTACACTGAAGGGTTTACTGTACAACAGGGTTTTGGAATGGTTCTGATGATAACGTATACCACAAAGTAAGTCTGAGGCTCATCAGATCTCAATCACATTTTAAGTGTACAGCAAATTTGTAGCACACAGATTTTCAAGTACACACAGTTCGACAACCAGTAAGTTCAGTGCCCCAGGGTGTTACCATTTACAGAATTCCTACCACCCTTCAATTAATTTGGGTTAGGTTTGAAGCTAGAGCCTGGCTGTACTTCAAACATTACAAAACGTAGCATCTCTGTAGCCTCTCCATTTGAAATTCCATTTATTTCTGATAGTTGGACAGAAAGCTGGTAAGGTATGAGGGAAATTGCTCACCAAAACAGCCAACAAACTATTCCAAAAGTTTCAAATTTTAGATGGAAGCAGACATTGTGCTTATCCAGAATGAGCTGCTGAAGAAAGTCACTTCTTCAAACAGTGTGAGTATATGCAGAGTCCTTTAAATGAGTTGCACGTAAAACAAGAATGGCATCAGCCACAGTGAGATCGACAGAGTTCATCAATCTTCCAAGGCAGATAAATTCAGTACAATCTACATCAAGATATAGGATTTTTAGAAATATTAAGCACAAACATGAAACCTGTGTCCTGAAATTTCCCTTTTGCCTTTAAATTTCCTTTCAAATTGACCAATAAGAAGCCTATAATTAATCTATTTCTTAGAAACATAAAAGATAGTAGCAAAATTACTTATTACTTATTGCCAACATAAAATATTTGTTACCTGAGCAAATGTTTTCCTGATTCTCTTCTAAATCATGGGCCACTAAATTAGCGTTGGATCTATAAGGACTACATAATATATTTCACAAGATTATAGGGTTATGTTGGTACTCAATCTTTCTCACCCCATCTTGTGCAGAAGTAATCAATTGCTGTCTAAATAAAATGAAGGTACATCCTTAAAACTACACCGTACCTCAAACTGCACTATGAATCTTTCCCCCAAAAGTAGCACATGCATAATTTGAATACCAGAGGCCTCCTACCATGTAGATTATTAACGGAGTAGCAAAATTGAAGGTATAGTGTCTTACACCAAGAGAGCAGAGAAACAATTAGAGTAGCCTTTGCTTACTGTATTTTGTGCCAAGAGTAGAAAATATTTTTGGTGGAATATTGTAATCTATTTGTGCAACTTTCATTCCCTTTACAGAATGGCACAGCCACCCTTCCTGCAGCCTCTTTCCAAAGTGTGGGCAAATACACATGCCAGAACTGAAGACAGAAATCAGCATCTCCATGCTGCCAAGCCTCTGGCACAGAAAGAGGTTTAAGAAAGATGCAGTATTCAGAAGCATGAAGTAGTTATTGAAAGAGTTTACATTCTCCCTGTGATAGAAAACTCACTTTATACTTATTATTCCTCCTTATCACAGCAACCAGCTGCCATCCAGATGGATTTGAAGTATCTCAATGATGCAGTTTTATGAAGGAGTACTCTGTCTTAAGAAACAAAACAATATCCATGCAACCATAACTGTGCAGGAATCTGGAAAGGGTCTGGAAGGCTTTCGTAGATTAAAACTGGCCACTGAAATTCTCAGTAACACCTACCAAGTGCTTCTAAGGCAACTTTACAGGAAGTAGTAATTAAAAACAGGACTCAACAACTACTGTAGCAACAAAGAAACTGAGGAGAAATTAAAATCATGCAACAAAATTGATGGGACTCTGGCTAATCACTTATGCCCTCAGCAAGAAGTAACACACTTTCATGAATTGGGAAGACTGCTAGTGATTTAATGACTCCAAGTATCCATGATGAATTAGTAGCAAGCGCACTGTGACAACATTTTATAGATACACAGGATTTTAGAAGGATGAAGCTTTATACGCTGCATATCAACATGCAATAATTATTTGTTAGCTATGAGAGATGGTTTTAAATTGTCTCTATATTTTCATCACTCCTCTGTTTTCACATGCTTTGGTTAATATCAGTGACACTACTGCAGAAGGACAGATTTGTTAAAATGAATGTTGACCCATCTGTTTGTTTGCCTTCAGTTCCCCCTTGAATATATGCTATTCCTTTCTGCAAATTTGTTAGTTATTCAAAATTATTTATCTAGGAAGATTTCACAGATGGATTTCACCAAGCTGAACTCTGATTAGTCTATCTGCTTGCTGGATAACAAGGCAAACAGAACATTCTTACTTCAAATTCAGCAAAACTAATCAGAAACAGTCAGGTTTGCTCTTTAAAACTGGTCTTCCTCGAAATCCTGTAATCACTTTCAAACAGATTTAGCTGCACTCCATTAAGTTCCATATCAAGACAACCATGGACATTCACAAATACTAATGCACAGAAAGAGCATTTTTTTATATACAACATGAAAGAAACTTCCCCTTTGGGCCGTCTGAGACTATAGTTATGCCACCTACCATGTATGCCTTTTTGCTGCTTCTACAAAGAGACAGAAAGCACTAGTATCCAAAAACGTACAGGATTCTGGCCAAGTACCACTCTGGCTTCATCCTACCTCATGTTAAAGGTTTTACAACATAAGCTGTCTGTAAAACTAGTAATTAGAAGGAGTAATTAGTCAATATTTGCACAACTTCATGTAAGAGTTAATTTAAGTAAAGTTACTGTATTCACATGGTTTCAAAGAGTCCCTGAAAAAATTACAGAAGGAAACTAGAATTGCCCTGATGATAACACAACTTGTTTAAAATACCATGGTAAAATAAATGAAGTACAGAAGAGAGAAGAAAAAATTAAAAACATCAATAGGATTAGAGACATCAGATATTTAAATTATATTAAATGGCATAATTTCATACCCACGTAGCTATGATAATTCCTATCAATTCATAGTACTGTTCTGGTTTGTTCAATGTGCATTTTAACTGTCTAATGATCTACACTACTAATGCAGCTCAGAGGAGCTGATTGAATTTATCAAAGAGTAACTCTACAGTTTCTCAGTATCTTACATGTGCTACTTATGTAGCCACCAGAGAGAGGACACTATGTGACATGGGCACTTAAGCTGACCCCAAGGGTAGTATTTTCAGTAGTTTTTCACTGAACACATATAACATGCGATAAGGTAGTGCAGAACTGGAGAAAAGAAAGATGAGTCAGTGCCTTCATAATACCAGGTTTCCTCTTTCACTCAGTAAGGATTCATTCTTCCATTGTTACTTTGCATAAGTTCACCTGGGTCTCCTTTAATAAGAGTGACTGACAAGGTGACCAGCGCAATTTCAAAGCCCCTCTCTGCAGAGCACTCTGGGGAGCATAAAGCAGCAAAACAAGGTAAAAGCTCACATCGGCAGGAGCTGCATGGGGGCTGTCAGGCTTAGCTGGGCAAGGGGTGTATTGAGAGGCAAGAAAAATAGACCAGAGCGTCCCCCAGCAAGACTTAATTTGTAGGTCTTTCTGCGTACACCCATATCTTTCTGAAAACCATCCTTGGCCAATTGCTGACAACTGTCTTCACTTCTACCTTTTTTCATATCCATGTTCTCATCTGCAGACTTGAGGGCTCCAAACACTTCCTGTTTGTTTTCTTGGCCTAGGCACCTTTGAAGCACTAGAAAATGTAGTTTCTATTTTTGTGGGTGCAGGTAAAAGCAAACATAATTACCACTACACTTAAACCTGTTTTCATGCTGATAACAGGTTCCCGTTCCTAAGTTTTAGAATACTGTTCTAATGGTTTCTTCCCAGAGCAGGCTACCTTGTAAAAGTACTCTCTTCATGTGTAGCAATTCCTATCTGGCCAGGTCATGAAGGGATAAGGTGGTCTGAGCCAGGAAGTTCTGACCTAGGTAGTCAGAGAAAGAGAAAGATCAAGCATTACACTTCTGATGATTGTCCTTACACTGGAAACTAATAGCCTATCTGTGCCACAAAGATTTTCCTGAAAAGCAGATGCATTGGATATGCTACCATATCAGCCACCAGAGAAGGTGGACCACATCCCTTTCAAACTGGAAAGGACCTACTTTTTTTAAGCTGAGTGCTTAACACTTTCTCCTAGATTAAATGCCTTGAGGAAAAACAGATTACATGAAGCATTAACACAGTGTAAAAATCAAGTTATTTCTCAACCCAAAGCACTACAGGATTTTTAATAACATCTTTTCCTTTTCTGTATCTGCCTCTTCTAAAACAGGTTGCATTAAAAGAAGACAAACAAATATTCAACCCCCAGATGAGAGAGCCTGGCCAAGGGATGATTCCTAGGAAAGAATAAATACTGTTCCCTGCCTAAAGACAGAGGCATGATTTGGAGCCAGTGGGGTGTGAGTGTAAAAGACTGTGGGACAGGAAGGGAATGGTAAGTCTGTGGAAAAGGAGAACGCTCTAAAGGATACAGTTATGACAAACGTGACATGAAAACACCAGGAAACTAAACGCTACAGCAGTTAAGTACTTGACACAGATGCTGTTCTGATAAAAGCAAAAACCAGAAAAGTAGTAAATCTAAGGTAGCTCAGAAAGTCTTCTAGCTCACAGAAAGTCTATCACATTTCCATCAGAGTACATTCGTGAAAACTCTGTCATGAGATGCCCTAAAAGCCAAAACATCATTCTTGCAGCAGAGATTCCCCCCTCTGGCACTTTGATAAAGGGAGACGTGGATTTCTTTTTCCTCAGGATTTGCCTTTATTCCCTCTCCAGGGAACACACTTCAACTTCCATGGAGATCGCTCCAGTACTGATATCACGGTTCACCATCTCTCCGAAGTAAAAACAAATTGCTGACAAGAGTTGATTCTGTGCTCTGTACCAACTGCGGCAAAAATACACCCTGGCTCATGATGGCAAGAGCACAAAAGGGTTTGGACATTTGTTCTATGCAGCAGAGCCCCTGTCCTTCAATACAGCACAGCAGTATACCCCATGAGCATCGCCTGTCTTCACAGTTTAAGTAGCTGATATTAAAAATGACACTCTTACTCATTTTGTTATGTTCCCAGAGCCATATTTCTATACTGCTCCAGATGACATGATTACAGGCAAATTGTTATCATAATCGTATCAGGACGATTGCATGATGCATAAAATTTCACCGTCTAGCAGCACAGAAATTGGAGTCCGATGAAGAGCCAGCTTAGCCTGAAGTACAAAGCATACAAGTAAAACAGACCCCAAGAATAAAAAGCAAAGCAGTGAAGTATGAAGATTCTCAAAAGCAGAATTTAACCTAAAATAAGTATACAAACTTTCTTCTCTAGATTCATCCACCCATTCACCTTCCAATTAATTTTGTTCCTTTTCTAATCAGATTATGCAATTTGCCAAATATCACACAAAAGTAGCCTAGTAGATCTAAAAGGATTTAGCTTATCTCAGGGCAATCCTGCAATACAGAAGACTTCACACAGCACTCACAGCCCCAGTTCTTTGTTCTTTGTGATTGAAGGTTTTTGATATTAAAATTTCAAAATCTGTTTACTGGCAAGTTTTTTGCCTTTTTGCACAATTGCCCACTGAGTAACGGTAAAGACTAAGGCAAGAAATACTTTGACTCATAGTAACCAGCTTATCAAGAAATCTACCTGAATTCACTCCCTAAAATCTGTTCAGCTGTAGGGGAAGGAGCAAGGCTGAAAAGAAACTCTTCGAACTCTTTGGCATTACGCCTCCTGTTTAACTGCAACTCATCCAACCACAGGTCCAAAACAGACCTGGATGTTCTAAAGCATAAGATAACAGAACTATGCAACCAATACATCAGATTAGAGACAGGCAGGATACACCCCATAACAAAAAAAAAATATTTTTTTTAAATTAACTAAACTCAAAATATAGGTTTTTTAGTACATGCTTACTTTAACACCTGGAAAGAGGCAGTGGCTGACAGTAAACAATGTTACATCATGTTTGCAACTATACTGAGGTTTGGGTCAGGATATTTATCTGTTTCCCAGTTTCACCTCTCATTATGGAGGCTTATTCACTGTTTTTAAAAGCTCAGCCACAGAAACAGAGGCTGAGTCATATGTTGGCATCAGTGAAAAATTTCCCCTTGATTTCTGTGAGCGCTCAATGAAGCTCAGGAATTAGAGACCACAGGTGTAATTTCCTCTAGACTTCAGCCCTGGTTTTAGCTCACTACTTCCATATGGTACACTTTATTACTTTCTATATAAACCACCAGAACATCAAAGCATATGTGCCAATGCATTGCTACACTGAGGCCAGAACACACAGCATTTTGAGGACCAAACCAAAAAATGATTGAGATAAAAATAAAATTATTAAAAAAACATGGAAAACTAACTACACTCATCCATGTTTGAGGAGTTTCTTCATTGTAGCTACTTTTCTCATGGTTTTCAACGTCAATATTACAGCAAACACATGAAGAACAACAAACCACAATGTGTGAGGACAACAACTGTTTTGTAGTATTGAAGATGCAGGTGTGTTCCAAGGTAGGACTGTTTTTCAAAACACTGCCTTTCCCTAAAAAAAAAAATACAAACAACTAAAAATATTAAATCATTTAAATAAAAGTACCAACTTGTACTTTACATGGCTTTGCTATATTCTGTTGCTTAAAATATCTCCTATGCCCAGAATCCTCAAAGAATTTCACTATATGTGTTACTTACACAAGTGGTCCTAATGATTTGAGTGGAGCTACTCACATGAAAAACAACTTACACACTCGTTTGAACAACAACAAAAAAAAAAGATGTGGGCCACAAACGGAAAAGCTGAGCTGTAATACAGATGTGCTTTTACCACTTCAAGATAGGAAAGACAAAGAACTAGGAAACAAAAGGAACACTGTTCTTCAGCTGAAGTTGGCACACACCTACACAAATACAGCCAAATACAAAGGATGTTCAAAGCTATGTATGAAGTTGAACATGAAGCATCTACATCAATTTATTGCCCACCTGATAAACGTACATTTTAATGATCAAAATTTGTTTGCAATTTTGATGTATAAGAATCATAACACAAATGACACTAATGATGAATTTAACTAAAGAACATGCCTGCACACTCGAAAGCTATTCCCCTTTCTTCCTACTATCCTCTTAGACCAACAACTGGACTATACTCAAACTGCTGCAAACATATTAACCAAGATACTGAGATTCGCATACCACCAAAAGGAGACAAATGCTTGCACAAGCCACTACTCTTAATAAACCAGATCTTTTCCATCTCCTACTGAGTTTCTGTCTGGCTTTAGGCTTAGTTATGAATTGCTTCTTCAAAATTTCAAGCAGTTGGGGTTTTTTTTCCTCTTTCTGTAGAAAGCAAGTATGTAGCAGGGAAGATTATAATGAATTAGGTAAGAAAGATCCATATGAAGTTACTAATCCGCCTGAAACTGAGCAGCCCAATAAGACTAACCAATGTTATTTAGACTTCCTTCAAAAAAACAAAAAGAACAGTTGACTCCAGTTCTTCATGAGCAGCAGGTTAAGTGAAAATTCTGAAGAAAATTAATTCCTTAATTTTAATTAATTTAATGAAATTACCTGAAGAATCTTTTCATCTCACAACCCAACCACATTTTTGTGGTTGCCTAGAATGAAATTATTGGGCAGTTAAGAACTTAAAGTGTATTATACGGAGACTGTTAGGATAAAAATTTTCCAATGGTTTGATACACACTCCTATAACACAACAAACTGTACATTCTATTTGATTGCTACTCAGAAGTTACTCAGAAGTAAATGTGCTTTTTATTAGCTTCTGTGTACCTCACAGCCAAGATCCACTGCAACCTGACAATCTCTCTATATATTCACGTACATATTTTATTAACTGCCTCTTAAGTAGCTGATAAATCTCTACACTCAGATTACTTGTTCTTCACCTTAAATTACAATTTTTAAATGAAGCAGAATCACTCTGTACTTTTCACGGCCAAGAATTTCATACTAATTTTGAGCACCTCAGGTTTCAGGCAGTTTACTGTGAATTGTCAAAACGTGCCTCTGTAATCTGGAAAGAGCTCAGTATTGACGACCCTATGGTAATCGAGTTTAATTCCAAACCGAGTTATCATCAATTGTCTTCATCTCACTGACATGGAGGGCGAAGGCTCTCAGAGGCTTCAGCGAGCTTCTCAGCCCGAGAGCCGTACTTGGGGACACCAGACACCGCTTAGCTGGAGGCAAAGAGAGTGTTGGTCTGCCTTTATCAGGAAAAGAAAGCTGGGAGTGCAAAAAAGATGTTGAGGGCTGCTAAGGGAGAAGGCAGGGGGAGAAAGTTACATCTGCAGAGTTGACAGTACTTTGCATCCCGTGCATTTCCCTGGCCTGATTTTCCCATGGGGGTCCCTGGCAGAGTAGCAGAGAGGAACCAATCAAGGAGGAACCAAGCAGCTGCACGCTGGAAAAACAAGAGCTGGAAACTTTTAAACCGGGGAAGCAGAGGAGAGCTCTACATATCCGCAGGCACAGCGGGCAGGGCGATGGCCGCGCCCCAGCAGTGTTGCATCAGAGAGCAACCTTATAGCGGGCTTCCAGTACCTGAAGGGGCTACAGGAAAGCTGGGAAGGGACTTTTTACAAGAGCAAGCAGGAACAAGATGAAGGGGAATGGCTTTAAACTGGAAAGGGGAAGAATCAGACTAGACATTAGGAAGAAATTCTTCAGGCTGCGGCTGGTGAGGCACTGACACAGGATGCCCAGGGAAGTTGTGGATGGAAGTGGTGAAGGGAGGTTGGATGCGGTCTGGAGCAGCCTGGTGTGCTGGGAGGTGTCCCTGCCCATGGCGGGGGGGTGGGGTGGAACTGGATAGGCTTTACGGACCTTTCCAATCCAAACCACTCCACAATTCAATGCCCAGCGCAGGCGGGGCCGCTCCCCTCCGCAGGGCAGCGGGGGCGTTGCCCCGCGGGCAGGCTCCGTCCCGTCCCCGCCGCGGCTCAGGGGGCGCGAGCGCCGGGCTATTCCTTACCTGGGGATGTACTTCGCCTCGTCCCCGAGCCGCACCTCGAAGTCCCTCCAGGGCTGCTCCACCCCCGCGGCCGGCGGGGACGCCGCCGCCTCCTCCTGCCCGTCCGCCTCGCTGCCGCCGGGCCCCCGCCGGGTGGCGCCGCGGAAGCCGCGGGCGAACTCGGCGAAGGTGATGGCCCCGTCGCGGTCGCTGTCGAGGCGCTGGAAGATGGCCTCGGCCTCGGCCGGCCGCACCCGCAGCTCGGCGCACAGCGCCGCGAAGTCCTCCCGCTCGATGCGCCCCGAGCCGCTCGCGTCGCACGCCAGGAACAGCGCGCGCAGCCGGGACAGCTCGTCCCCCGCCGCCTCGGGATCCATCGGCACGGCACGGCACGGCACGGGACGCGACGAGAAGACCTGGCGGCGCGCACCCGGCCGCGGGCTCGGCGGGGAGGGACGGGCGCGGCTCCGCCCCGGCGCCCCGCGGGGCCGGGGGCGGGGCCGGGGCACAGGTGGCGAGCGCGTGGACGTGCCCAAGTGGCCCCGGGGAGAGAGCAGGAAGGTCCCGATCTGGCGGGTGCCGGCCCCGTGCTCTCCGTGATTCCTTTGCGGGCGCCTCCCTGCTGCGAACAGTGCAGGAAAGGACTTAGAATCATAAAATGGTTGGGGTTGGAAGGGACCTTAAAGAGCATCAAGTTCCAGCCCCTCCGAAGTCCCCGCGTAAACCACACAGGACCATCCCCCTGCAGCGGTCAAATGTGAGTCCCAATACTATTGTAGGATCCTCGACGCATGGAATTGCTTGGTTTGGAGAGATAAATTTGAGATCATCAAGTCCAACCGTAGCTGTCCACTACTAAACCATATCCCTAAGTGCTTCATCTACCTGACTTCTGAACACCTACAGGGGATGGTCACTCGACCATTTCTCTGGGCAGCTGTTCCAGTGCCAGATAACCCTTTCAGTGAAGAATTTTTTCCTTATGTCTAATCCGAACATCGCCTGGCACTACTTGAGGCTGTTACCTTTCGTCTCATCACCTGTCCCTTTGGATAAGAACAATACCCATATGTACTGGGGTCACGGTAAGGTGTTAAATCTCATTTCTGTTTTGCAACAGAAGAAAAAAATACTCCTGAAAAAAGTTCTTGGAAGACAAGGAATTGACAATGACCAAAAGTTTCTCCAGGTAGATTCTTGCTGACCATGAGGAGTCTTGGAGTTGTACATTGTTGAATACATGCTCACTGCTCTCCCATCATCAGTAATTTAAAAATGTATATCTTTAAAACAACAGCTAAAAATGGAAAAGCTGGATTCAAATCATTAAAGAAAAGGAGCCAGATTTTCAGTGCTCTGTTTAGAAGAACTAGCCTTCTGTATATCTTGACAAAAGCCAAGACTTCTCACTTTCTTGGCGTCAGATTCATTTGGATGTCACTGGAAGCAGTTAAATTGTAGCTGGGGGAGGGCGGGGTGTTTCCTTTCACTTAGTCTTGTTTATGTCTATCTGCAAAAGTAAATTGCGTATAACCAAGTTGTGATAGAATTAAACAGAATACAAATCCAGCTATCAAAACAGTGGTTCCTTACTGCCCACAACATAGCCTAAGGCTAAGTGCGTGATCCAGCAAAACATAAATAGTCCAGCTGACCTCTCATTAGAATAAATCAGTACTGTAAATGGGAACTATAAAGTGTTCTTCTGACTAGCAGCTGTGGAATGCTCTCAAAGGAAATTATTAATATTATTTTTTTTATTAGTATTCTGTTCAGGCATAGACTCAGCCTGAAATCCTATCAATGATCTGTCTCTAGTCAATAAAATGCACTCTAGCAAAATACAGCTGTTAAGTAATTTGGAATATAAATTTTACCTTAAAAATATCAGGTATCTGAAGAGCTTCATTTATGATTTCGTACATTTTTGTTACTACATTTCCATTACTCAACTGTAAAACTACTAAGAGCAGCAAAACAATATCAATTTCATATTCTGAATCCAGCAAAATCTACTATTTTAGTAAAACAGAGTTAATCTAACAAGTGTTTTTTCTGTGCCATGTTTTTTCATCTGTCCATCAAATTTGTGTATCCAGAGACTAAGATGAAGCCCTTATAGGGCTGATGAAGGGGTTTCAGCCACCAGAAGAGAAAAACTCATCTTGCTTACACACACCAGCTCTCTATTCATAGAAGTCAGGACATTTGGCTTGCAGAGTTGACGAACTCCTGAGCTGAATGGGAACAGCCTCAAGCTGGGATGAATGTGTCTCACTAGACAGGGAGTTCCCACTCAAGTCAATGTGCTCACCTTCTTGTTTGCTTTTGTGGCCGCATGTTTATGATTTGACGTTTGTAGGTAATCCTTATCCTGCCCATTCTCTTACTTACTCTGTTCTGTGTATCTCTTGTGGTAATGACTACTATGGACACATAGCCCCCATCTTTTTTTTTCTTTGAGCTTTCACATCATCTTTTCCCAAACTTTTCTATGTAAAACTGGTTTTATATGACTTGGGATTTGAGTCTCCTGTTCTGAAGGTTTCTGCCAATGCGATACAAGGAAACAATAAATAATATTGAAAACAAATGGAAATCTTCACATTAATACTCACTGAATCAATTCATAGAAAAGCCTTGCAATATTTGCCAGTGCTTGGAATATCAAGCCCTTAAAAGTCAAGAAATAGAACATGAACTGTAATGATTATTCAGTACTTTTTTTCTCCTCTTTATCATATGTGGCCTTGGATATTGTTTACAATTTAATGCATGCTATTTAGACTTTACTCTGAATACAGATTATTTCTTTACTATAGTTCTTGCATTTATTAACTAATCTCAAATATTGTCGATGGTTAAGGAACTGAATGGTTGTAATAACTCTTTGATTTATCTTTGTCTGGTTTACATTTTAATGGTTTAAGCAATTTAGTACAAACTGTGCAGTTTACTTGGAAAGTAGAACATAAGTAAAATAGAATCAACCAGTAATGTAGAAACATCTCATTGAAAACTATTGGTATTACACACAGGTATCATACCAGCCAGATCACCATAAGACTTGATTAAACCTACACCAATTTCTCCACTCAATTTATTCACAAGCCTTACCACCTCTGTAAGCCACCATGTATCTCAAAGCATCACAATACCATTTGTAATTCTGTCTCTTCCATTTGTATGTGTTCGGGAACCTCACCCTCTCCCTCCTATAGGGAAGGGAAGCACAGCCTGTGCAGGCAGGTGAAGGGCACGGTGAGAGGGTGGCATGGAGAGAGGAGTGGCTCTGGGAGGTCTCCAGGAGATGGGCTGTGGCCGTGGTTCTTCCCCCCATTGCAATTTCCTTTCTCTGCCTGTCTCCTACTGTGCCTTCATTTGTACTTTATAATTTTGAAGGCATTTTCAGCCATTTACCCAGTTATATTCAGACATTCACCTTGTGTGAAGCGTATAGGATAGGTGCACATACTTAAATACCAAGTCTAGCAGATTATGGACTATATCTACCTACTTTCATTCCATGCTGTATAACTTTTAGTACTACTGAATGTGATTTGTTCTTGTTCTCTGCGGTTAAAATCTGAGAGTTATGTACTTAGTAATAGGCATTATGTAGACTGTACCTCTCAGATATATTGCATCATTTTAACCTCTGGAGGGGAAAAGGCAGAAACTATATTTTAAAAATCTAGTCCAAGGCAGAGAAATTAAGAAACTTGCATAATATTGCAAAAGAACACAACTTTATAAAAAATGAGACTCAAAGTGACATAAAAGCTATTTGTCAAAGCAGTGCTACACTTAAAAGCCAAAAATATCCCTCAGTATACATAGGATTTTGCATTCAGCTGAAATATTAGCAGTAGGGACGGTGAGGTTATGGAAGACTTGTTCTTTTATTGATGTCTTTATTGTACTCCAGACCTTGGTGAAGAGGAAATCATACAGATGAAGCATATTCAGCCTGTGAGAAAACAAACCATTGATAAAAGAACAGTGAAGTACCAAAGGTATTTTTTCAGAAAATATTAAGTATTGGCTGCAAAGGAGGTATGAACATCTGACAGCCTTTTTGAAGCTTGTATGATCAACTGAATAGCCAGGCAAATGCTAAAATGACCAATAATGACTGCTGGGACAAGTTTGGAGGTGTTAGCAGGTGTTGTCATCCTCATGCTACTCTAACAAGAATACTCCAACTCCAGAAATAAAAAAGATTGTTCTAAAGACAGTCATGTTGCCAGTTCTCAAAATGTATAATGGTTTTGAATAACATAAGCAGCTAGCAATAAATACTTACAAATTTCATCTTCTACAGGACGGCTTTCATGACGATTTTTATGAAACATTGATTTTCTTTTTCTGTCGTATTTTTAAGTTATTATAAATATCTTACTTTTTAATGAATAAGAATAGAAATGCAGAATTGTCTGAGTAAGATGCAAACAAATTCACGTAGTACTTCAGGTGTGGAAGTAATTTGTTCTCAGAAACAAAGGAACAAATGAGACTATTTGACATGGAAAGAGCCACAAGAACCCTCGAAAAATAGAGACTTTTCTCCCCTTATCTTTTCAGTCCCGCTAGGTTCAAAGAAATCAAAGCTGTTAGATCCATTCTGTCATTATTTTCTTGTGCTAAGGCTGAATTGCTACAGCAAGCAGTAGTTATATTGCTTTGTGGAGAGCAAAAGAAATTAATCTAAAGCAAAATTCTTAGAATCCATTCATGAAAAGAATTGAAAAAAAGTTATACCCTTCACAGAGAAATAGCGGATCAATGGAAAAGCTATTTATTACATTACATTATTACATGATACTCATTATTAAGAGTTTGAATTTCACCACAGAATATTCCTTTGTTCATGGTCACGGATGGTGAAATCCATGTTGATCAGGCTCCTAAGTTTCTCACAGAAGCTGCAGAGAGAGTCAGTGGTAGTGCTACAATGAACACAACAGTCTAAACAGATAAGCAAAATAAGCTTTCTAGATTAAGATAGTATCTTTTTTACAACTGAAAGGTAGACAAGCTGTCAGGTACATAAGCCTTCCTTGTGTTTGAGATTCTACATACTTTTTCCAATTCTAATAGTCAAAGTCAAATTACATCTACTGTTAGGTCAAATGGAGATATCCTTCCAGTTAAGGTTGGCTTTAACCACTTTCTGCAAAATGGTGCCAAAGCTATTTTGAAAACACAAAAAAGTCCAGGTTTTCCTTACAAACAGGAAGATCACTATTTCACCTTCTTCCTGACTCCCTTTCTTGCTCATTGTGTTGGAATATTTCCCCAGAAGCAAGAGAACCAAGTTTAATTTACTCCCCTGCCTGAAACAAATTAGTTATGTTTCTTTTTCCTTAATCAAATATCGTAACCATAAAGTTATTGGGCAATGATGGAGTTGAGAAGAATCCAGCTGCTCAAAATCATCGTTCCAGGTGTCATTTCTGGGTTTTACAGTGCTTTGTATCCAAATCAAAAAGTCTTCAGAGCAAATGCTGTATGCTGGTTTTCCCTATGCCTGTGGATCACCAATCCATCCTTCATCTCTCTGTATCTGTCAAAAAGAATTTTACATTATTTTCACAGATTTTGGCTAAATCTTATATATTCAATAACTTGATCAACTGTACAACAGCCTAAAGGAAAGGTTTTCTTATAGGGAGCAAGAAATATCTGAATCTGTACAGACAGAGAGGAAGACTGAATCCGTCTTCCACGCTGTGTGTAATGATCTTATATTCAGGTTACTCTATAAAAAGACACACACAAAAATTACTTCTTTCTGCTTTGTCTTGGGCAAAAGTCTCTGCCACTGTTTCATTATGTGAAACCTTCTCCTGTTCATATTAGGCAAATTCTGTGTATGGACAACAGAGAAGGCCTTAAAGAATGAGGGAAGAATGAACTATTTCTGGATTCCAAAAATATTTTGGCTGTTGAGCTGCTCAGTGCCCATAGAGTTATTGGACGTACCTACAACTTCAGGCTTCTGGGCAATTTTCCTATGGAAAACGGAACTGACCATGCCCCTTTGAAAGTAATTTGAGATGGTGTTTCTCAGTCGTCTTGACTGCAATTAATAATTTCAGAAGTGCCATGTCTCAGGCAAAGGCACTGAAACTCAACCACCTACACTGTTAATTGTTTATAATAATCTTCCCAACACTGGAAGCAGGACAACTAGCAATTCCCAAATTATTTCTGTGTCCAAATGAATACCGTTTGGGATATAGTAATGTGGCCAATCTATTTCAGAAGGTAAATCCAATATGATAATAATGAAGTGGACAATGCCATGCCCACTGGCCTCAGTGCCAGTGAATAGTTCTAGTGGTTTCATTTGCTAGAATAGCAACACAGTTTGTATAGGCCTTTTTATTTATAAAAGGTCAAAATATCTTTTGGAATGATAATCTTATTAGAATTTGCTTCCTGAATACATAGTACTTTGAAATTAGTGCAAATTAAAGTACTGAATAAGTATGAATGCAATTAATTTGAGTTTTCTCCACCTAAGCAAGGTTAATTCTAAATCATGAGAGAAATATAATAACTGCATTCAAAAATACTAAATAATTAGTTATTACAATGTATGGCCAAACAATATTTCAACAAAAGAATGGAGAACTGGAGAAGAAGAAAAGTGAAGTAAAGCATCCCTCAAGGATCTTTTAAATAGGGAAGTGTTACAGGAAATGCATGGGCTTTTTAAAGCAAAGGCAATTAATAGTTACATGACTCAGAGCTGAAAACTACAGCAAACAATAAGAGAATCACAAAGTTCTAAAGCCACACTGATTCTTCTGGAAAGTAAGAGAAAATATTGTGCTTGTTGATCTTGAGGAGGAATAAGACTTTGTCAGAGCCTTAGACAAAAGTCTTGAAAAAACAGCTGCCACAATTCCTACCAATTTAACATATCCTGTTCTCTCATTATACAAGTTACAGAAAAGAGTATGCATTTCAGCAACACAGTATAAAACCAGAAAGGGAATAAAATCCTATTGGATGTTTCCTCCTCTAAAAGGTCAGTAAAACTGGGTTACAATTCATCCATCCCCAAGGAATAAGGAAGAAAATTATTCTAATTAGCTCAATTCCAGTAACAGACTTAGTATACCCTTCAGATATGTGTTTTATCTTGCAGATCCTCAGGATTTACACAGCTGGAGAAGACTACAAAAATAACTTTCCAATGTGTTGTTTTTCTACAGGTGAAACTTCTTCCATAAGGTGTATTGTATCAAACTTTGCTCACAAGTATTTTACAAAGTGAGTATATTGATGTTCATGTATTAGTAAACTTCAAATAAATACTCAAGAAAGTTAATTCTGTGTATGTAAAATAGATGCTTTCTGTGGCAGGCTGATCCTCCTCCTAAAGAACCTGGTTTCTGAAACCTGAAGATAACAACTGCCACTCGCGGCTGAACTAATATAGACTTGAGCTGTGATAAGGTCTAAGTTCTTAAATTGACTCCACTACAGGAATAAAAGCTGTTGGATATATTCATATTGTATCCCCTACCATTTTATTGCTACGTGACTGTTAATGTGCTCTGCTGACTGCTGGAAAGCAGGTTAGCACAAATGGGCCATCACATTCACCCATCTGATCAGGGAGGAAAAGCATATCATATACTTTATCTTCAACAGAAATAAGGACAGTTCTAGTTTCGAATAGTCATCATGAACTGATAACTTTCAAGCTAAAGCTAAGCATGATCCTGTGGATAAATTTAAATTAATGGATTTCAGAAAAAAAGAAAATAGAGAAACTGTTCAAGGCAATCCAGAACAACAGAAAAACTTTTGCTCTTCATTAACAAAATGTTTATTGAATGATTCATTGCAGCAGTGTCAAAGATGTATTTAATTATTCTTACTTGCATGAAAAAGTTTTTTTAAAAACATAGTATTGAAATAAAATGTGATATTTTGTAAAAAAATTGACTCCATAAATTTCTGTTATATAGTGTTAAACACATCACTTGAAATAGCTACATCACATGCTGTAAAATATTCTGTCCTTGAGACCTGTCATTTTGAAAAAGTGAGATACAACCTATAAAAACAAATAGTTTAACAACAGTCATTGTGAATTACTATAACATGGTTATAGCACAGACAAATTTCTGTAAGGGTAAGACAAACTTGTTACATTTTAAAAGTTATATGTAAGAGGCTTTAAAATATTTTTTAAATTTAATGAAAATAATAATTCTTTCATATTTATGTTAAATTATCAGGATCTGACTGGAAATGCTGCAGCTGTAGCCAAAGACTGAAAGATTTTTTTTTTTCTGGAAAGCCAGAAACTTCTCTTTTGCAGTTACTATAGAGTTGTTTAATTGCATTCAATCAAAGTGAATTTTCTGCTGAAAATGAGTTTCACGTATTCCAGACTGACCTAGCAAAAGCTGGCCAACAGGTACACCCTGGGTCTCACAGAACAAGTTAATACTAAATTCTTCCAGATATCTCTAAGACTACCACCATGAGTTATATAGGCACAGAGACCAACAGTTTCTATCATTGTAAGGGCTGAGACAGGTTTATTTTTGGAAAACCATAAATAAATGTTGCGTGCAGAATCCCAGTAATGTTGATGAAGTGTGAATTTCATTTTCCATGCTTAAGAAAAATCAAAGGAAAAAAAGAGAAGTTATGTATAGGCTCGGAAAGGAAAAATGTTAGGTAATAACAGGATTTGTAGAAACTTTTAGCCAAAAGTGAGTTTTAATGTATACATTTTAACTTCTAGAGTTAAGAAAAGGCATTTTGTCCACATGTCCAACTGAAAGAGATAGTTTTCCTTTCCTTTAGTGTGTCACTGCTACTTTCTAGACACTATAATTCAGCTGTGTCTGCTAGTAAATTATTAGACTATTTCTTGGCACAAATTTGGCCTGCTCTAACTAGTAGTCTGAACAATTCCCAGACAACTAGAATGGTTCAGAAACTGTTCCCAAACTGGGGCATGCACGCCATCAGACTGCACAGACATATGCCATGCCACATGGATTGGTTTCAGTGCCCAGGGATACACCCAGGCACACCCATTAACTTACTAACACAGATGCAAGACTTATTACTTTCCTCACAGGATCAGGATACTAGGTGCCAATTAATTCTGCAGAAGAATTGTCAAGTGGCATATTTCTGGAAAGAGATCTGAGAATATCTAAATATATCAATGGCTAAGACAAAGGAAAGAAAGTCCCTCTTCTTTGCAGTTTCCTTTTCCTATAGTGGCAAGCAGTGAAAAGTTTAACTGCTCCATGGCAATTGTATGGTTCAGTAACTGAATTGATCCAGTCTGTATAAATGCAAGATGATTTGCAGGTCCATCAAGAGTCTTGCTACTGTTTCAGCAGGGTCAGGTTTCTACGCAGATAACTTCAGTATCAAAGAAGTAAGCAAGAATGCACAGATCAAAACTAATATAAAGAGGCATATGTGAAAGTTTATTGGACCAGCTATTCTTCTAGATTTTATTTCAAACTAATTCAATGCACAAGAAACAGCTGTATCTGGCAAATTTAAAAATTAAGTTCATTCCATTAGCTTTAAATAAAGGCAAAACCAGAGCTGTAACATTATTTTGTTTTTTGAAAATTTTGGGTTTTATACAATAATCGAAAAGATGAGAGCAATTACTGTAATTCGAAACACAAAATTCCTAACAACCTAGGAAATGTAACTGACAACAAGGAATTTCCCAGTCTGTATCAGATATAACCTGCAGTTTGGAGTATTATTATAATTCCCATCTGGAGGTGGATGGGTGGTGGTGGTATAACTTTAATTGCTATTTTAATGTGAATACATACTATTCTAACAAAGGCTATGCATCATGCGCTGAGGTGTAAGAGCTTTTTTTCAATTAAGATATTTATAATTAGTGCTCATTTTCAAAGCACATAATTATCTCTAAGTAATCGATTTTGTTCACTTACCGCAATTCAAGGAATCAGTTTAGGAAGTGACAATGTCAGTCGATAACATAATTAAAAGAAGACTTGTCTGATTTTTAATAAAAGTGTGGTTGGAAAGTAACATTGTAAAGATTCAATAGAAAACATATATGTAAAATTGTAACTAATAACAACTAAGAAAATAAAATCAATTCTGATGACTGCATTAATTTGAATCCCTTTAGTTGACAGAATGTGACTATTAATGGAGTGACAACTGATGTAAATCTTTTATTGATTAAATTATCTCTGAAAGATGCTCACTGACAGTAGCAGCATTTGATGAAGAAAAAAATGTAGTTTCCAGATGAATAAGGACACCTATATATTGCATTTTTTAAATCCGTGAATCTTGCTCAACTAACAAAATCCAGAGAAGGTAGTTTGATTGACTGCTTGACAAAGCAACCAAACAAGAGGTAAAATTTGACTCTAGCTGCATTTTAGTTGCTGATAGCTAGCTCAAGGCTTCATGTTCTTATTTTCTCTTCTGTTTGTGGAAAATAGGGACACTTAAAAGTATATGTCCTATTTAATAAAAAAGGGCAGAAAATAAATTTGCTTTGGAATCAGTATTCTTTATGCCTAAAAAATCTGAAGGTAAAGAGGAAGCATGCAAAAGCATAAGGGAGTCCTTTGTGGTCAAAAAACTACACATTTTCAAGTCTGCAGGACTACAACAGCTGCCATGACAGCACCATATTAATTCAAAACAGTCATCCATGCAAAGTAATATTAACAGTGAAAACTGCAGGTCTTTTTTTTCTTCACTCTAGATTTTGAGAAAATACATGTAATCCATAGGGTTCACCGTTATAAACACTAACGTCAGATGAAACTGTAAGCATACAACTGGCAACATGTGGCACTTAGCATTCTTCAATTATTTGTTCTTTACGTTCAGAAAGAATGTAAGTAATTTTAGAAATTATGGACAGAAATCTTACTAAAAAGTGCAATGTATCTAAGAATCTCATTTACAGGAACAAATTCCAGCTTCTTGCTGACAGATATACTGAACGTGCAACTGAGAACAAGAACAAATGAGAGCAGATAGTGAGACACAGTTTACAAACTCGGAAACTAAGGTGAGGCCATGTAAAGAACCCTATAGAGTATTTGCTGGATAAGCAGGGCCACATAAAGCAATTATAAGAAATAAAATTGAAAGATATTAATGATAACCCCAGAAGATGTTTATATTGAGATCCATAAGTCCAAATATGAAGAATCCTAGGCCCAACTGCAATAAAAATATTTTGAAGTGTCTAAGTACTCCAAATATCACAGCAATTTAAAACTGATAACTTCTGCCTTAGTGACTTCCACATAAGAATTAAAGGGCTGCGGGGACAGAGAAGGTGGAAGGGAAAGCCCTCTCCTCCTCATGGCTAAGGGAAGCAGAGAATCGGCTTTCTCCATTACCTCATGAAGTGATGTCACAGATAGCTGAAACACAGAGGAAAGCAAGGAAGAGAGCTACAGCTTTCCAGTATTTGAGCCCGTGTCAAATGCAATGCAGATACATTCCACTGTAGGCATGTGGTCACATCAAAATCCATCTCCTGAAATTGTGTGCTATCTGCAGGAGAAGATCACATTTAACATCTCTTTTTTGAAGTCTCTTGAATGGTTAGAATTGTTGCTTGATAAAATATAAGGAAATCATTTTTCTCCTGTAAAGTATATACTAAAATTTTCTTTCCTTCTTTTTAAATGTCACACCAGAGCAGCCTATCCTTGTGAAACAAATTGGTATAATTATTTTAGAGTTAGAGTCTTCATGCAATCTAACTAATTTAGAACTGATGCAGCTTAAATGGAAACACCTTTAGCTTGGTTCTCTCAAATAAATAGAGCCTTGGAGTCAGCAAAGTAGAAGGCAGTCACAGGCATGAAGGTATCTTAGAAAAAAATCTCAATCATTTATTATGCACAGCAAGCTAAGTATGATTACAAAAAATCCCAACCCATGTAAGTCAACACAAATCCACTTTAATCCATTTTCACCATATAAAAAGAATTCTAAGCTCAGATTCAACTGAAAAGTTCACATCAAGTTATGTATAAGTGGAAAACAGCAAACAACTAAAATTACTAGTCTTATAGCACTGAATTCTCTTAAAGAAACATAAAAGGTAAAAATGAAATTTTACTATAACTGTCTACAAAATACATTATAGAATGCAATAGGAAATTGAAAAAAGTACCGAAAAGGCCTTTTGCTATTTTACCTATTCTAAACTTTATGTTTTAGTTAACAAGCACTTAGCCTCTTAAAAAATGGAATCATGATGAAAAGAGAGTATATTCATTGTACCTGCCAGTAACTATTCTCTCAGCTTGAAGCCCTGAAATCTGTGATATACATCAACTCCATCAAAGATGATCTTTTGAAATGTAAATAATTTATCAAGAATAGATTCATTTTGTTACCATCAGAATTCTAAGATCTCCAATTGTAAACAAGTGCACCAATGATAAGTGTAGAGCACTCCCTTTTTCTCTTCAAATTTAAAGCAGAGCAGCTATTTGAAAAATAGAAATCTAAATTAGATTTAGATTTAGAAATCTAAATTCCAGTATTAGATATGAGTTTTCAATTGCATAAAAAATGGATCTACCTCAAAAGTATAAATAACTATATGCAAATAGTTCTTTTTCTAGACTTTCTAAATCAGAACACAGCTGGAAATGTTCTATCAAAATCATGTGGGAGAAGACATTTGCCTTGTGATGTCTGAGGGAACTAGCTGTGGACCAGCCTGTGATGATGTAATAAATACCATGAAACTATTGTTACATAGGTGAAAAGAGTCTTGAAAAGGAGAGTATTTTCCTGGAATTCAAAGTCAAGATCTGTCATCAGAACAAAACTATTCAGGTTTTCATTGACAATCCTGCTGGGGTTAGGAATATTCTTATTAAATTAGTAGCTGAAACCTAGCTGAAAAGAGATACAACCAAGTGAAATTGCAGGTTCGGAGCTAAAAAAATTGCTAAAAAATTGGGCAAGTTGGAGAAAAAAAGATGCAAATTAGTGAGGACAAAATCTTCACACTTAGGAAGGCATGATTAACAGCAGTGATGGGTTGGGAAATAACTAGCTTGACAGTAATTTTTCGGGGAAAATTCTGGAAGTATGCGAATAATCATCTGGACATCCATCAGCAAAAAACCCACATGATACTGGGATCGACACAGTGGAGAACAGTGTCAGAGACACCTCATGTAAACTTCCCCTTTGTTCAGCACTAATAAGGTTTCAGTGTGAGAACAATGCCCCATTTTTGTTATATGGGTTAACTGGAGAGAATCCTGAGGAGAATAACAAGGATCGTAGCCCGGGAAGCATGACCTTGTTCCAAAAGTCTGGAAAAATTAAGATTGTTGAGAAGGGAACACTGAGCAAAGGTATAGCAATACTTAATATAAGAGGCCACGGTACAGCTGTAGGAAATAGCCTCTTGATCACAGAGAACATCTTTCTAGTAGTGAGTGATATCTTGTGTTTAGACCTTAGAATATATCACAGGAAAGCTGAAAGGTCATCTTCAGAACCGTCTTCATTGGAAGAAGTTTATAAATGTCTGAGGCCCCTTCAATACCTTTTTTCTGTGATCCTGATTTCTGTGAAAATCACGGGGCAGCAGGTTTAAGTGGCTGAGGAGTACCTTAATTGGAAGAACATTACAACCAGCATTTCAACATAGACATCTCTCGCTAAATGCCTGAATAAAACAAAAGCGGTGCTTAGAGGTTCCTCCCTCACAGTGAGACCAAATCAAAGCACGCTTATTAGACTCTAGCTCTCAAAACCAAGAATTGCAAGCAGACTTTAAATTATACTTAAACAGAACTGTATTGCATCTTTAGTATCTGTTCTGGAGCATGTCACAGAATTTTGCTCATGTGCCTTCTCTGCAGACGCTGAGCCAAGTATTAAACAGTGCTGCTAAACAGAAGAGATCTCATAAAGAGAATCTTGTCAATGCTAACATATTGTAGATGACTTATGCTAGTTATCTAGAGCATGCAGCTCTCCATGGTTTTGCAGTTATCTGAATCTTCACATATATAAACAGACACAAACACATGCTGAAGATGGTATTTGTTCTAATTCTGGTTAAACATCAAGTACCCCAACAACCATTGGCAGTTGGGCTAGATGATGGCTATAGGTCACTTGTAACTGAAATATTCTGTTCCATTCCATTGCATTCCATTCCATATTCTGTTCTAAGAATTAACATTTTCTTTTTGACAAATCTTTAAAATAGTTACCTGGACAAGTCTTTTTAAAGATAAAACCTGAAAAAAAAAAAATCTCATATCAATAGTAAGATGCAAATGCAACTTTAACAAAAAACTCCAAAAAAATTTCTGGCGCGGTAACTGATCCAATATAATTTACCACTTTCAAGCAGAATTCTCACTGCATTTAGAGGCAGCCATCATACAAAAGAGAAACCGAAGCAACTAATCATCTGTACCAAACACTATAAAAATTCTCTGTAATCCAGCTGTATTGGAACCACTTCTTTTCATTCATTTCTATGGCAAACTGTGTATATGTGGCATTCTTGTACGCATACATAACCACATATATACTCATGCATCTACATAAACATACAGGATAGGCTCAGATGAGATCGAAGAAATCACAATTCAAGAAAATAAAATGCATAAATATATACTTTTCATACAACATTATCTTAATATTCATTGAAATTCAGACTAACAGTGTTTTAGTCAACACAGGTTCTTGTAGATAATAAATTCTGAATTAAATCTATGAATGTTGTACCTGAATGAAAATACAGATTATGCTCACGTATTTGACTATTTGAAATATCACCAACATTTAAATAACACAAAATCAACATATGCAAAGACCATTGTTCTGAAAGACAATTTTTAAAGGAAAATAATCACATGTGTTTTGTGGATCGTACTCTGGCTACTGTCTTCAGGTTTCATATTCACTAGACAATTAAGATTTATGATTTTTTTTCAAGAAAATTATAAGATATTTGTCTTTTCAATACCTTTGAATATTTCTCCGAAGTCAAATTTTGATTTTAAATTGTCATTCTAAAAAATAATAAAATTCATGATAGTTGTAACATGAAAATTTAAAAATGACAAAATGCTTTTAAGATTTCCAGGAAGAAAATACTTCAAACAGACAAAACATATATTTTCCTGTTTTTTCTGCCATAAGAAGTATTTTACCTATAAATCAGAGGTCATATTTGACCTATAGATCAGAGCAATGAGAAAAACAACACTGCTTACAACCATTGGAAAAAGAAATTAGATGGTCAATGCATGTTCCAAATGTTTGTTGCTGATTTAGAGTCAAAGAAAAAAACCCTACTGAATCAATGACTGAAGACTGCATGTGCTTTACTTGAGTCCTCCAGGGAATCCAGTGACCAGCCTTTCCCACGAAGAAATGATTGGCAAGGACAAAACCTTTCCTCTGCAGTCATCTCTAATAAGAAATTAGTATCAGTTGTTTGTTTTAGCCAAGAGTAATAATTTGTTTAATCTATGAGAAGTATTTCTCTTCCTTATTACCTACTGCTGTCATTTCTGGTATGAGCTATTTGCACCTTACCTTTGGCTGTCACAAATAAAAGTCTTGGACATTTGCTAACACTCTTTACAAATAGGAAAAATTTTATGTATCTAGATACATATATATAAAAGAAATATGTAGAGTGAATTATTAGTGGCACCATTTTTCCTATTCTTTTTTCTTTAACACACCCACTCACATAAATACTAAATCATTTTTTCAAAGAGGAATTACATATCTAGAGAAATTTTCCCAAATTATATTTTTGTTAAATTTCTACATACAACACTTCATCTGTCATAAAAAAGAATAAAACATACAGATAAATAATAGTAATGTATTTTGATTCAACTCCATACATTATAAACTAACAACTATTTCATATATATCAATATTTTACCACACGGAGCTTCAATTTATATTTTCAAATAGGAAATAAATTAATGCAGTAATAACCATAAGGATAACAATCTGAATTGACTTCAAACCATAAAACATTTTAAATGTTTCTTCTTCACCTGTATGGCTTTACTAGAATCAAAAAGATTTTTATTGGTGTGTGCATGCAGGATTTTCAAATTAAGAAGAATCTAGGTCATGTTTAGGGAAAAGTTAATGGTTATCCATAGGACAGCAGAATGAGACCCACCCACATTACATCCAAGGATGATGTGAGAGCGTGTCAGCTGGGTGGACAGGAGAAAGAAAACCATAACAAAAATCTGATTCACAGGTCTTTTTCCTTCAAATACTGAATCTGTGCATTTAAGGAACAAAAAGCCTAACTCCTAAGGTAGCATCCCATGCATGCACAGTCCCACTATGAAGACGGTTTGTTCCAGAGAAAGGTAATGAAAAGAATGGACCATTCAAATATCTGCAGATCTCCACACAACATGCACCATCCCAGTCTTCGCATTTGCAATACTGTGATATAATATTTGACTTAACCAGGGATTTGTGGCATAATTGTATCTTAGGAAAGGATGCAAATCACAGTATGCAATTAATATACATCTGCTCTTTAGTGAAGTCCCCTGTATGGTATTTACACCAAAAGTTATGCAACATAGGCAACGTTTGAATGTCTATAATTAGCAAGGAATATTCTACAAAAGAAACAAAGTTGAAAAGTATTTCTTATTGCAAAAAAAAAAAAAAAAGGGAGAGAAATTGAAAGAGAATACTAGTTAATATCAGCATATTAAAACTCAGACAAATGCCTTACCCTCTTTTGCTGGTTGCTGTAGATCTCAGAGTAAGATAATGAAAATGGCAAAAGGTGCCTGCCAAAGCCTGAATTCCTCTATCAGTCACCCACTTTTACAACCCTAAATACCGAGATGTCAGTAGATATCAAAACAAGTTTTTACTACCGAAGTATTTCTGCTATGAGCACAATGGCATGAAACTGAGAAACAGCAATGTTTTCAGGATGACCTATATCAATTTACTTAAGGTTTAAATAACAGTACTAATAAGACTAAGACAAGTAGTTTAAGTTGATTTCTCTAAAATGTATACACACTATATTGATATATATTAATTCTCATTTCTTCTACTTTTATTATGGCTTCAGCTTAAAAAAAAATTGTACAAAAATCATTAATGAGAAGGATTTTCACTGGGTCAACAAGATAATCTCTATAGAAAAGAGTTTCTCATACTAAGACACCTCCTCCACCTTATCCTCAGGGTTTTATACATACATGCTCACTTTTGGCAAGGAAAATGTAATGATTCTCAGAATATATATGCATTATACGCAACTGAAAATTAATGTTCTATAAACAAGTTGCTTAATTTGAATTCTAAATGTGAGATCCATCAGCTTAGCTTGCAATTCTCATGCCTAAGGAGCTCATGAATGTCTGTTTTTTATCATAAGACAACCCCCCACGCACACCAGGTGCATGTTCACTCATGAATTATGCCACTAAAGAAAAATAATAAACTTGGAAAGCCTGCAAATATGTCAGAACAGTATGGAATGTTGGAGCCTAATTGACCAATTAAAAGCTAAAGTGGCAGAATAGTTATTAAGGTGTGTCTTGCATCAAAATGCATATATATATCATATACTAGAACAAAATTTATTACAAATCACCGTATCAAATAACACCATGAGGTTCTATTATTAATTTAATGAGTGTGCACATGCCACAGGGCTCTTAGGAAAGTAGTGCTGTATGCTCACTTTGATACCAATTTTCATTATTAACTACAAGGCTCAGCTAAAACTTTCAGCAAAGTGGTTAACGATAATGAGGAATGAACACTCATTATTATCATCAGTCACCATCAAAATACCCAAGAAAGATGGACAGAAGCAGTCTCTGCTACCTCACTCTTTCTGTGATTGCAGTTAGATAGAACCATGCAGAAAGTTAGAAGAAATGATGAGAAGTTATAACTTCAGCGAACTAAGGATTTTGTAGTCAAGAGGAAGGCTTAACTGAAGTAGATGCTGTCAGAGTATCTCACTCCTTAAATAAATACTGTAACTGGTTTCTTTTGTTAAAAACATTTAAAAGATAAAAAAATACTCATAAACAATCAGCTGCTTGTCAGTGTTTATATAGAAAATAATTAGTCACTCCTCAAGTGATTTAGTGATTAAAAATGTTGCAGTCTTGCATGAAGTGTCATGATTTCATCATGGAAATATCTTTACAGAGTAATAAGTTAACATTTTGATTATTCATAGAAAGATAAATATTTCTACAGATCATTATTTTAGCCTACTGAGATACACACTTAAGCTTAATGCAAGTCTCCATCTTTATCCAAAACAAAATTACTCAAAAAAATGGACATTAATTGAGATGAATCAGCTTCTGCCAAATTGGACATTGTTCAAAAGATCCATACTTTCAGTCACTGGAAGCAGGAAGACTGACGATATACGACTCACATACCACTATACTGACACTGCTGTAAAGAAATCACAGTCTCTACTTTTGAAATACCAGCAAGACCCACATGGCTTTTGAATGGCTGAATAATTCAAATTTACAAGATCCGCATATGGACAAACGTGTCTTTCAATGTTCAGATTTAAAACTCAATATTTGTAATCAGGCACTGATGTTCACTAGGAATTTATCTGTCACCTGTGAAGAGGAGCTGAAAATTAAGCACTCCAGTTTAGGATACTGAGTCACAATAAAATGAACAACAATATCTCTCACCTAAAATGCCGTTCATAAAGGCAAGAGGAAATGCAAACATTTTCTTTAAGTATGTGCCTAAAACATACCTGCTTAAAAGATTTCTGCTGGAATACTTAATATCATCTGAAAAAAATATAGTGCAATGACCATTCATGCTTCCATCCCTTGTCTGCAGATATACAGTAATCATTATATCCAACTCTATTATCAAACCATGCTTGGTACTGCAGTCCCTTAGCTTTACATGGTCTGTACTCCTTGAAAAATTTGCATTTTTTAAAAAAAAAGCAAATTATATGACAACAAAGTAAAATATGTAGTAATAATAGTTAGTATTGAAGTTTACAACATGTATT
Source organism: Tapera naevia (assembly GCA_033556795.1). Taxonomy (NCBI): domain Eukaryota; kingdom Metazoa; phylum Chordata; class Aves; order Cuculiformes; family Neomorphidae; genus Tapera; species Tapera naevia. The sequence continues at coordinate 3,276,704 of JAUMJJ010000092.1, read as the reverse complement.
TCTTCCATTAACACACATGCATAACACGTCTGGATCCTCTCCTCACAAGTTTTGCCTGCAACAGCATGATGACTGCCCTGACTCAGAGAATAGATCTTCTCAAACCGTAACATCCTCATTGACCAAAGACCTTCAACAATGCATTCACTATTGCTAAGTCAAGACCCATCAATATTTCCTCATCAATTAGGCAAAACGCAGAAATATACATTGATTTAAATTGCGCAATTTAATTCATCATCTTTCCAAAATGCCTTATAAGATGCTTCTAGAGATACGATCATAGAATCATAGAATCACAGAATCACACAATGGTTTGGACTGAAAGGCATATTTAAAAGTCATCGAGTCCAAACCCCCATGCAATGAGCAATGAGCAAAGACATCTTCAACTGGATCAGGTTGCTCAGAGCCTCATCCAACCTGACCTTTCCAGGGATGCAGTATTTACCACCTCTCTGGGCAACCTGTTCCGGTGTTTCTCCACACCCAGCATAAAAAATTTCTTCCTTATATCTAGTCTAAATCACCCCTCTTTCAGTTTAAAGCCAGCACCTTTGTCTTATTGCAACAGATTTGCTAAAAAGTTTTTCCCATCTTTCTTATAAGCTTTCTTAGAGTATTGGAAGGCCACAATAAGGTCTCCCCAGAGCCTTCTCTTCTCCAGGCTGAACAACCCCTACTCTTTCAGCCTTTCTTCACAGGGCAGATGCTGAGTACTTGATTGTCAAATTCTGACCATTTTTGTGGCCTTCCTCTGGACCTGCTCCAACAGGTTCATGTCTTTCCTGTACTGAGGGCTGTACAGCAGGATGCAGATCGGGGTCTCACCAGAGCAGAGTAGAGGGAGAGAATCCCCTCCGTCAACCTGCTGGACACACTTCTTTTGATGCAGCACAAGATATGGTTGTCTTTCTGGGCCACAAGTAATACATTATTGGCTCATGTCCAGCTTTTCACCCACCACTACCCCCAGGTAATATAATCATTAATAAGGGTTCAAAACATCTCAGAGATGCAGAATGAGGAAACTTTCCTTCTCTGTTCTTCACTATACTGTTATAAACTAGCAGTGTACAGAGCAACATTTTTTCATCCCTTACATGCTTTGGAGGATCACATCAATAAAAAAATGCAGCTTAAACTGTCTTTATAATTCTTCTCAGAGATTAGTAAATAATATCATTTTATTTATGTTTACTTTTACTTAAGAAAAGGTGACTCGCCAAAGGTCTACAACAAAACATAAGACAAAACAGATTGCTTCAGCCTCAATTCTTTAGTGACTTTTTTTAGTGTTTCAGTATTAAAGCTATTACTGAGCAACAGCAACCAGCAACGGCCTCACATGCAGCTGACCTTGCAACTCAGGCCTCATAAGGATCAAACTGCCTTGAAAAGATGGATTATGGTTAGTGGCTAACAAGAATTATTCACTAGAAACCTTCAGTATTCTGCACAAACTAGAGTGAAACTTTTCTTCATTTGTTCCAGAGGAGACCTGCAGGACAAGATGACAGGTTTTATAGCTGTTTTCACATGACAAATACACACTCAGATAAGAAAACCCCTGTTTAAATTTCTCATCATAATCTGAATCTGCAGTGTGCTGGAAAATTTATGATATGTCTACTTCCTGAATCTAGTAGGATGCAAAAGAGAAGATCATTCCTCCTGAGCAGAACTGTATCTGACTTATACTTCAGATAGTATTTTAAAGTTTATTCTTTATTCTTATCAACATTTTTGTTTCATATCTTTCTTTCTCTCTGATACTTTAAAACCTGCTTTAAAACCATTTGTCTCATATGATCATGATTACTCTTTTTTACCTCTTTTTTGCCTCTTCCAAGTTTTTTCAGGAAGAAAAGAGAAAAAAATCAGTTATTTTGTATTCTCTACCTCTGATGCCATTCTTCCTTTTTCTCAGCATGAGAGGAATTCCCCTCTGTGTATACTGCATAACCTGTTCCATTTTCACATCTTGCAGATCATTATGGTCACTCTGATCTTAAAAAATAAGAAGGACAGAAGTAAGAGGTGATTAATATTTAGTACAAAACCTGCATGTAAGCAGAGGAACAGGTCTTCTTTTTGAAAGTAGTAAAACAGAAATGGAAGAAGAACTGTCAGGATTGGCAGTGAAACTTGTAAGTCCAGGATATGGATCCTGGCTGGCTTGTTTATAGCTAAATGTTCTGTTGCACTTGGCAACCAGCTACTCTCACTCTGTCATGCAATCATACGTATATGTATAAGAAATGGAAGTAGAATTCGATAATTCGATAATTCGACTCAGCATACAGTCACAGCTGTAATCACAACCTGTCTATCGTGCCTCATCTTGTGCTGGATGAACTTCAGTGCACCACTGCACCACCATAGAGCATACCTGCATTCGCTACAAGCATCCAAATCAGCCAAATATATATTTGTATAGTTAATCTGAGCTGCATTTCTCTCTATGGTGAACTCAGTGCTTAGCTAAGCTAGTTTAAAGCCAGGACAGATATGCCTAAAGGATATATTGCTAATTGAGGCTTCTGGGATAACTGTGACTGAGTTATCCAGAGCAGAAGCACAAGCGTTTCGCCTCCACTGGCCTGCCAGTGGGCAGGTAGAACTCTGCCTCTTACATTTTTAGCTAGCTATAGGACTTTATGTACTGCTGATATCAGTGAAGACATCTCCCAAATCAATGTTGGGGTTTTTTTGTTTTTTTTTTTAATTGTGAAATCCATTACCCTGTAAGATGTACAGTGGCTACAACAGATCATATTTATCGGCTGTGAAAATCAGACCAATTTTAAAGTGGTTCTGCAAATGCCTAATATTACATTTCTAACCTTGAAACAGGAAACACAGACTAAGGATTGTGTAAAAATTATTACAGAAGATACTCTTACTGTTATATGAGTTAGAACGGTTTTATTGTTGAAGAACTATTATTTCACCAATAATTGTGTTTTCAATTTTTGAAGCTACGCTGAAGAGATTGCTTTTGCTCCTAGATTGCATTTCTCTCAGACTTTTATAAAAATATGAACATCCTTCCTACGCATTGGCCACAGAAGAAATGTAAAACCATGCATACAAACAATCCAGATCAACTCCTAAGAGGTGGAATGGAGAGTTAGATGCTCCTGTAACGTCAGTTAGTATCCCATTGAGTTTTCTTTACAGTAGTCAGAGATCTAGCCCACCTAATAAAATTCCAAATCATTGTGAGGATCAGAGTCTTGCCCTAAGATTTGAAGCACATTAATTTTTAATAGTACACAGTACTGCATGATATGAAATCTGCAATTCATCATATAAAGACATTTTTGTCATTCGCAATACCAAATTCAGACAGATGTTAAAATAACAGAAAAATTTTAAGCATCCTCAGAACTCTGCAACATATGCAATTTAATGATTGAAGAAAATAAGATAGACAAAGTTTTGCTTTGCGCAGAATGTTGAAGAACTTCTTTGAAGGCAATGCAGCTGACTATTGTTACTTTTCTTTCTTCTTGCTAGTGTAATTTATTTGAATGAATGCACCATACAACCAAATTCTTGAATTCTGAAAAAAAATATATTCTTCTCTGGAAAAAGCAGCAAAAAATATAATAGTTTTCATTGAGTGATATTACTACAATATCTGAAGTATGTCATCCTTACTAATAAATGATGCATAATCTGAATTCTGAAGTATTAACAAGTATATGCTTCAAACAGATGAAAAATGATTCAGAGTGTTCAGTTACTGGCAATTTGTTCCACTAAAGACAACTGGCTTTATCATGAAGATTTCCATAATTTTTTGCAAAAGACAACCTTCAGGAACTATAAATTTCTCCTAGGAAAGATCAGGTATTTTCCCTCTTTTACACCGATAACTTCATTTCAAATTTATAATACACCACTGAACAGCATGTTTCAAAGCATTAGATCTTAAAATTAAGAAGTACATGATGCACTGCATAGCAGAAGACTACACACTCCACATGTACCATCTTCCCCCAGTAGATCTTCTCAGAAACTTTGCACAAATTGAAAAGTAGTTTGTCCATTTGAACAGTTTTGCCACATTCATGGCAGCCTGATTAAATCTACTGCTCTGTATGGCTACCAGACATCTGGACATCTCAAGCTTCTGCAAACATAAAGGTGACATACACAGTGAGCCAGCACATCTTGCATACACTGGACCCTTTGC